>JADLZK010005456.1:600000-788739 GCA_015847255.1 Hyparrhenia diplandra
TCGGGACCAAACCGGATCGGAACGATTGTGCCTATTGTTGACACTGCTTAACGACATCACTAATATAGCTAACTAGCACTTCAAATACTACGGCGCCAAAAATGCGTACTTGAATGATACTAGGCGAACACACTAGCATAGCAAAAGCAACGTGCCATTGAGAATTACTCCGCTAGAACTAGGTGGCGCTAACTACAAAAGCAATGACCCCAAACAAAGTCTTTGGTATTATAACAATCATAAAGCCACTTATACACTAGTCAAAGAATAACCTATACTTCTAGTAAAGCAGGTCGTCAATCCACTTATGCAACTAGAAAGTATAACATGACATGAAATGATATGACTAGGCAGGATATAGAATAAGATAAAGAATATAGAAAGACTCTGCAAGCGGACAGAATAATCTATACTATTGTAGCATTTTAATGAGTAAGGGTTGTCGTGCATTGTAAGGAAAACAAATTAATCTACTCAATGCTGATACTAATATAGTCCTTATATATGGAATGTCTATAACCAATAATGATAATGCTTCTACTCAACAAATGGGGTTAATGTCATATGAAATAATAATATAATAAAGATATGTATGATAAATGCTCAATAAGATAAATGATAAATACAGGGGATCAAGCCATCATGAAATGATAAAGATTCAACAGAATATTCTAGTCTAAGGACTCACATGGGTAATATAAGGAAAACTTATGTGTAACTATCATCACATGTTATTGCTAAACTCTAATTAGTGCAAACATCTAGTTATCATAGCTACTACTTATTATTTCATAACAAACTTAAGGATCATCAACTAAAAAGGATTCAATAATGAGATCTTCACCTTTTTCGCGACACACGACCTACCGTTAACTACATGTAGAGGGAGGATTATAGAAGACTCAATAGAGTTGTCACCTCTACGAACTACCCCAAACCTCGGCACATAGTGGGCATTTGCGAGATACAACATATATAAGCACCACGCTTACATAAGTTATAACACCTATCTTGCACGTTACAAGATGAGGGCTATACAATCCTAAGCATGCAATCCATAATAAATAAATAACTCTACTAGACATATTAAAGCAAACAATAAACAAACCAAATGATAATATAATAACGATAAAGAACAATATCATAGATGATCAATGAGTAATGAATATACCAAAGATATAAATATATCAAAGAGTATAACAATGTACCTATGAACACCTTGTGAGAATCCGAAGCTCAAGCCTTCCTATGCTTGGAACTCCTTCTAATCTATTGCTAAGTAGCTAATCTCTAGATCTAGAACTATTCCGAGGAACTAGGGTTTATGGCTCTGGACTTGATCTCTAGAACTCGGTTTTTCGATCTTGAGATTGAATTAGGGTTTCGGGAGGTAGCCCCGCCCCTTCTTTTATAGCCCCATAGGATGAATCTCAGCCCTTGGATCAAACCGACTTGATTGGACGGACTAGATCAACTCCATAGGTTGGTTGTAGGAAGCTTCGAAGCAGGACACGTGGAGCCTCCGGGGGTGCCCGCGCGGCAACCCCCGCGCCGCCCGGCCCCACTTGTCGGGGTGTGGGTCCCGCCTTGGCGAGGTGTCTTCTCTTTACATTTAGACCCCCTGGAATTTATACCAATCACCCTGATTTGGTCCTTTTCTTCGGTATCTTAATTTCTCCTCTTTTCTCGCTGATTTTCTGGGGTTTTCCAGAGTTCACCTGTAAAACTGATTGTGCACAAAACTTGTGGAAATTATTAGTATAAACCTTATCCTTTATTTTTTCTTGACCTCATATGTTCCCTTATTTCATAGTAAAAAGTTGACAATAACTACCGTCAACACCTATCGTGTGGGGAAATTTGTACAACCTCTGCAGAGTTTACTAAATCTATTTGAATAGCCACGTCCTTGGAATTGGCAGATGCTAGGATAGATCATCTATGATTAGTTTCATGATATATGGCTAACATGTTGTGACCATGCGATGGTGATGATATGATATAACCCGGGAACTAGCGAGAGTAGATGGAGAGACTCTGCTAGGGCCCAAACCCTTAATAAATACATCCACCCCCGGTCGAGACTTGCTGAGTACGTTTGTACTCACCCCTCTATTTTTACAGATATCGGCACATGTGAAGGTAAGATCAACGACAAGGTAGAGGACCAGCGTATCGTAGGAGTTCGCAAGGTGTTTGCTTAGGAGAAGGACGTTGAAGCCTGGAAATCATCCATGCACAAGTTGCCTGTGGAGTACGGGGCAGTGTCATAGTTAATCCACCATTTCTCAGTTGGCTCACTCTGATATTGTAACCCTGACTGGTGACCCCTTCATCGCCACTGTAAGCCCCTTTCTATCCTATATTTATAAAGCTCGGGTTACTATTCTTTCTGTGTACCATTATCTGTGACTAATAGACGTGTTTGTGGCGTGATCCTGGCGCAAACATGTGTGATTAAGGACCCATTAAAGTGGGGGTCTGACAATCTCCTCCTCGTTGGACCTGGGTGTGGCCACCCTCTTCCTCACTAGATCCAAGCGCTCTTCCTCGCTAGATCTTGGCATGGCTCGCTCCTCCGTGCCATGGCCGCCACCAGGAAAGGAGAGAGAGAAGACGGAGCAGTCATCGGTTCTGGCTTCTCGAGCGCCGCTGTAGGGCCATGACACGACCGTATGAATGACACCGGGAAGGGGTGTCATCGTAGGGGGGCGCGCAAGCGCTGCTTGATGGGGCCCACCATTGGGGAGGCAGCACAAGCATTGCAGGGAAGGGGGTTTGTTGACGGTCACTAACGACATATTTTTCCCGTCAACTTACTACCATAAAGGGAGTAAAACTATACCTTTTTATACTCATATACATTTATTACTAACATATTTCCACTTGTAGTGTTCGAAATGCATTTTGTAGTATTTATAATAAATACAGGTGGAAATACATCCAAAGTACGCCATCCTGGAAAGCGCAATCCTGAAGATAACAAGCCCAGGGTGGAAATGGACCGAAACGATTAACTGGATCAAGGCCAAGCCCACACTACAACTTTTCAAACCCATTCAAGACAAGACGCCGAGGCTCGGACGGGCGAAGCCTGGGGGGCAGCGGGCGCACCTTGCTGCGCGGCCGCACCCTCCCGGGGCGGTTCGAGCCCGGCCCGCTCGAGGCGGTACATTAAGTGCGTAATCAGGCGGTTCGGTGGTTGATGGCCGGTGCAACGTACCTGGACGCCCTGCTTAGGTCGGTTAGGGGGTAATAGGGTCATTTGGCCACCTCTCTCATGTGTATAAATAGGTCCCCTCTCTCCCTCACTCAACACACCTCAATTGGAGTCACACACCAATTCCACACAACACAAGGAGGAGCCACAATGTAGAAGAGAGGAAGAAGCTACCACTCCACTCCTATCTTTTTCTTCTTCCTCTTAGTTCTAATGGAGAGTGAGAGAGGGAAGGCTAGAAGAGGGCTTGGCCTCTTCTCCATGGAGTTCCGATGTACCCCCGGTGCATCGCGGATCTCGGGTGGCCGGAGTGCCGGACTTGTCGGCACCCGCCACGCTTGTACCTCTACAACCTTCTAATCATTTGGGTAAGAATGGTTGTGTCCCTCTTTCGGCTTGTTACTCTTAAAGCATATTATCTAGCTGTTATAGAATTGCGGGATTGATAGTCGTTCCTTCGGGGCGGTACTCTGGTAGAAGGACCCCGGGGACGGGTAAGCCTTGTCGACACGCCAGAGTAATAACAACTAGTGTAGACGTGGTGTCTAGGCTAAGGGTTTTCTATCTTTTGTGGCGCATCCCACGGTTGAGGGGGTAGGCGGCTGGGTTGTGACAGCCTTGTCCGTCCCTTGTAATCCCCCCACGTTCGGGTGTGGCGCAGTGCTAAATGCCGGTCTCCATCCCAGTTTGGGCGATTGCCGGTGCCCGAAGTAAGGACATAACAGCCAAGTGATCCCTGCTAGAGAGTTTGAGCCCATAAAGATACCTCACCACCCATAAGTTATCCTAGGGTGACTCTGTTCAGAGAGTAATCACACAACCGTTCCTCGTGGAAATACGATACCCTGAATACTTCCGGGTGAAATGCTATAACGACACTTCCGTGCGCTTGCGGATTCTTCTGCATACGTTAAGAAACGTCAACAGGGTTGCCGCCTGATGAGCAAGAGATGGTGAGGGAGAGAGGAGAGAAGGGCGCATAAGGTGCAGCACATGTGGAGAGAGAGAGAGAGAGACCATTTTATAACTTGTTGCACCAATCCGCACCCACCTTAATGTACTAGATTGAGCATATTACAAGTTATTGGACTAATCTGCACTCTTCGACAAGTTGTTGTATGATGGACGCAATTTACTCAAAACTATATTTGCAATGAAAAAAAAGGAGAGGTATAACTTCCGAGAATACCAAACGAGGAAGAGATTGAGAATACGATGTTAAGATATTAGGCAATTTCAGATTAATTCCATAAAATAAATCATGATAAATCGATCTACTAGATAAAGCATGTGAAGCATACTAGCATAGCATAAAAACATATCACGAGATCATAGCATGATTCGACAGCGAGATAGCATAGCATGATCATAGCAACAGGTGTAAGCACAACTAGCACACCAGATAGATTGGATAGATTGAACTTAATTAACATAAAGATTGGATCTCGAGAATACCTGGCTGACGTTGAGGACAACGTAATGGAGAGGTTCGAAAAGCGATGCCGAGGTCCTCCGTGTCGCCGTCGCTGTCGCCGATCGGCGGCCGCTGAAGAAGTCGAAGAAGTTGTCGATGAAGACGGCGGCGAGACGGTCCTCCGCGTGTCCTTCCCGGAAGACGAGCCGTGGCGAAGATCGGGAGCGGTCAGCGCGGACAGCGCTTCCCAAAAACCTTATTCGCCTTCTCCCGGTGCGGGATCGCAAAGACGACGGTTCGGAGACCTTTCGCCCGGTCACCGGTGCACGCGAACGATCGGGTGGAGACTTGGCGACGGCGGCGCAGCAGCGAGAAGAGGCAAAACCCTAAGCTTTTTATTGGATGCGTTTAGGCGTGGCCGATGGTGCGCTTATATAGTCCGGGTAGACCGACCTCGTGATACAATCACAATCTATAGGACTCGCTGTTCGTATTCGTTTAGAACTTTGCAAACCAAAAGACCAAAAACTAAAACTGCAAAAAGAGACCGCACCCCCCGCAAGGCGAGGAGCCGGATTTCGGCGGACCATTCACGCCGCATGTCTTGCGCCCCGCGCCCTTCGCCACGCCGCCCCCGCCCGGCGAGGCGAAGCGAAGCCGCGACGCGTGTGGAGTTCCCTTTCTCCTTCTCACACTAGACTTGAGAAGGTAGGAACAACTTCCATATTTAAGTTGGTCCTCTCCACCTTTCACAAGCAATGTGGTACTAAAGGATTCCTCCACTCCCTCCTTTCCATATTCATGAATGGGCCTTTGAGATTTCTTTAGGAATTTCAGAATTTGTTATTAGGCCAAGCCCATATAATACTTAAATTCCAACATACGAAACGGAGAAGAACTGGCCCTGTCGTCACCGCAGAGATATTTGAGGAAATGGGGAAGAGTCAGTATACTGGAGACAAACAGAGTGGCTGTGACATCTACGTTTTGGATGTCACATCGACTACTCGGCTTGCTGGAAGAATGGTGTCAGATTCGCGGTTTGCTTTCTCATTTTCTAAACGAGTGGCTGTGAAACAAGGACGACATCGTTTATATACATGAACGAAATCAGCGACGTACTCCTCCGTCAGACATGCAATTTTTGCTTCCCCGTCAACTGATTTCAACTTTGACTAAATTTATATAAAAGATTACTAACACTTATAATACAAAATTAGTATCAATAGATTCATGACGGAATATATTTTTATAATAAATTTTGTCTGAGTCATAAATATTAATATTCATTATTATAAATTTGGTCAAACTTTAGTCAAGTTATCCGACAAGTATTCTTATACAACCCTATTGCATGTCACATCATTGGGTGCATTCAAAGACAGATGTCACATCATCCTATTCCTGCGAGAAATCAAACCACTCAAATTGCTCGAGGAATGGAGAAGACTTTGACAAGTTCTGAATTGATAGCACACATGGACGCATAGAGCCAGGCAGCCGTGCGGCCGTGCGCCGTGCGCAAGGGAGTGTGCCTCAAAGGACGCAGCATCGGACGCACTAAACTACGGAACGAGATCCTCGGCAGTTGGCTTCACAGCTGCAGACAGCAGTTCGAGGAAGCATCTCCGTCCGCTACAATCGAACGAACGTCCATGCGCGGCTGGCTATTACCCTGTCGTTGCCTGTCCCGCTCCGGCCCAAAAGGTGCCCACACGGCCCAATCCAAGCACAGCTTCGAAGCCAAGCAACCGAGCCACTATCGGCGCCAAAATCAAAACTTTTGGAGGGAAAATAGACCTCGACGAAGTCATCACCGTTTGGATCTAAGGTCCGCCGATCTCCCCCTTCCCCATCAGATTTCTTCTTCCCTGTTTCCATGGTGATCTTGCCTTGAAACTGATCAGTCTTGTGTTGTCTGCGTCATCAGTTATTTGGAATACAGAAGCAGGTCATGCAAGGAGCCGTCATGCAAGCAGGTCGTCACTTTTAGCCTCCCACCAAAACAAATCTACAATGGAGGAAGAAGAGAACAACATAGCACATCATGGATCCAATAAGTAAGTAGTGCATAATCATAAATGGATGACATCTTCGGTATTCTTTTAGTAACCTGACAACAGCAAGCAGTCTCATACTTGTATTATTTTTCCAACAGAGAGAATATGGTGCCTTTTCTAGTTCCCCATGTTGGTATGGAATTCAGAAGTTCGTAAGAGGCTTGGATGTTTTGGCTTACTTATGGAGGTAGTTCAGGTTTTGAGGTCAGAAAAAGATATACAAACAAGAGGCCAACTGATGGGAAGGTTACATCATGTAGATTTGTTTGTGGAAATGAGGGTCACCGATCACAAGATAAAAGAGATCATTTAACAAAGTGCCCTCGAAAGCTGAAACTAGAACCGCTGTCCGGTTCGCATTTGTATTGTATTGGATCGAACAAAGGACAATTATAAAGTGAATGATCTGGTTTTAGAACACAATCATGCCTTGCACTTACCACAAACCTTGCATTTGATGGCATCACAAAGAAAAATTTCAGATTTGCAAGCCTTTGAAATCGAAACTGCCGATGATGCGGGGATTGGACCAAAAGCTGCACATGAGTTGGCTTGTCGCCAAGTTGGAGGACCACTCAATCTTAGCTACACTCTTCGTGATCACAAGAACTATCTTCGTACCAAGCGTCGTGAGAGATGGCATATGTCCAAGTAGGTAGCATGCTTAAATATTTTCAAGACAAAATTGCTTAAAACCCATCATTCCAGTATGCATTGCAAATGGACTGTGATGAACAAATATCAAACATATTTTGGGTTGATGCTAAAATGATTATAGACTATGCACATTTTGGTGATGTTGTTAGTTTTGACACCACTTTTGGAACAAACAAGGAGAGCAGGCCTTTTGGGGTCTTTGTTGGATTTAATCATTTTAGAGAAACCGTGGTTTTTGATGTTGCTCTCATGTATGATGAAACATTTGAATCCTTCAAGTGGTTTTTCGAGACATTTCTTAAAGCTCATAATGGAAAGCAACCAAAAAGGCCATTGCAGAAGTGTTTGTAGAAGCATGGCATGGATTATGCACCTTTCATATTATGCAAAAATGCTTGTAAACATCTACATGAAGAGAAGAATGAAGATAAGACTGAAGGGAAGAAAAAATAATAATAAGAAGAAAGTGAAGAATGATGAGGAGAACGAAGACACATGTATTCTATCACAATTTAGTGCGTGCATGTTTAGATATGAAGACATAGCAGAATTTGATCAACAATTTGATTCCTGAGGAAGATGGTTAGCAAGCAAACATGGTTGGATAGTATATACAAGTTGAAAGAAAAATGGGCTGAATGCTACATGAAGGATGTGTTCACATTAGGAATGAGAAGTACACAATTGAGTGAAAGTTTGAACAATGATTTGAAAATCCATTTCAAATCTGATTTTGATATCATTAGGTTCTTTAAGCATTTTGAAAGAGTGGTGCAAGGAAAAAGGGATAATGAACTAAATTCAGAATTTGATGCAAGGAAAAAGTTGCCTAAAATTCTCCTGAGAAGACCACCACCTATCTTGGTGCAAGCTAGCAAATTGTATACACCTATTATATTTGAAGCTTTTCAAGGTGAGTACGAAAGATCATTGTCGGTTTGCACCAAGTCATTGGATGCTAATAATACATATCTAGTCGGAGATTTTACCTTCGAGGAAGGGTATGAAGTCATCGGTGACCCTTCAAAGGAAACAGCTTGTGTGCAAGTGCCGGCAATTTGATAGAATTGGGATACCGTGTGCCCATGCTCTTAAAGTTCTTGACTTAATGAATATCAAGTCACTACCGTTGCAATATGTGTTAAAGCCTGGACACGAGAAGCACGTGATGGACATATACAAGACAACCAAGGAAGAAATATAATCGAAAAATCCAATGATGGGTTTGATGCTTCGCTATGCACTTATGTCCCACAAGTTTAGTGCTTTGGCACACAGGGCAACTAACTTCCCAGATTGCACCATGCTAGTAGACAACACGCTTGACATCCTTGCTAAGCAAATTGAAGAAAAAAATCAGTGCATTAACCATTTCTGGGTATCCTACGTTTGCTTTCGATTCTTGTCTGATCCTTCAGATGACTTGTTGAGTAATGCACGCCTAAAGAAAAAGGAGGTCCAAGTAACAAGTTCAAAACGAAAAAAAGGATGGCTCGATAAGAAGCGCAAGTTCAGAAAAAAGAGACAAGACAATGCTACATCACAAGGAAAACAAGTTGGGAAAGAGGCAAATAATGAGGGTGATATAGCACAAGTACCACAAAGTTCACTGGTATGTTGCTGAAAATATATTTCATATGTTGTCAATAATCCATTATTCCTCTAGAGCCTCATGTTTTGTTTCACCGCAAGGTACAAGCAGTTGGGGAGCAGGAAGGAAGGTGCTGCTGCCGCTAGTGATGGACAAGCACAAAGGCTGCAGCTTATAATGCATTTTTTAGCTTCACCGAAATCTTGTGTAATCCTCTTTCATATATTCAATTTACAAATCTAGATATTATATAGTTTTTAAATTGTCTTACTTGTTTGTTTATTTAATTTGTGCGACCTATCACAGATGATGTTTTAGATCTCTTTACCTGAAGATGTTTTAGAGATTGATGGCCCTTTACAATGCTTTTGGCATTTTGCAACCAAAGGAGCATCCTGGGAGAATGGAGGGTTCAATATGCATATGTAGTTCTGTATGAAGCAAGCATTCTCTGATGTATCACTTGGGTGCCTTTTGCCCGTTGAAAGTCTTTTGGCTCACTTGTGTATATATCAAACAAAAATTAAGAGCACCCATTGATGTCCGGTTTACTAAATATTGTAAGTGTATATGTATGAATGCCTTTTGCCATTCAGTCTACTAAATGTCCCTTTTACTAAATATTCAATTGTGTGTGCCTTTTGCTATTCAGTCTATTGAATGTTCGAGATCATTGAAACTGTCTCTTTTGTCATTCAGATATTATGAAGTGACACAATAAACACAAACACTGACAATGTGCATTGATGCAACAATCAAACTCGAGAAAATGAAAGATATTCAATCATTATACTCAGCCACAGCCTCAATCTACACATCAATTTTGGGGCACACACTACTCGAAGCTATGCTTCTCCGATAGCTTCTCTTCCCTCATGCGCACAGTGATCGCCGTTGGTCGCCGTGTGGTGCTATGGGCTTGGCAGGTAGGGTACCTCTCCCATTCTTGCCTGCTGAAAGTCTTGGAGCTGTTGTCCTTGATGTAGAGCCCAATTCTTGATGATGGGGCAGCAGCAATACCACGGCGATGCGATGAAGGATGATGAGGACGGAGGCGAGATTGCTTGCTATGGGATCTCTTCGCTCGTTTCTCGTGATGAGGAAGATGGCGAAGGACCAGTGCTAGACGGGGGATCGGGCGAAGCCTACGGCGGGGGACGGAGCTTTGGTGAGCAGCGTGCGGCGGGCGGCGACGGATTGGGCGAAGCGGCGCGCGCCGACGAGGATCGGGCGAAGCCGCGCGGGCGCCGGACAAGGATCGGGTGAGAAGCCTGCAGCGATGGACGGAGATTTGGTGAGCAGATCGCGGCGGGCGGACGGATTGCGCGAGTGGCCGCGTAGCGCACGGAGATTGGGTGAGCAGCCACGGCGGACTTGGCGAGCGCCCGGCGGAGGACGAACAGCAACCGATGGGATCCGGTCGTTTGCTTTTTTTTTTCCTCCTGGCTGCGTTGGACTGGGCCGAAGGGACCTTTTGGGCCGGAGTGGGAGAGGCTGCGAGCGAAAGCGAGACGTTGGATCTAGGCGGACGGCGATCCTTGCACGGACTGCTGTGCGCAGCCGTGAAGCCTTTAAAAAAAAAAAAAATGTGAAGCCAACTGCCGAGGATCTCGTTCCCTAAACTACACCCCCTTCTCCCGTTATAAAAGCCACGCATCCAGCAGCACACATCCACCCACAGCCGGGGCGTCCGCAAGCCAGCACCAGGAGAAATGGCCAACCAAGGAGAGCTGCAGCTGCTGCCCAATCACGACGACGACCAAGCACAACTACAAGCAGGCCACCGCGACAACCTCCTCGACGCCGCCAACGCGCTGATGATGCTAGGAGTAGCCGGCGTCGTCTCAACCGTGTGCAATTGCAACCCCGACGCTGATGACGCCGCGTGGGTCTTCTTCCTCGCTTTCGTCGCCTGGCTGCTCGGCGTTTGCCTTCTTTCCATGGTGCCATTAGCAGGTCGGTTCCCAGAAGCTGATCGTTTGGCTGGCGCTGCCATCGCCATCGCCGGCACCTTCATCAGGCGCTTCTTCATCCCACGGAACTAGCTTTATCATGCCTAGTACGTTTTCGTGTGCTCTATTATATTGCTGAATAAGGATCTAGACTTTTTTTTTTTTTTTTTGAATAAAAGGTCAAAGCCCCTGTCATTGCATTAACCGCGAGGACAAATTCATACAGTTCAGTGCTGAGGGGGTTACCCCTGTCCAAACCAAACGCAGAACTCTGAAAACTCACTTATTACAGTTCCTTGAAAAGCATAAAGCTAAGCAGCAAAACGACTACAAACTACTCGTCAATCACAGGAATGAGACTGATCCAGCGCTTCCCGGTCATCACTTTGCCTTCAGCCTTCTCACCCAGCTTCTTCAATATCGTTTCAGGCATCTTGCAGTTCATCTCATCAAAAGCAGTTTGGTACATGTACCTGTCCCATTCATCCTGGACCTGACTTAGTAGCAGATCCTTGCCGCTCTTGAGGCAATCTCCCGGAGCTTTGCCAGCCTTGTCACATACTCCAATCTCTTCTCCTCCGAGCACAGTATCAACCAGGTATGGAGTAGAGCTGCAATGTTGAAGAGCAAGTTCCTCGTATCCAGCCATGGGCCTTTCTGAAAACATATAAAGTTTCTTAGTTTCCATAAACCCCATAAAGCTGCAGCACAAAAGACATTATGAATGAGGAACTTTTTATTACAGAGCCACATTTGGCCAATGGAAATAAAATATTGTCCAACTTCTCTATCTAACACTTCTGACATAGCTGACCACATCAATCTAGCTACAGTACAGTCAAAAAATAGATGTTGGCCAGTTTCAGGCTCTGAACAGAATAAGCAGGTCAAATCATCCAATTTTTTCCTAATGTTAACATTGTCTCTAGTTAGATTTCTGTTTTTTTGATAGCAACCACAAGAAGAAGTGCACTCTAGGAGGCACTTTAATCTGCCACATAGGAGGGACATAAACAGGCAAAATACCCCTACAATTAACATAAAGTGACTGTGATGAGTAAATTCCATTAGACTCATATTGCCATATTAAGGCATCTTCCTCCTCTGAAAAACTAATGGTGGTAGCTATCTGGATAACTTCCTCCCACTGATTCATTAGTCTATGATTCACACCTCTCCTAAAGGTGCACTTGAGATTCACCCCATCCCAAAGGTTTGCAACAGTTTCATTTTTCTCTTGGATCAAAACATAAAGATCCCAAAACTGTATAGCTAAGCTGGATGGACCAAGCCAATTATCCTCCTAGAATCTAACTTTATTTCCAACTCCTATTTTCCATTTGTAACCCATTTTAGCTGCAGAAGCAGCCCACATCACTCCTTTAAAAAACTGTGAGGCACCTAGGGAAGGGGCACAGAAAATGTTAGGCTCCTCAGTTCTATATTTGAAATCTAAATATTGCCTCCACATTTTATTTTTATCTAGGTTGTATCTTCTAATCCAGGAGGCTAGTAAGCAAATATTGAAATCTCTGAGACTAGGTATTCCTAGACATCCATAGTCCTTAAGAGTTGAGAGGCTATCCTAGTTGACTAGATGTATCCTATGTTTCTCTTCAGTGTCATTCCATAAACAGTTGACTAGATGGGTGTTCAAAATCTTTATAGCCCACTTTGGGAATTTTATAAAGGATAGAAGGCATATGGGTATACTTGACAAGCATGATCTAATTAAGGTTACCCTAGCTACTTGAGAGAGTAACTTACCTCTCCAGCCAGCTATTCTATCTAAAAGTTTGTCTACCAGAGGTTGAATATCTTCTCTCCTAAGATTATCATAATGAAGAGGAACTCCTAGGTATTTGATTGGAAAATCTCCTAAAGGGCATGAGAAAATATGTGACATCTCATGATCCTCTTCATCAGACACATTAAGAGCTACAATTTCACTTTTATGGAAATTAATCCTCATCCCTGAAATTTGTTCAAACCACATTAGGATACCCTTGAGGTTCAATAGGTGGTCAGGGTGATTATCAGAGAAGAGAATAGTATCATCAGCATATTGCAAAGCAATTATGCCTTCAGGTCTAAAATCTGTCTCTAAACCCTTTATCAAGTTATTATTAGCACCTCTAAGTAACATTCTAGTTAGCACATCTCCTACTAAGTTAAACAATAAAGGGGAAAGGGGGTCTCCCTGCTTCAAGCCTTTACCAGTCTTGAAGTACTTGCTTTCCTCTCCATTTATCATTACACAAATTGAACTCATTTTCATTATACTACTAATCCAACCTATCCATTTGGGGTCAAAACCTCTAGAGGTAAGAATTTCTAGGAGAAAGTCCCAACTTACTTTATCATAAGCTTTCTCATAATCTAATTTGATCACACACCCTGGTTTCTTTTTTTTTGTGTACACTATGAACCACTTCATGTGCAATCACAACACTTTCTAGAATAAACCTTCCCTTAATGAAAGCACTCTGATTCTGAGAGACTAGTCTATCAAGAATGTTGCTTAGTCTTAAGGTTAGAGCTTTTGAGAAAATCTTGAAACTACAATTAATTAGGCTAATAGGTCTAAACTTTTTCATATTTGTGGCCCCTACTTCTTTTGGTATTAGAGTAATTATAGCAAAGTTTAATCTATATATGTCCAAATTACCTACATGAAAATCATTGAACATATCTATCAGGTCCTTTTTAATCAGGTCCCAGTATTTCTGATAGAAAATAAAAGAGATGCCATCAGGCCCAGGGGCACCATCAACATAGCAACTAAACACTACTGCCTTAATTTCTTCCTCAGTAAAGGGTCTAGTTAGAATTTCATTTTCTTTAGCAGAAACCTTATCCTCTGGCTTCTAGAAATTTTCAGCTAGTCTGATATTTGGTCTATCTTCTCTTGCAAACAGGTTTTTGTAATAGTCTACAGCAATTCTTAACATGCCACTTTGGTCTTCTACCAAACCCTGTGGGCCTTCTAATGCTTCTATTCTTTTCTTTCTACTTCTATTATTAGCTACTGCATGAAAATAAGCAGTGTTCCTATCACCTTCTAAGATGTCTCTATCCCTTGACCTCTGCCTTGCTTTAATTTCTTCTAGGGCCCAAATTTTATCAAGATCTTTGGACACCTGCCTGAATCTAGCTAGCTCTGAATCAGATAGGATCCTATTTTCCATCTCACTTTCAAGGTCATTGTACTCTAGGGCTAGCTCAGTTTTTTCTTTATTCATTGCAGCAATCTCATTTGCTGCCCATTCTCTAGCTAATTTCCTTAGTATTCTAATTTTCCCTTGCCATCTATCTAGACTATTCCCTTGGATATTGGTATTCCAAGCTTTTTCTACTACTTGTCTAAAATTTTCCTTGTGAGTCCACCAATTCTCAAATCTAAAGATCTTTTTACCAAAGTAAGAATTATCTCCAGAGTCAATAAGGAGTGGGTTATGATCACTTGGTGGTCTATCTAACCCTTTGATTCTGGCTAAAGGAAAAAACCTTTCCCACTCGGTGTTGACAAAGATTCTATCAATTTTTGCTAAGATGGGCCTATCTTGCTTGTTTGTCCAAGTATACTTAATATTACTTGGACTCAACTCTAATAAAGCCCATTTATCTACCCACTCATTAAAGGCCTCAGCCCACTTAAAGCTAATGACTTTATTACTCCTATCTTCTACAAACCTAACAAGGTTGAAATCACCAGCAACCATTGTTGGTCCTTGCCAACTAAGCATAACCCTATCAAGTTCTTCAATAGACTCTAATTTTCCCTCCTCATAAGGGGAGCCATAGACAACTATTAACTTCCAATAGAAATTGGTTTTCAAATCAGTTATCATCAGACTAATGGTAAAATCAGAAATCTCAGATATATAGGAATTATATTTATCCTTATTGCAACCTACTAAGACTCCTCCTGCAGTTCCTCTAGCAGGAAGCACAAACCAGTTAAAAGGATTTATACCAGTAAGATCTCTAAGATATCTAGGTGTAAAGGATTCCTTCTTAATCTCTATTATGGCTACAATATCAGCATGAGTGCTCTTGATTTTACTAACTACTGCTGGAAACCAACCAATTTTATTCAAACCTCTTATATTTCAAAAGAGACCTATCATTTGATCTTTTTATTTTTCCTACTCTTCCTATTTCTAACTTGAGACCAAGCAGCTTCATCTAGCTGTAGGCTCAACTGTAGTTCTAGACTAATTGGATCTACTAAAGGATTTGGGTCATCTCCCTCATCCCCTATATCTACTCTATACTGATCACTTTTATCTGAAACTACTTTATCTACTGCACAATTACTGACATTTCTATTGTCCTGGTGTCTACTCTTACTAGTTCTCAGAACCCTCTTAGACTGTGTATCTACAGGAGCCATCTCTCCAGACACAGACTTTATATTATTGGGGTCTTCCTGTCTACAATTCTCTTTATAAGCACATGAAGGAATCTTACATACATCCCTAAAAGTTTTCTTTCTTTCTCTATCCATTTGCAAAATCTCATTAGTACCACAACAGCTAGCATTCTCATTCTCCTTTTGTGAGCTGATATTCAAGCCAACAGATTTTGCAATGCATTCTAAAGAAGATTCAGATAAAGCATGAAATTTATTTCCACATTTAGGATCATCTAGGTAATGCTGGATTGTACTACAACTACCAATATCATCATTTGAACTAGAAATCAAACAAGCAGGAACCATACTATCATTTATAGTTTTCTTAAAAGAAACAGAGTTCTATTTGTTACCTCCAGTAACCTCCAGATTGTGCTGTTTCTTTAGAGCTTGAGCTCTTTCTAACATAGTTACTCCACTTCCTACAGGATGCCTCTTGCTTTGTCTTTTAGGGATCATTGGCCCCCACTTTTGGTTTCTCTTCTTGAATACATGCTTCTCTTGTTCTATCATTAACCCCTTAACAGCCTCTTCTTGGGAGTTGTTGACTTCTTTCACACTGTTAGCTGTGGCTACTAGCATTGCCATCTTTTTTACTTCTTAGCAACTCTCCAACTTTGTCTTGTTCTTCTTGACAGGTGATCTTGTCATCTTCTTTCTCTGGGCTACCATATGTCCATTCCTTTGGCAGGAACACCATTTCCTTGTCTTGAAGATCTAGCTCTTGTATGACCTCCTCACATTCTTCCATCTCTTCCACCTCATCAATCTCCATGGCCTTGAGCAAGTTTATGCACACTGAGCTTTCATAATCATGGTTGAATAGTAGACTGGACTCATTCTTAAATATGTTGGACAGAGCTTTGACTGTTTTGCTACCCTTTGGTGTGGTATATACTCTCTTATCTTACTCCTTTGATGTGGAACCATTTTCTTTGCCACTTTCTCCTGCACCAGTTCTATCATTCTTGGGTTCTTCTCCAAGTAAATCATCCTCCTCTTCATCAAAGTCAGTTGCATCATCATCATTATCCCCACCATTATCTTCTCCATCATCTATCTGTACTGTCCCTTCTGTTTTGAAGTGTATGAGATAAATTTCATCTCCCATTTCCATTACTCTGGTCCTGGGGATCTTAGTTGGGTCCCTGCATTTTATCTTGGCCCTAACCATTGCAAAAGAGCTGGTGAACATTGACTGCCAGTCCACTTCACATAGCTTCCCAACAGTTGATGTCACTTGTCTTAAGGTCTCGCAATCACACCACTTTGGTGGAACTCCTGTCACTTGGACCCAGATTTCTTCTAGATTACCTATAGGCACTATGTTTCCATTCCAAAGCTTAAGAGAAACCATTACTTCACCATCATTTAGATGAAAGTAGGTTCCATCAGGAAACACAAAGGACTCCACCTTCTTGTCAGGAGGGAACCTGACTAGGTATTTGCTTCCCTCTAACTTCTTCAGATTCCATGCCCAGTTTGGGTCAAACACCTTTCTCAGATGACTGATGATTTCTTCCTGACTTAGCACACCTTTCTCTACTGTGAAAATCCCCACATTGTCAAAACCATTCCAAAGTCTAAATCTATTTTGTCTTTCCTCTACATCAATGTGAAAGAATCCTAGTCCTCTGCTAGCACTGCCAAGATATTGAGCTGGAGTAATTGGCTCTTTCCAACTTGGGCACTTCTCAGCAATGTGGTCCTCTTTGAAGCATATGAAACACATTCTTGGCTTGGTGCATTCTGTACTGAAGTGACCCTGTCCACCACAATTGTAGCAGATCACCTGGCTTCCACTGGAATTCTCCTTTCCCGTAGACAATTTGCTTTCATCGAGGCGGAAATGACTTGAGAACCGCTTCCTTCAGGTTGGTGCTTCTTTGGTAGCTGTTCCTTCTCATCCTCTCTCGCCCTGGACCTTAAGCACGAACAGATTTGGATTTGTCTCCCCCCGCCCCCTTGCTGGCCTCCACGGGGCCTCCCTTGCCTCTGAGGGTAGTAACCTTGGTTTGGAGGAGGTTGAGGGGGAAACTGCAGCGGTGGTGGCGGCGGGTAGTAGCCGAACGGCCCATACTGCGGCGGGAGGGGTGGCGGCGGACCCATCGGGTGCTAGTATGGCGGCGGCGGCGGGTGCCATCCTCCGCCTCCCCCACGGCCCCCACTCCTCCTCCGGGCTCTGCGGGCGGTTGGGGCCACGACCACCTCGCCCTCGATTCGCTATGGACGCCTTAAGCTTGTTGACGAACGAGTCTCTCTCCCCTTCTCCCCGGATGTCCCTCGCAAAACTAATTTTCCTTTGGAGATTTTACCCAACGATCTCTCTCGCTTCTTTGGGTAGAAATCATGGTGGCTTGCCTTCCTCTCCTCCCACAATTTCCTTGGAACCTAGAACAGATTACCTCGATCCAAATCTTGGATCCCAACCCTAGCTCTGGAAACTTCTTGCCGGCGGGCGGGGACGGTCGGGGAACCGACCAAAAGCGCCCGTAAAATTCCTGAACTACCCCTTCCTCGTCGTCTTCCTGCGACCAATCACCGGCGTCGGTTTTCAATTTCTCCTTCTACTACTACTATGATGAACTTCGGTGGCGGGCTTTTTGGATTTTCGGTGGCGGTTTTTGGTGATTAACGGTGGCGGTTTCCAAAAACCGCCACCGAAAATCAATAAAAATAAATAATAAAAAAAGAAAATCCAAGAAACCCTAACGAGCCCTTGGGGCCGCCGCTGCCTGGATCTGGCTGTCGCGCCGCTTTCGGTCCAGCCACCGCGTGCTCCATCCGCCCGCCGCGCGCTCCATCCTTGGCGCCCGCTTCGAGTCGGCCGCGCGCGCGCCGCTGGATCCGCCGCCCCCAGCGTCGCTTCGCTCCGCCGTCCCCGCTCGATCCGCTGCAGTTCCCAGCGCCGCTCGATCCGCCCGTCGCTCCGCTCGCTCGATCCGCCGCCCTTTCGATCAGCGCCGCTCGATCCGCCGCTCACCGCCGCCGCGCTGCTGGATCCGCCGCCGCCGCTTGATTCGGTGGCGCCCGGCGCCGGCGTGGTGTTGGCGCTTCGTCGTCGGTACGGGGAAGGGAGGGGGAGGGAGGGCCGGCGTGGTGGTCGTGCTCGTCGTCGGGAAAGGGATGGGGTGCTCGGCGCTGAGAAGTGAAGAGACAAAGGGATGGGGTCGAAGAGAGGTGGGGATGCTGTGAAGTGATTGGAACCCTAGCTGTGGTATATGTATTTGTGGCCATCGAAATGGGCTTTTGGGCTGATGGGCTGGGCTTGATTTTCCGTGGCGGGCTAATTACAAAAAACCGCCCACGGTAAATAATATTTACCATGACAATTTTTAAAACCGCCACGGTTAATTAAAAAAGATCGTCACAAGAAATCAAGCCATTTACCGTGGCGGTTTTTCAAATAACCGTCACCGTTAATGTTTTCCAAATGTCTTGTAAAATCAAATCTGTAGTAGTGTTCTCCCGCTATTGTACGACGTGTGGCTCTCGCGGGCCCTCGGTGCAGACTCTCGCCTGAGGGGAACCGCGTGGGCGGATGAATCTCCTCCTTGGAGGGGTGCCTCGGCCCCTCACTCCGGCGCATGGGCTCACCGGAATCCATGGTCTCGCCGGAGGCGGCGTCCGTTGTCGGACAGGGGACGTGTCGCCTAACATTTCGCTCTCCTCCTTCGGTAAAAATACTTTCCCCAGAAGTAAATAAGGATCTAGACTAGATACCCTTTATTTATTTTTCGTCCTTTCCCTTCCCAAGCATGTATGTTTGTTCGTCGGGTATTAGCATTTTTTTTAAGAAGAAGTTGGGTATCAGCATTTGTTGGCCAATATCTTGTAGCGTGACTGCGTGAGTGATCAAATTGTGTACCTAGTGCGTGGTAATGTTAAATGGGCTATATTATATAGTATGTATGTTGGGCCAGACGCTCCCCATTTGAACATAAGCCTCAGTTTCGCCGGCCCGATTGGTGCAGACTATGTGAGGTCCAGTTAGTCAGCCGTTAACAGGAGAACAGGCCTGTGTAAATTAAAGCGCATCCTAGCTAATTTATCTTCCAAATTATCTTCCAGTTCCAGTAGACAGTCAGCCAAACACCAGTTACTGACGGCGACTTATTATATTTAACCCACTAAAAAAATATAAGCGCTGGCCACCATTCATGCCCAAGGCCACGACCCACCATATGCTTCTCAGCTACTGTTCCCACCACCGTGTTCCCCCAGGGGAGTTTAAAGTCTGGCCAAATTATTTTAAAATCTCTATTTCTATAAATTATTAGAAGAAGGATTTTTTTTTCGAGTTGCTCTTGCTCCTGTTTTGTTATAGAAGTTTTTTGTTAAAAAATGGGATGTCACGGTTAAGTTTTCGAATTGAAGTGTGTTGCAAGGAGGCAGTGAAAGTGCATACCAACATCCACAGCATCAAACTTTTTAGTAGGGTTAGATTCAGTTTTTGATGTAAAATGGTTAGAAACGTTCTATGTATGTAATGTCCTGAACAAATAAATCATTTTGTATAAATTTTGATCACTTTTTTGTGTCACTGATAAATTTGCAATTAATATATATTACATCCGATGTTCCTGTTTGGCCATCGAGATTTTTAATTAAAGTGCCGGTAGAGTAACCATTGTCAAGGCCGCCCAACTTAATTTTGCACTACGTGGAGAGTTGACGGTCTGAGCAAATTGTTGATGGGGACGAAAGAGAATGGCAAGGCCGCCCTGCTTCAGCTTGACAGTGACCGGTGAGATCCTGCAAGATATGCATGTGAATGCTACGAGCAATATTTTATCTAAATCCGCGTGGATGGACGCAGTGGACGAGGAAAGTATGTCTGACAAGGAAGAAAAGTAGCGTGGGGTGTGTTTAGCACCCTAACTTTCTCTCCAAATTTCATGTAAAAAAAAAGAAAATTCTCCATCACATCAAAATGCGGCACATTTATCGAGTACGAAATGTAGGTAAAAAAATAAATTAATTACACAGTTTAGATGTACATTGCGAGACGATTCTTTTGAGCCTAGTTACGTTATGGTAGGATAATATTTACCACTAACAAACGAAACGTGCTACAGTCTTCGATGTGACATTCTTCCAAAATTTTACACCAAATTTTGGGATCTAAACACACCCGTGGTTTTTTCGACCTACGATGGAGCTGAATGACGTGGGGCCGTAATTCCCGCCAGCCAGATGCTGCTGTCAAGAGAAACTGACCCTATCATGACGCAATCTGATGACGCAAGGTCTGAGCAGACTCGCGGGAAGTCAAACTAAGCTTAGCAACACCCAGCTTACCCTGCTTACTCGGGAACACCCTGGGACCTTTGGGAAAAACAAGAAACCACACCCCGTCACCCCGTTATAAAAGCCACGCATCCACAGCACACACATCCACCCGGACCACCACACCTCACACCTCAACACTCATCGGTGGCCCAGGCTCCAAGCCGCACCGTCCGCAGGCCAGCACGAGCACGAATGGCCAACCAAGGAGAGCTGCAGCTGCTGCCTAATCACGCCAACGTCCAAGCACAAGAAGGCCACCCCCACAACCTCCTCGACGCCGCCCGCGCGCTGATGGTGCTAGGAGCAGCCGCCGTCGTCTCAACCGTGTGCAACTGCAACCCCGACGCTGATGACGCCGCGTGGGTCTTCTTCCTCGGTTTCATCACCTGGCTGCTCGGCGTCTGCCTCCTTTCCTTGGTGCCATTGGCAGGTCGGTTCCCACAGGCCGATCGTTTGGCCGGGGCTGCCATCGCCAGCGCCGTTGCCGTCCTCAGGCGCTTCTTCATCCCATGGAACTAGATTTACCATGTTGCGCGCGCATCGGCAGTGAGCGGGCTCTGGTGCTACGTGTTAGTGTGGTTTATTATATGCTGGTAATGGTGTATAAGGCTCTAATACATACGCGTTATTTGTTTTCCTTTGTCTCCCGTGCATGGTACCCTGCCTCTCTCAGATTGCTCTCTTCCCAAGCATGTATTATGTTCTCAGTGTGTAATGTAATAATACCCTATGAAGGTAGGGATAAGTGTTACTAGTATTTGGTTAAAATTGTAGCCTGAGTAAAATCATCCATCCACTGGGGTGAAGTGGGAAGGTGTCTCGAAGTCTCTCGTTTTCTTTCCCTTGCTACAGTTGCCTAGGGCGAAAGAAAGGCGATCTCTGTCTCCGGCGGCGATTTCGTTGGCGCTTCTCCTTCTCGGCGGCCGGATCGCCGTCGGTGAAGGGGATGGGCCGGCGAATCGCCGTGCGGCTGTGAATAGATTAGGTAGGAGTTTACCTAGGTCTAGGTTCTGCTTTCCATCGATGGGTGGAGTAGCTAGGGTTCGCCGGGGAGTGCTTCTTCTGCGGCGCGTGTGTTCAGACGTCGTCGGCGAGATGAAGGTGTCGACGGCGCCAACGAATAATCTGTCGTGACCTCTCCTTCATCCTGACGATGCTCTCCTTCGGTGTCTTCAGAGAGGTCGGCGAGGTTTCTACAGGAGTCCGAGGCCGGTGCTTCTCCGTCTTTGCCAGGTGATGGTGCCTCTGGCCTCTTTTCTTTTGGATTCGGAGATTTCTGCGGGTTGTATGGTTGCTGGCTGGCCGGATCTGGCTCGGTTCTCTTCCTTCGACGCTGTTCGTCGCTGGCGAGTCCAGATCTGGGAGTTGGGAGTGTTGGGGCGTTGCCCCGGTCAATGCGGTATCGCCGACGGCTTCATCTCGTCCTTTACGACGAGTGTCAATTTCGGCTCCGTTCAAAGCTTCTACGCGATGGGACCAGCTCATGGTCCTATTCTTCTTCTTCGACGGTGATGACGGCCGGCGGCGAGGAAGACAACATCTGGAAGATCACGAAGATCCAAGGGGCATGGATGTTTTTTCTTTATTTTCTAGGGGTCTTTGTGATGTATGGTTGATACAGTTGTCTCCGTATCTTTGTACGTGTCTGTATTTGTACTTTGGTTTCCTTATCTGAAATACAGATACGTTTATCAAAAAAAAAAATTGTAGCCTGAGTGATCAAATGGCTGTGCCATGTGCCTGTTAATTTTGAAAGTAACGGGCTGTGCCACAAAAGTATATGCTGGGCCCCAATAGCTTAGACATGAGCCTCAGTTTCTCTGGCCCAATTACTCCAGGTCAGTTTAGCCCGTTCGGGCGTTAGCAGGAGACGAGGTCCGTGGGGAAAATTAAAGCCCATCCAAATTTTCAGGTAGAGTGCGATTACACTCGGCAAATACGCCGACGTCGGCAAAATAGCTCGTTTCCGGTCGTGCTTGGTCAATTGGCTACTCGGTGTGTGCCTCCTTTCGTTCATGGCATGGCAGGTCTGTTTCCACAAACTTATGTGTTGCTCGGAGCTGCCATGGCCAACGCCAACGCCGTCTCCAGGCAGTTGCATACATCACTACTACGAAGAGAGCGCCTGACTTGAACATTGGGGGAAGAAGCAAACCGCCACCCCTGGCCCCCATCCCGAGCGCAGAGCACCACGCGGTGGAGTGCCGCTGCTGATCCCCGGCGGCGCGACCCCGACCCCCAGCGTCCCGACCTACCACGGATCCGCGGCCTCCTCTCTACCTCGCGCGGCTCGGCGGCGGCGCATCCCCATCCCTCCCGGCGTGCCCTCACTGCGGCCTCGGCGACGCCCTCCACCGACGGCGCGCAGCGGCCCCTTCCACCGTCGGCGACGCGCGGCCACCCATGCCGCGTCGCGGCTGCTCTCATGGAGGGCGGCATCGCCGGATCTAGCGTCGAGGACTACGACGGCCCTCCTCCTCTCCCAAGGTGAGAACCCTTAGCATTTGTGCAAGCCGGCAACAATGTCAGAGCCAACTCATCCGAGTCTAGATGGAACAGCAGCAACACTAGGCAAGTTGTCCCCTGTTCTTCACTATTTCTTTTTCTTTGTTGCGATTTGGGAAGCAAGTTACTTGGTGAAATCTTGCAGTAGTGAAATCCACTCGTCACTAATGAAATCCATTCATGTTGGCTGTACCATCTTTATCTATAGTACTCAGAGTTCATTTCTCTGTTATTCAGTCAGATTTTGTTGTTTGCGAGATGGATGTGTGCTGCATGGATGTGTGCTGCATGGATGTGTGCTTGGACATGCTCCTGTTAGTAAGATGTAAAGCTAAAAGATTGTTACTGCAGCTATGGTTATGTCAGTCAGTTTGATCTGAATTTTATTTGTGCTTGTTACTGCAGCAATGGCACTTCATTTTCTTGTTCGTTTTTCTTGTCTGAACTGCACCTCGATTCAGTTCAGACCAAGCAATCCATTCTTTATTTAATTAGCCTTTTCAAACTAGTGTGCAAGCTCGGTTCAGTTCAGACTTCAGAGCAAGTAATCCATTCTTTATTTAATTACTGCAGCAATGGCACTTCATTTTCTTGTCTGAACTTTATTTGCAGCAATGGCTATTGTGGGACGAGAAAAAACTGATGGCTTAATGCTTTGTAAGTTATCTGTTCCATCACTTATTTGATATTGTCATTTCAGCCAAGGTTCTTGTTTGGCAGATATCTTATTCAGTTATTTGCAGAGAGGAAGAAGTTCCTCCTTTCTATACCAGACCCTCGAACCAAGGTTTGTGCTGAACTACTGCATGATAATAGAAACTTAGTGCTTTGCCTTAGTTTCTTAATTTTCAGCAACTGTTACAGGTTCAAGGTCCTTGGAAAATTGCTCGAAATGAATTTGCAGCTGGATCATGAACTGAAGTTATATGTAGGTTTATGTGAACTAGTTGTTTATCCAAGGCATTGTTCTCAACTTTAGTGGATGCCTAGTGCTTGTGACTTAGTGTAGCTGTATGTTTGTATATGACACTATCGTTTTTATAATTTAATGTAACAGTTGTGAATTACTCGTGGATGTGTTGGAATTCAGCCCATTCATAATTATGGATTATTCTGTGAATTATGAAGATGATATATGTTTATTCTGTGAATTATTGCCTATTCTGTGAATTATAGATTTATATTTTTTTTGTGTGAAATTCAACTCTAGGGGCGGGTTTAGATAAACCGCCCCTAGAGTTAGAGACATTAGGGGCGGTTTATGATGAGCAGAACCGCCCCTGCTATATGAACATTAGGGGCGGCTCAAACAGGAGCCGCCCCTAATGTCTCCACATTAGGGGCGGTTTTTCCCAACCGCCCCTAATGTCGCCGCCCCTAATGTCGATGAACATTAGGTGCGCTTGTTTAGGGGCGGTTGGAAAAACGCCCCTAATGTACATCTAGAACCGCCCCTAATGTTGAGTTACGTAGTAGTGCATGACCTGACCTCATGGTTCTAGGCTTCGAGCTCCTTCATTTCTCAAGCTTTCGTTTGATTTTTTAAGTTAACCGGTAGGATATCCATGCAGTCTGCGTTTTCTTCGTGTACTCTAGTGTCTGTTATTATGCATGAGCATGTATATTGCAGTTCATATGTTGTTTGGGTTAGCACCACCTAATGACTTAAATGATTTATTTTTAAGATGGACCAAGATGGGAAATAAAAAGCTTAATTCATTGTTATTAACAGCAGCTGCGGCATTGTATTGGACTTTGTGGATAACTAGAAATGAAGCGGTTTTTGATAAATGTCGACCAAAAAAGGACTTTGTGGATAACTAGAAATGAAGCGGTTTTTGATAAATGTCGACCAAAAAATCTCTTGCAGGTCATATTCAGGGGCACGCATTGGCTGCGGCAATAGACAAGTCTACAACAGCATGAAGATCGGAGGAGTATGCTGATCTATGCAGGACAACACCTTGAAACTTCTGCTCTACAGTTTTTTAGCTCCAATGGATGGCTGTCATCGAGATACATTGGTCGATTTTAAATTAAATTGTATTTTGTTTCGGTTATGCAGACAACGTTTGTTAGTCAAACATGATGTAATAATTTGTGCGATTCTATCTTATGATAGATGAAGCCGGATTAATATCAATTATCTAAAAAAAATGTATATTGCAGTTTGTTTATTTTGTCTTCTCCATCCTTAAAAGGAGCACGGAGCAAAGCGTATCTTGGACCGGCCTTCCTAATTCCAGGCCCCGAATTCCCCGATGGGCCAATATTAACGCCTCAATTTTGCCGTGGCAAGCATTCCATCCACGATTGGTGGGTGAGGCCTGGTGCGGCGCATTAGCAAGAGAACAGGCCTGTGTCAATGAAAGCCCATCCTTCCTTCATAAAAAGAGCCCAGCAAAATACACACACGCACAAACGATATTTTTCCATTATTGAAGCAAGTCATTAGTACCTTTTGTTATATAAGAAAAACGATACACGTTTATGCGTTTGGTGGGGTCCAGGGTCTCAGAAAAACGTTTTGTATCCAGATCCTTTCCAAACACGCTTTGAGTGATGTATCAAAATCAAATCCTGGGTGCGACACTTTATCCCGGGGTTTTTTCAGATTTTATTTGTGTGCATTAAGTGGTAGGCGACGTCCCCGTTGACGGCGAGGCGCTTGTGGTGACCGTGAACTTCAAGATTGCCGGCTCAGTCCTTCGAAGGTGCTCATACGGGTAGGGTTTTGCGACGCGTGTGTTCATAGGGGTGAGTGTGCGTGCGTGTTGAATGTCTGCGTTATCTTGTGTAATCTCAAAAAAAAAAAATCACTTCATAAAAAAAAAACTGTCTGGACGCTAGATTGGATTTTGATTCCCAAATAAATACGTGTTTTATTAAAAAAATCATATTCATGTAAATAAAAGTTTATTTAAATTTTGGATCAAAGTCTACGTCTCAACTCTATTTCATCCCTAAACTATGAACTAGATTTTGTACCCTGAACTTTCTAAAAACTGGCAAAAACAAAATACCCCATAGATAGTTTTCGAAAGTGGTTTGCTGCGGTGACGAAGATTTTAATTTTTTTAGTTTTGTTAAACTTTTAAAAATCATAGTAAGTCAAGAAAAATCATAAAATGAAAAACCTATCTTTTTAGACTCCACATGAGTAGATTAACATAGAATGCAAAGTTTATTTGAATTAGTTCTAGAAAAACATAAATCTAAAGATAGGGGAAAGAACTTTTGGGGGGAAGGACGTAACAGATGATGTCGGGGGATGGGTCAACAACTACGTTGGGTCTTAGGTTAATATGTTATTGGGGAAGGACGTAACAGATGACGTCTGCTGCCGAGGTCGACATCATCTATTCCGACGTCATCGTACGTCCGCCGTTGACGCGTCTGCTGTGCTGCCGCGGCGCGGCATGGCTCATTTTGACTGCCGCGGGCGAGACAACATTGTCTGCTCTGCTGACGAGGTTGACATCATCTATTCCGTCGTCGTCCGCCGTAGACGTGCCGCGGGCGCGCGCATCGCTCATTTTGCAGGAGGACGGTCCAAGAGAGGCATTGTCTTGTCTGCTGCCGAGGTCGGGTCGACATCTACTTGTTCAGGAGGACCCCACATGATTGCTATTGCTTCCGAAGTAAAACGCCACAACGCTATCCCACGCTATCCTATCCTTTATTCCTTGCTATTTGCTTCCGAAGAAAAACGCCACAACACTATCCTTCATCACATTATAAAAGTCCAACCGGCACCGGCAGTAACATCCACGGAATCGGATCCACCCACCACCACAGCCCTCTCTTCACAGCTCGCAGCCGCCCACGCGCGAGAGGCCCGCAGCCCCGCAAGAATGGCCAACCAGCAGGGTCAGCTGCCTGATCATCCGGTGCACGCCGACGCCGACGTCCAAGCACAAGCAGACGACCAGCAGCAGCAGTACCGCCTCCTCGATGCCGCACGCGCGCTGATGCTGCTAGGAGCAGCCGCCGGCATCTCAACCGTGTGCAACCCCGATGCTGACGCCGCGTGGGCCTTCCTCTTTTTCGTCATCTGGCTGCTCGGCGTGTGCCTCCTTCCCTTGGTGCCATTGGCCGCAGGTCGGTTCCCACAGGCTGATCGTTTGGCCGCCGCTGCCATCGCCAACGCCGGTGCCGTCCTCAGGCGCTGCTTCATCCCATGGGACTAGCTTTACCATCGCATGGGCACTGGGCTGTGGTGGTACAGTACGTTTTGGTGTGCTTTGTTATATGTCGGTAATGCTCAGTAAGGATCTACATACGCGTTCTTTTCTTCCCCTTTAATTTGGTGCCCTGGCTCTCTCAGATTGCTCTCTTCCGAAGCATCTATATATTATGTTCGCCGTGTAATGTAATGCTATACTCTATAAAAAGTGTTATTAGGATTTGGTTAAAATACTAGACTGAGTGATATGATCAAATTGTTGTGGCCTGTGCGTGTCAAACTGTTAATGTTAAACGTAACGGGCTTTCATACAGTAGTATATGCTGGGCCGAATAGTATAGCCATGGGCCTCAGTTTCGCTGGGCCAATTACTCCGGGCCAGTTGAGCCCGTTCGGGCGTTAGCAGGAGAAGAGGTCCGTGTGTTAAATTGAAGCCCATCCTAATTTGCCAACCTAAGTCCCTCCCTATGTGAATTGGCTTGTAGTCCAATGGTAGGACGGTCACGTGGGGCCTAATGCCCACGGGGTTCAAAATCACGGTGCTCGCATCTTTCACGGGATTTTTCCGGGATTTTCGGCGTTGTGCATTAAGTGGTAGCGGCGTTCCGTCGGCGACGAGCGCCCATGGTGACGGGAATCTCGGACTGCCGGGTGCTCGGTCCTTCCGGAGGTGCTTATAGGGGTAGGGTTTTGCGTACGTGTGTTCTTAGGGGAGAGTGTGCGTGCGTGTTGTGGCGTCTGCGTTGTCGCGTGTAATTCTCAAAAAAAAAAAAAAAAAAAAAAAGTCCCTCCCTATTATTGGCTGGCCAGTCACATCTGTAGACTGCTTTTGGCGTTGGACTGGCCTTCCCCTGCATCGTACAGCTCTTTTTCTGGAGTAATACCTCCATGTCCACTTTTTTTTTTTTTTTTTTTTTTTTAAGAATTATACAAGACAACGCAGACGCTCACAACACGCACGCACACTCACCCCTATGAACACACGCACGCAAACCCTACCCCTATGAGCACCTCCGAAGGACCGAGCGGCCCGGCAGATCTGGAGATTCTCGAAGTCACCATAGGCGCCTCGTCGCCGACGGGAACGCCGCTACCACTTAATGCATAACGCCGGTAAATCCTTTGGGAAAATCCCGGAAAAAGGTGCGAGCACCGGATTTGAACCCCGATGGGTAGCCCCACCTGGACCGCCCCTACCATTGGACTACAAGCCAATTCGCACCTCCATGTCCACTTGTTCCTGTGCTTGGTCACGAGCGAGAGCGAGATTTGCAAGATGATTGGCCTATGCATGCGAAAATCACTCATTATTTTCTAGCAGCCACGCCTGCTGTCGATGGCGACTAGATTGATATTTAAACTCTCTAGCCCATGTATTTCCAATCTACAAATGTAAGCGCGAAGAGCGCTGTCTACCATTCAAGTCCATGGCCATGACGACCCACCGCATGCTTCTCTCCTACCTAGCTAGCTCCGCCGCCGATCCCTTCGTCGGTCAGGTCAACATGTACGCCGGCCGGCCGCCACCGCCGCCGCCATATATGATCTGTAATCGTGCTCATGCCCGGCAGGCGGCAGCCACATGTATGTACGTCGCTCTTCTCTTTTTTGTTCGTTGCTTTGATACTTATCCAGTGTGTTGCAGCAGCAGCTAGCGTCGTCTTCTTTTTCATCCCCTCTTGGTTTTTTCTTTGGAGATTCTTTGTTCAGCGCCACTCCCCCGCGGATATTTTACACGCTTTGCTACCTTTTATTTCATCTTTGCCAAGTCTATGCAAGGTGTGTATCTTGGGCACGATGACATGCATGCCTGGTACCTCTATCCATGAGAAGAGGCACGAAAGAGATGAGGAGCCTGCACGGTGCTACCTTGTTCTGCTTTGCATGATGCTTCGGTCTGAAAAATACGTAGAGACTTATGGTTTGATGCATGTCGTATAGGATCTATATACAGTTGTTTAGGACTTGATCTTTCTATGAATCTCAAATCAAACGAGGATGAAAAAAGAGAAGCATATATAGGTAGACAGATCATTAAGCCATAAATCATCACAAATACCGCTTACTGCGTATAGATCAGAAATATTGTTTTTCTTGCCATGCTAGCACAAGATGCAGATCTACTTGTTGGTCAACGGTAGGTGCGGTCGTGCTGAGGCTACAGAGATTAGAGGGAGGTTTTCAAGGCTGAAAAGTGACAGCACACCTATAAGGCCCGTGAACATCTCAAAAACAAAAAAGATGAAGGCCTGCGTAACATCTGAGGCCCACGACATGCTCCAACTGTAAAGAAGCCCAGGCCCGCAAACAAGCCGTGCGGGCCAAGCCTCCCAAGCCGATGTCCTCATGTCCTCACTCCTCTACAAGACGCCGCTGAGACTCATAGCGTGTGCCACCAACTGACAAAACCCTAGGCGAAACCATCCTGATCCAAGGCCGCCTCCACCGCCGAGATCTAGCTCGATTGAAGCGATGGAGACGACGACGCCACTTCTGATCCGTGAAGAACCCGCCGCCGCCGGGGGCCCAGCAGGGGGAGGCCTCGTCGCCGCCATGCGGGAGCTGCTGGAGCTCAACGACCGCCGCATCCAGGCCTCGGCCTTCTTCTTCGCCTGTGGAGCCTCCGTGGTGCTCCATGGGACCGTGTTCAACCTCGCGGATAATCCGGAGCATCTCCTGGCTGGATATGGGCTTTTCACCATAGGCGCACTGCTCGGGTTCCTCACGCTCAGCGGCTCTGACCGGCTCCGCCGCGCTGCGGCTCGCGTCGAGGAAAAGCTCAGGGGATTCTTCTAGTAGGCTGTAGCTAACGATGAGTGTGTATTCCCGGCCCCCTCGATCTGTTGTGTTAATAGCTCTAGCGCTTGGGCTCACGAAGTGTATTTGTAATTTTGTACTGTGAGAATATGTGTGTGTTGTTTTTCCTATTTTTGTGTACGAGACATGACACATGCATTGTTAGCAACCCCCAACCAGGGCCACTAATCTCACTGCAATTGATATCCAGAAGGTTCTAGAATCTGGGTACAGGGGAAGAGAGGAGGAGCCGGGAGGAGGAAGAGGAACAGTAAGCAGTACAGCTAATACAGGAAAGGTAAATGTAATGTAAAGATAATGTTCTGATAATTTGGTTGATGATCAATGCTCCCTTCCATCCTTCCTCTTGTAGCCGTCGTTGGGGCTTGTTGCGATGGACCAAGGCGCTGCTCAGGCTTGTTACAAGATGACTGGGCCGAGGCCCATACGCGGCCCATACAAGAGAGAGCCCAACTGAGATAGGTATCTGACATTCCCCCCTCCTTAAAATTCGACTTGCCCTCAAGTCGATATAGAAGCTGTAATCCACCAGGATCCCAAGGCACTAGTAACTCAGTATTGCTAAGCCTCGGCCGTATAGATTGATCAACAAGATAAGCATAGCTCAATGCATCACACACCAAAACAGTTAGGATTGGATCAGCACATGAACTTCCAGGTTGATAGCTGTTTTCATTGACTGGAATAAGAAGGCAATTGTCCCCCTCAACCAGAGGCTTTTGATGACCACCCAGAATCCCAAACAGCACAAACATCTTACGCTGATCTCTGCAGGCTGAGAAGCAACCACCATGTTGCAGGAAGTTCTCCTTGGCCAACCAACCATTTGTGTGTGTGATCATTAGCTGCAGAAATATAAGCTGCCACTGTTGGTTGCAATTCCCACTTGAACCACTGGTATCATAGAGATAGAGCTGATAAGGCCATGGTGGTTTCCAATCGATAACCCAACTCATGGAACAACAAATGCTCAAGGTGAAAGATGGCCATGGAGATGGACGTATATCAGCATTGTCATATTCAAACTGAACTTGTAATTGTGGTGGTGGCCAAGGGAGGCTGTACGGCTCAGCAACCCAGATAGCTGATACAACAAAGATTTCCATATCAAGGGAGCACCTCAGTACTGCACCATGCACCTCACGCCCAAAATCAATAACAGCCTGTGCTGCACATACCGTGAGGATGCTGATGACGGATGGGCAGGTTTGACAGATTCCAGTGTGCAATATCTCACTGAAGGTAGACGGAGCCTCCATCACGAAATCATTCTGCTCGTATGCTTTGGTGATTGCACTTGTGGTGACTGTCATCATAGCAACAACATAGCTCATTGCACATACCAGAAACTCTATTTGCATAATCATCTGAACACTTCCACCACTGACAGTCTTAAGAAAAAATCGAATGGTCAAGAAGGAGAATATCTATTCCTTTGACCAGGTTTAATAACTTCTACCATGCACAAGAAGACAAGCACCAACTAATTCACCCAGCAGTGATGTCAGGTTTGGCACGATAGTGTTCATCTTGCTTCTTAAATACTCGTACAACTGGGATTTGTAATCAGAAAGGGCCAACACTTGATCACATAGCTCTCTGGTATTTAGCACCACAGGAAGGCCACTTATCAGCTTGAGAAGGACTGCATCAGAATTTAGTAATTTGCCCTTATGCTGAACTGAAACCAGAAAATGTTCCATATTAGCAGCTAGAATCTCATGCATAAGGATTGGCCACACAACAAACTGCACCACACTTCCGCTACTCTGCACAGCAAACCAACCCAAATAGAATGGCGACCATAAACCAAAACTGAGATGTGTGGTGTCCGCCAACATAATATTCACTGACACTGATGGTTCCAAGTACACAGGGGCTGCGTAACCACAGAAAAATCGCCAAGAGATTGGCCTGAGATGGACTGCATTACCCTCGATCTCAATCAACATAAATGGAGACCATGGAGCTTGGACAACCACCTGAACTGAGAACGACCAGAATTGCACTAGGCAATGACTAAGCAATTTCCCAAACACCTTCTGACCACCATGTATCTCGGATGTTGAATAGAACATAGCAATACCAATGGAGTATGCATGGGTAAAGTCGGTGATGTACCTCTTCAGCATTTGGTCAAGTTTCCCAAGAGTGCTCACAGCTGTAGATGCTGATACCCGGTGCTTCGAGCTGTTGCGGACTTGCATCGAACACTTGGTGGTCGGCATTGGTACAGAGCTTCTCCGCATGAACGGAGGGAGCACATGACTTGCTCCGAGCAGCAGCAAGGGTAAAGAGCGAGGGCATGGACTTGGCAAGCGCGGCGTCGTTGTGGCTAGGCGCGTGGTGGCCGACGCAGAGGAGCTCTGGTGGCGCCCAAAGATCGCGATCTTTGTAGCCCTCCCAGCCGGGGTGTCCTGCACGAGCACCACACGCGCCGAAGCACAGGTCGGAGGAGTCGACGTGAGACCCCGCCGCTGATGCATAGCCCTTCGCGCGCGACGATGGAGGCGCGCCTCTCCAGCACCGCGGCGCGCGGCGCACCCGGACCGCCGGCCTCCTCGAAGACGAACTGGTCATGCCGACGCGGATGCCGACCGCACGAAGAGGAACGCCATGCCGGGCGCCATATGAGACGCCCGGAGGGGACGCCTCGCGAAGCGGATCGCCAAAGCGAGGCGCCATACGAGACGCCGGAACGGACGCCTCCGTCGCGGATCTCGGGAATCTTCCCGAAGAGGACGAGGGCGCGGGTGCACGCAGCGGGATCGAACGAAGAGCGGGCGACAACCGAACCCGGTCGTGGTGGCCGCCCGCATCGATGCGGGCCCGCGACGCGCCGTCGGGGCCGAGGTGGGACGCGGAGGAGGAAGTCGTGGCCGGGCGGAGCGGAGGTGAGTCGAGGAGGAGCCACGCCGGCTGGCGAGACCGGCGCACGCAGAGAAGCTCGCCGCGGTGGACGAGGGGCGGAGAGGCCGCCTGGGGTGAGGTAGTTGCGGCCGAGCGTGGGGGCGATGGCCTTGAGCGCCTCGGGCTGCCCGGTGGATGGGAGGACCGTCTCCGCTACCTCCAGCCTCCTCTCCCCCCTGGATCTGGAGCGGAACCCACGGTCTCGATCTCCCGGCCGCTGGCGTCGTATTCGGGGAGGCGGTGACGTGGTCGAGCGCGACGAGGTCGGAGGCGGTGGAGTCGAGCGGGAACGAAGGGGGGTGGAGTCGATCTCCTCGGTGGCGCAGCGCCGAGGATGGAGGAGGCGGAGTCGGCCGTGGAGTCGTAGGGGAATTGCGGGAGGCGACGGCGTCGGGGAAGTAGCGTCGAACACGGGACGAACTCGTCGGAGGCGCCGTTGAAGAGGTTGCCCGGTTGTCGACCCACGGCGTGGCGACGACGGGAGCTGCTCCTCCTCCGACTTGAAGACGCGCGCTTCGTCCGGGAGGGAGTTGAACAACCCTCCCCGTTGTCGGCAGCCACCACGGCATCGAACTGCGCGCAGGAACCGCCGTGGGCGGCGAAGGGGTCTCGATGGCGGCAAGCACGCCACTCCCGGTACTTGAGAGGCGCTGCTCCCACCGGGACTCGTCCTCCTCGAACCTCCTCGGGAACTCGTCGAACGAAGACCGGGTACGATGAATCCATGCCGTGAATCGCCGGAGCTGATACCACTGTTAGCAACCCCCAACCGGGGCCACTAATCTCTTTGCAATTGATATCCGAAGGTTCTAGAATCTGGGGTACAGGGGAAGAGAGGAGGAGCCGGGAGGAGGAAGAGGAACAGTAAGCAGTACAGCTAATACAGGAAAGGTAAATGTAATGTAAAGATAATGTTCTGATAATTTGGTTGATGATCAATGCTCCCTTCCATCCTTCCTCTTGTAGCCGTCGTTGGGGCTTGTTGCGATGGACCAAGGCGCTGCTCAGGCTTGTTACAAGATGACTGGGCGAGGCCCATACGCGGCCCATACAAGAGAGAGCCCAACTGAGATAGGTATCTGACATGCATGCATATAGGACATGCTGTCAGTTTCCGAGAGTGTCAATTAACTAAGTTCTCCTAAGGGTTGTAATTCCAATGTCCCTGTGAATAATATAATACCCACACAAACTGTGCCTTCATTTTGATAAGATCTGAATATGTCCTGAGTCCTGACTCCTGAGCTGAGAGAGAACTGGGGGGAACGAATAGTAGTTAAGCTGTGATTGTTATACTAAATAATGCTGCCTGTCTTCTCTAAATTATCAATGTCTGTCCCTTTTTGATATATATTTCTTTCTCATTGCAACAAAGAGATCGGTTTGATTTCTTGTTTTTATGTCCCTAAAGCAAACACTTGCTGTGCAGATGGTGGCACAGACTTGAATCCAATGAGACGTAGAGGGCAGCAGGGCTATAGGGCAGCAAAGCAAAATTTGACTGGTCACTGATGATCAAGTGATCATATATAGCCTCACAACAAACTGCCTCTCCAATCTCCATCATCACAGGTGCATGTCATACCCGGTCACATATGTAAGTTATTTTCCTTTTAAAAATAAAACCATAATCTAGGATTCACGCTACTCATTGGCATGGCACCCTGATCCATGTGTACATAAAATTCCTGAGGTGCCAGTCAGAGATGTCAAATAATGTGCATCAACATGTTTTAAAATATAATTCCATAGCATGATCATATAGAGCTAAAATCTATGCTGTGGTAGAGATGATTCCCCCATTTCTTTTTTAGGCAGAGAAATTTGGCACAAAAGTGAAATAATCTCAAATAAATTTGGAAGTATATATGCTTTCAGTGCTAGATGTTGGGAGATATAAGTCTACATATAGACGACTTAAAGTTTGCCTAAAAAAAGTAGACTTAATGAACTTCAATCCCTTGTACTTATGAGTTATGAACCGCCGGTTAGTTTTAATACAAGGTTTTTGTGTCAACTTGAGATAGCATATTGAAATAAAAAGGAGACATTGTGCCACCCCTTTCAAACCATCCTCCTTTTGGCCATTCTTGCAGTTGGGACAGGCAATGAAAACAAATAAACATATACAACGAGGGGTCGAAGGATGCAAAAGTGATGAACTTGATGGTGTTTATTATTGTGCAATCAATTTTTTTTTCAAATGGTCAGATGAAGGGCAGGTACACTTTTGCAAAATTGAAAACAAATATGTTGATATTTAATGTCATATATATAACAACCCCCGATTCTTCCAAATATTTAAAATTGGGTACATTTGCATGCGCTGTTCACTACTACAAAAGCTTACTACGGAGACGCCTCCCTTTTTGATTAGGGGCGGTTCACGTTTTTAACCGCCCCTACAGTGAAGCAAATCCTTCCATCGAATAACCGCCCCTACGGTGACCACTTTGTAGGGGCGGTTTTTATTCGGCCGCCCCTACGAGAGACCCTTTGTAGGGGCGGTTTTTTGTTTCGGCCGCCCCTACTAATAGCAGGGGCGGTTCAATTCCAGCCGTCCCTATTGTGATCCACGGTAGGGGCGGTTCTATATTGAGGCGCCCTATAGTGGGTTGCGAATTTAAATACGAGGCACTAAAAATTAAATTTTTATAAACGACTTGGATGAAAAACTTCCTATATATGAAATGTAGATCTCGAAAAGTTATGAAACTTTGTAGTTGACCACTTTTTATTTTGAAATCATTTAGTCGGGCAAAAGCTATGTTCAAATGTCTCAAATTTGAAATTCAAAATTTTTAAACGACCTCGGACGAAAAAAACTTTCTATATATGAAATGTAGATCTCAAAAAGTTATGAAACTTTCATGTTGACCACTTTTTAGTTTGAAATCATCTAGTCATACAAAAGTTGTGTTCAAATGTCTCAAATTTGAAATTCAAATTTAAGTAAAACGACCTCGGACGGAAAAACTTTCTAAATATAAAATGTAGATCTCGAAAAGTTATGAAACTTTGTAGTTGACCACTTTTTGGTTTAAATCCGTTTAGGCCCTCAAATAGTCAATTTACACTTCGGATTTGTATAATATGAGGGGACGCGGAATGAGATATGAACACAACCACATGTGTAGCCTTGTGGTGGGGGGCTCTCCGCGCGTGAGTGGTTGGTCATGGGTTCGAATAATGGCCGCCGCAACATTTCGAAACATTTGCAAAAAAACTCGAGAAAATCACAGTGGCAAGGGATGGTGGGTGGTTGGCGGTGGGGCTCTTCCCTTATTAAAAAATCTTTTGCTATTTTTTTTTCGAATTTTGAAAAGGCGATTTCTACAGACCACAATAGGGGCGGTTGATAACACGAACCGCCCTGCGCAGTGGTCACAGTAGGGGGCGGTTGGGGTCACGGTAGGGGCGGTTCAACACGAACCGTCCCTACGATAATCCTGATAGGGGCGGTTGGATAACCGCCCCTACAGATAAGACCTCCGTAGCAACGGAGAGTTAGCATCATGAACCGCCCTATAGAAGATAAATGTTGTAGTGGTTCGAGCATATTAGGATTCAAGAAAGTCGATTATGTGTATTTAATGTATATTCCACAAATATTTCGATACAAGTTTATTTTGTTATAGCTGATGAAGTATTATAGGAGAGAAACTGGTGGTCAAAGAATGAACTTAAGGCTTTTTTAGTTCAAAAATTCCCTTCAGAAAGACATACTAGTACCACGTATCAACCACTAATGTGCATAATAAAAAAATTATTCAGGCAGCATGATGTGATTAACCAGAGTTTAGTTTATCATGCTTTTCATTATGTGTTAGTGACAAATACTTTTAGTTTAGAATGATTTCGTTGAGCATTCTAATTTAAAAAGGTTGACATTACTAATTAAAAAAGCTTGACATTCATTATACTTTTTAGCAGAACAGTAGGGCATGATCTTACTGTAATAGTAAACTAGAAAAGGCAGTTTTTATATGACAGAACTGTATAAAGTGGTATATTTCCATGATTAGATAGCTACACTATAAGCTAGCAAGCCTTTTATTTTGAACGAACATGCACGAGAATGTGCCTATTTCACTGATATATGAGAGAAAGGTACAACACTATTAGAGGATCTCCAAGAGACTTTTTTAAAAATGCACACTCTAAATCATGATTTAGAGAGCCATTTGAATAAAAAAAAAAGTGCTTTCTATGTACCTTTCCACTCTCCAACATCTTCTCTATATACTGTCCATGCTCTAGAAAGTTATCCTCACTGTACATCATTATTGGCTAGTGAGAAATCAGCAATAAATTAAGAAGGAAAAAGTCTAAATTACTACCCTGTATTTTCACTCAACTTTAGATAACCCCCTAAGGTATTGTTTAGTTTATTTTACTCCAAAGTGGTTTTGCAAACCGGTGCACTTAACACCTTTTGGCACTAATCCAATCCGGTTTTGGTGATGTGGAGGTGGTATTGCAATTAATCATGCCACGTAAGCTCGCGACATGGGCAGAAAATTATTTTCCCTAGCGTGACTCCATTGCGACTCATATGTGACTCCCACGACTCCCTTGCGCACACGTGGAGGTTCTATCCGAAGACCGACAGCGTTCGCGGCACAGAGCACCGTGGGGGCACATCCATAAGCGGCCTCGATCCATCCGCGGCCTCGATCGACGGCGACTTCACGCCGCGCCCGCAAAGCATTTTTTATTTCAGTTCCATATGCATATGCACGTCCTTTTCTAAAAAAAAAAAAAACTGATCGAGAGCAGTAGCTAGCAGTGATTATTACGGCCGGGCATCTATTGACTAGTACGGCGCAAGAGCAGCAGCTAGCAGTGATCGATCGGTCTCTTGCTTTGCTCACTAACGCAAATATGTCGTAGAGAGCATAAGGAAATTATTATTAAAATCCCAGTTGATGGACCGAGCGAGCACACATATATCGAAGGTGTATATTATTTTGTTCAATGATATGCATGCAACCGTCCCCTGTATGAATGCAAATATGTGTGTCTTTATGGCCATGTCATCCTGCTTACGTGGTTTAATTGCAAAACAGCCGCCAAGTCTGAAAACCGGATTACATTAGTGCCAAAAGGTGTTAAGTGCACCGGTTTGCAAAACCACCGGAGTAAAATAAACTAAACAATACCTCAGGGGGTTATCTAAACTTGAGTGAAAACACAGGGTAGTAATTTGGACTTTTTCCAATTAAGAATGGTTATGTTTGGATATCCAATTAAATTAGCGTTGGCGAGGGTATATATTTTTCACCAAAATCTCTATTCCTAATAATTAGGAAGATATAGTGAGTCTCCTTGGAGTTGCTGTTAGAAGGAGTACAGAAGAAAGAAAAAGAGGTAGAGAGAAAACCGAAAGCCTATTCTCTTGCTAACAAATGTGCTAAACTTTTTGCGCGCGCCCGTTGTAACCTAGCTGGCCGCTGCTTCTGTTTTATTTGTGCAAAAATTGATAAAGGGTTTGATTCGCGCTTAGCAAAAACCCTTGCGTTTCTATGCTTCTAGATCTCCCAAATTATAAGGAGGGTGAGACTTCCTTAGCTAGCTTTTGCATGCATGGAAGTTGGATTCTTCCTAACACTACTACAAAACCTTACTAAGAGAACGCCCCCCTTTTGCATTAGGGGCGGTTTATTTTTCGAGCCGCCCCTATAGCGACACCCCCAAACGAGCCGCCCCTATAGTGACCACATTAGACTGACTCCAACAGCATACCCAAAACACAAAATAAGTTGGGCACGGTGTATTTAGGTATCAAAATGCTCCTCCAACAGACTAGGCAAACACCGGCGGCATTTGCGCCCCCCTCCACGGACGATGCAAAGTTGCGTCCCCCTCCCCGCAGCCGGCCGAAGCGTCGGTGTGGGCCCGCGGAAATTGGCGCTTCAGGCCCTTGGCGGAGCGGAGCATCGGGCCGGGCGCGGCCCGACAGCGTGCTCGCGCTCGCCGCTCGACCCGACGCGTTGCTCAAGCCGGGAAAACTTTAGTTTGCTACCTCGTCGACCGCCACCGCCAAACTGTCGTCCTTCGCCCGCGCCCGGCGGCCCGCCCCATACGGACCTCGTCCGGCGCCTCCACTACGGCGGCGGATCATCCCTGCGCGGAACGGGGCGCCCGAGGGGACATGGACGGCGAGATGATGGCGGGGTCCGGCGATGGCTGGGGCGAACGGTGAGAGGCCGCCCGCCCGCCCGCCCGGCCGCCGGGCGTGGAGGCGACCGAGCGAGGAGGTGCGAGAGCGGGTTCAGCCCATAGGTGGCGGCGTCGGCGTCGAAGACAAAAGAACCCGGCGTCGCAGCGGCGCATGAGGCGGGCAGTACGCGGCGCTTGCATGAGCTCGTCGCCGGTGGTGAGGCCCCTCGTCACGGTGTCCCGCGCGGCGGCGCTGCGGCGCTGGGCTGCGGAAGGGGCCGAAGGCCCGTCGCGGTGGTGCTTCGCCGCTGGGCGGCGCCGTTCGCGGCGGCGTCCGCCCGGCGGCGTTTTCGCGAGGCGCGGCGGGCGAGGGGATGAGGAGCGGCGCGCTCGGTGTAGCCGCGAGGCGCGCGGCGGCGGCGCGGGAGGCAAGCACGCCGCGCGCGAGGTGGATGAGGAGCGGCGGCGCCGTGTGCGGGCGGGTGTCGGCGAAAGTTGCGGCGCACAACGGCGGCGGAGTTCGCACGGCGATTTTTTTAGGATTTGGGGAGCCCCGCTCGGGTATTCGTTGGAGAAGATAAGATTTGGAGGACTCACGCTACACCGTGATCGTGACGCATACTATGGAGTGGGTCTTATTTTTGCATGTTCTCGTTGAAGATAGCCTTAGGGCGCTCAATCACCAACCGCCCCTACTATTATTAGGGCGGTTCAATCACCAAACCGCCCATCGCGGGACCGCAAGCAAAGGGCGGGCTTCTATATTGCGCCCCCTACGGTGAGATCCCGAATTTTGAAACGAGGCACTAAAAATTAAAAATTCGTAAACGACCTCGGATGAAAAAACTTTGTACATATGAAATGTAGATCTCGAAAAGTTATGAAACTTTGTAGTTGACGACTTTTTATTTTGAAATCATCTAGTCATGCAAAAGTCATGTTCGAATGTCTCAAATTTGAAATTCGAATTTTGTAAAACGACCTCGGACGGAAAAACTTCCTTCATATGAGATGTAGATCTCGAAAAGTTATGAAACTTTGTAGTTGACGACTTTTTACTTTGAAATCATCTAGTCATGCAAAAGTTGTGTTCAAATGTCTCAAATTTGAAATTCAAAATTGTAAAACGACCTTGGATGAAAAAACTTTGTACATATGAAATGTAGATCTCGAAAAGTTATGAAACTTTGTAGTTGACGACTTTTTAGTTTGAATCCATTTAGGGCCCAAATAGTAATTTACACTCGGATTTGTATAATATGTGGGGACGCGGAATGGGATATATGGACACGTGAGAGTGTGTACTGCAGTGGTAGGGAGGGGTCGCGCACAAGCACGAGGTCGTGGGTTCGAATCCCGCCGGCCGCGTAGCGCGCGATTTAACGCTAAAAAATGCATGCTGCATGTGTGGTCCCCTTTTCATGCTAGTAGGCATGGGGCGTGTTGGAGTATGCGTGCGCTACCACAACGATGGAGTGCGGTAGCAGATGCATGAGTTTACTGTAGTAATAGTACCGCGTTTGACGTTTGGTGGGTACGGTAAAACTGACACAACATTCGTCCTATCCCATCAGGCAGACCACGCGAGTACCAGCAGGCACACCACAACCTCCGTACGCTAACCAGGTCAGGTGCAGACTGGCGCAATAGCATGCGGGGCCGCACCGCAGCGACAGGTGGGCGAGTAGGTGTGCATCAATACCGCAGCAGCATGCGGGCAGGCACTGGCAGGGCGTGCATTGGCGTCGGGTGGCGTCTGATGGCTGTTAGCTAGCAGGATGGGCTGGGCCGGGCGTCCGATGGAAAAAAAATTTAATCGGACGTCCTAGCGCCAGCGTGACCCATAAATTAAGGATCACGATCAGCTTGAGGAGCGGAGGACGATGGGCTGCGTGGCCCACTAGGGCACCCTGGTGCCGCCGCCGGCTGCCGCCTCCCGGTGCCGGGCGGCTCCCACCGCCTCCTCCTCCTCCGCCAAGCCTCCCCACCACCTCCCCTCCCATAGCCACGAATCCCTCCCCCGCCGGGCCGCGGCCGGCCATGGAAGCCCCGTCGGGTTCTCCCCTTCGGATGTGGGGACGCCCAGCCCCCGACGGCGCTGGGGGGCTGCCGGATCCGGCGTCCTCGGACGTAGTGCCGGAGCCCCTCACCGCCGTCGGGCCCCCGGCAGCTATGGAGGGCGCCCGCCTCCCTACGGAGCCGGTTCCGGCCGATCTGGAGCGCCCGGCCTTGTGGTCGTCGCCGCCCCCGGTGCCGCCCTCGGAGCTTCGTGGGACGCCGGCGACGCCGACATGATGGCCGGACCCCTGCATCACCACCATCGTCATTTGTAAGATGAGATTTTGGCATGTTATAATATTACATAGCCTATTTAGCATGAGTCAAATAAGGGTTAAAATAAATTTGGACAATATGGGCTATATAAACATCTGGGCTAAAGGAATCGCCTAATGATCAATTAATGAGGACTATCTCAGGCATATGGCTTGCCTAGACTTTCAAGCCCATGATGATGTCATCGTGGTGTGATTAAGCCCACTAATGCTCAGAGTTTCAAGTTAATTGATAAGAAACAAACATGCAAGGGGTTGTCTCACGTAACAGTGCATATACGTGTATAAATATATGTACATGAATACGTGATTATATATTGTGCATATACAATTGCAGCTTCACGAGAACACTGGCTACAAGCTCCAAAATAGGCGGTGCTACTCTCTCCTGTCTAAACACATGCATCCTATAATTAGCAAAGCCATTGCCGCCGCGGAGCAGAAGTCTCGGCCTTCCGTTAATGCAAATCAAAGGGCCCGGCATCCCGCATGCAGCATACGACAGGTGGAGCTACCACGTTCCTTTCTCGGACAACCATAGCCAACCAGCGACTCTGAGGACGAGAGCAATCTCAAGATTTGAATGAGCCGGAAGCCGCGCGCCGGCATCGTCTACCCTTGCATGTGTCCTGGCGCTCTGCTCACCCGCTAACACAGATCAATGGCCATGCTAATCCCTCGCTCCTCCACCCATCTACCAAGCTCTTGGCCTATAAAAGAAAGCCAGCTCTCATTGTTGACGGGGGACACTCAGCAAGCTGCTGTCCTAACACACTCACAAGCATCACGTCACCATTCTGCTACCACGCTGCTGCACGCACACGAACCTAACGCCAGCCACCAAAGCAACGACACCGTCGACCTCCTCGCCGTCATCAAGATCACCGAGTACCTCATCTTCTCCGGCAAGCGCGGCAGCGACGTCCTCGACTCCCTCGCCGTCAACCTCGTCGTCTCCGGCGAGCTCCTCCACATCGTCTCCAGCGAGCCGAACCTCTACTTCATCGTCTCCGGCCAGCTGGTCCACATCCTCGCCGACGAGCCGGACGTCTACAGAACGCACGCACTACCGCCGTTGGCTTTCATCCTTTGACATCAACGACACCATGGCAGCTCACTTCGAAGGTGAGATCCTTTATATATTTTGATTATCTTGTTATATATCTGTGCATGGCTGTGGTGTAGGTCGTGTATACATTCAAGTTCAGCCAACGAGTCCCGATGACGCCGGAGTAACGACGTGTGCTGACGGCAACCGTACATCAAGAGATCAGCTACTCCTGCACCAGTGATGACTACGCCCGGCAAGCATGCAGTGTGCCGTATTGAGGCCCGACAGCAAGGGCGTATGTGCAGTGGCAAGATCGGCATTGGCGGCAAGATCGTCAGTGGCAGCAAAGATCGGCAGCATGACACATTCATGACAACCAGGCAGCCCGGCAGAAGCACTCTCTTCAGCTCAACAAAGCCCGACTCAGCTATGAATCCAGCGATGATCAACATAGCAATGAAGAAGAAGAAATTGAAGCAACGTCGCCACAACAATAGCAAGATGACAGCAAGCTAGAGATGATAGCAAAACAAGCATTGGACCTGTCCAATAGCAGCACGGCAAGAAGGCAGAGAAATTCCGATGATAGATGAGAAGGCCTGAACAAGACGATAGAAGCAAGAATAAGAGCAAGCAAGATGCATGACATGCAAAGATCACCAACAACACAGTGCCTCGGTGACCATCGCAACGACAGCGCCTCGATCAGAGTATCACAATAGAAGCGCAGAAAGAAAGAATAGCAAAAGCAAGGCAAGATAACCATCAATACAACTCATTGATGATCAGCGCGGCAGTTCTGCAGAAACAGCAGACCAGCGTACATGCAAATCATCGACATGACAGCCGACGGCTGCAACAAATACAACACTCTTCATCATATCAGCAAAGTGTCCATCAACAGCAAATCCATTCACGATGGTGGGCAACCTAGCCCGGCAATGGCTCATCTTGACAAGTTTCTAACAAGAAGAACCCTGACAATATCTCTACTACGGCGGCATAGAGCAACAGCATTGAGCCCAGCAACATCTTCACTGCGGCAGCAAGCATTGGCAGCCCAGCGGCACCACATGATAAGCCTGTCCAAGCTCAGCATTCACGGCGGCCTAGCAAGCGTGGCGGCGATAGGCCTTGGCCCGACGGCCCGGCAAGCTCAGTAACAACTTTGCAAGTTCTATCATTCGGTGATGTGTACACAAGCTTCAGAAAACAGCTGACAGGGTGTCTGGCGGCAGCAAAGCATAGCAGCCCAAAGTATACACCTGTATAGTTTATTGTGGCAAAGAAGCAAATAGAAAAGCAAATACAAGTCTACATTATCATGCAAATGTTTGTACGTGCAAAGCACATATGTACAAGTTATGAGCTAGCTTAACACTGTTGTTTTTGGCCCATTAATTGAGGGGTCAATATTAATCTTTCGATCCATCCAAGATACGGGCTCCGACAAGCCCGACACTTGACACAGATAATTTTAAGTCATGATAAAGCGCTCGAGTTCATACGCAGATATGAATTGGCAGAGCATCATACCAATGATTTCAGAAGTTTACAAGGAGAAATCTCATGAGTATTACATGAGCACAAGTCTCACAATTAGCACACCACCTTTTCCGCACCGTCAAGGCCGGTGAACTATATGCAGTCATTTCCTTCCCCAGACCGACGAGGCTGGGATGCTTCTTTTCCGTGACCGACGAGGCCGGAATCGTTTGTTCGTGACCGACGAGGCTGAACACTTGACTTCATTACGGTTCCGCATGACGAGGCCGGATTCCATTGCTTGAGGCTGACAAGGCCCTAACATTTCACTATTTTCATTCATTTGTGCTTATGCATATACATGGAGACAACTCTTATTTATTCTGAGACAACAATGATGACCATCGACAAAGCTTAATCGGAGGTGTTCTGCGGCCTAACGTCGTGGATGTAATTAACTGGCGGCCTTCCGAGGCCCCAGGAACCAGAAGCCACACAATCCCCTGATTGTCGGATGAGGCTCGGCGCAAATATATGTTAAAGTGGGAAATTGTACTTTGTAATTCTATGATGAATAATAAAGTGATATTTCCCTGAACTCTTGTCTCGTGTGTACTTTCTTGCACATTTATTCAATTTGTATACGAATGTATATTGGCATGCCTGCGCTTAATAGTACTTGAGTAGTACGACTCGTGAAACACAGAGAGATCCGCCTTAGTGATTTTTCTCGGCGAAACGATCGCCCCTCCCTACGTCTCTACCACCCGCCGGAGGCGGACACTTCGGCCCGCCCGCGGCCGGACTTCACTCGGCCGGCTCGAGGTCGGCGCCGTGCCTCCGCCATCTCCACCGTCGGGCGCCCGCTCCCCTCCCGGCCACCGCTGGCTGATGGAGGACGCCGGGCGCCGCTGTTGTGGCCTCCTCCGCGGCAACAACCTGTCTGGCGAGGTCGATGCCGCCGCTCCACCACCCGCGGCCGTGTGAGCCTCCGGCCCTTGTTGAGAAGGCCACGGAGTGTGTGGATGTGGATGACGATGTCGCCGCATCCGCTCTGAGCCACCGGTCTCTCTCGCCTGATGCTGCGCCATTCATCCCTTCAATGGGCAGATCGAAGCTGATGCGGTGGAGTGATGTCCTGGTCGAGGACTGCTCCGACAGCGACGAGGATGACGACGGGAGCATGTTGGCGGACAACCCCTACCTCCACGCTGCTCGTCGGGCCCTCTCGCAGGCCTCGACACAGAACCACCCACATGGCATCCCTGCCGCCGACTCCGCCTAGGGCGTCGAGTTGGAGGGGGGAGGTGTCGACGCTGGTGCCTGCCGGTGTCGGGGCACAGGGCCGGCAAGGCGCAAGCGTCCGCGTCTCACCACCGTCGCCGTCGCCATCGGGCGTGTGAGCCGCTGCGGGCGGGCGAAGGCCTTTGTGCTTCAGCGTGCCTCGAACGTCGCAGGCCGAATCCCCGCCCACCACCGGCTGGGGCCCAGGCGAAGGGCGACTTCCCCGGATGCCGACGGCTGGCAGCGTGTGCTCCCCCAGCACCCTGAGCAGACGGTGCAGGTGCCACGGCCGCAGCTACGCCGGGGTGTGTGTACCGAGGGACGGGGCGGTGGTCCGAGGGCGACCCGCGCCGGCGTTTGACGGCCGCCGCTTTTGTTGTCTCGCACCGACCACCGTGTCGCGCAATGCCGGGACCCTCGCTTCGTTGCTGCGTCATGGACTCCACCACATTGCCAAGGAGTGCAGGGCGACCTAGAGTTAGTGCCTTCCGTGCCGAGGGGGTGGCAGCTCGGCTCGCGTCGTCAACGCATCTGCCCCCCAGCATGTCGCCCTCGCCGGTCCGCCGAGCTCGGATATGACTGTGCGGGTGGGCGACAGGGCTCGCCGACGACGCCGGCGCCACAGGAGTACACCCGCGGTGGAGGTCGACATCGCTGCTACACGCCACTCTGCAGCTTGAGCCTCACGTGCTGGCGCGTTGCGTGGCGGAGGAGCCTCCGGCACGGGTGGACCCTATGTTGGAGGAGCTAGCCGCTTCGCTCACCATGGTAACAGAGCACCGCCAACGAGGATCCTACCTTCTACACCAGTCGAGTTTTCAGAGGTAGAAGCGTCGCTGGAGGTCACTCTCCCCCGGCTGAGGTTTCCCTGGAGACGGGCCAAGGTATGCATGTTGAGCCGCAGGACTTGAGTATGGATGTTGAGCCGCAGGACTTGGCCACACCCTTGGAGGAGGAGGTGGACGGCCAAGGAGCAGGGGATGTCGATGAATGCACTGAGACAAAGGATAACAGTGCTTGTGCATCCTTTTGCAAGATGATGTTCAAGAAGGTTTCGAGCCGCCGCTACCAAGGCCGGCCACACCCCCCCGCCGTTGAGAAGCAACCCAGAGGTCGAGGACCAGACGACGAAGGCCACTAGCTCCCACACGATCTAGCCCGCGCCAAGCCGCCGTCCTTCCTGTGCGTGCCGGTGGCGCAGCGTGCCCAGCTCAAGCTTGCGCGCGAGCTGGACTTCATCAATGGCGGGTCGTCGGCGCGCACATTGTAATCACAAACTACGTTGACAGCTTTTGGGCAGGACCTACCGGAGAAGGCGGTCAATGCATTAAGGGCTGCAGCGAGGCTTGATGACATGGAGCTTTGCGGAGCGCTGGCTGCAATTGCGGCGGAGGCGGGGGGGTATTACACGATGGAGTCTCCATGACAAGCAGCTAGAGGATGCTCTCATTTTTCTAGAGCGTGAGTAGTCAATTTAGTATCCCTCCCCGGTTTGACAGCACCGCCAACAGGGGAAGTTGTTTTTGCCGCTGCGCATGCAATTCTCTACTCTTCTACTTATTAATATATGCCGGGCTTGCTCGTTGCTTTTCAAAAAAAAAAAAAAAATACATTCTAATTTATAAGATGTTTGACTTTGACTTCTTTTACCCTAAGTTGGATCACATTAGAACATTACCTTAAAATGTTTTGTACATTATCTTAAAATTCATAACTACTACTAGTGGAGTATATACTTATCATAACAACAACTTGTCAACATAATCTTTTTGGCACCACTGCAAGTAGGCCGACGATTTGCTACAACTGGACACAGTGTCGAGAGGAAAGCAAAATGAAGTGGGCCTGCTGGTACCCGCGCCGCACGCGGACGTGCGTTGGCGGTTGGCCCGAGGCAAACAACCGTCAGTCAAGATTGGTCGGCGCGTGCAGATTCAAGCAGGCCTTGATTTCACAAACACTTGAGAGTTTCGCCGGCCCAACTAGTCCAGATTTGGTAATGCCCAGTCTGGCCGGGCCTCTGGCTATAGCAGTAGATAGGCCTGTGTGGACAAAAGCCCAGCTAAATTTGCCGACCTTTTTTTTTGAAGGAAAAAGTCCGAATTACCTCCCCCAACTATCACGAAAGTTCATTTTTCCTCCTTCAACGTCAAAACCGGACAGATCACCTCCCTCAACTTTTCAAACCATGCAAATTACCTCCCCGAGCGGTTTTGAGGGCGGTATTGCTACAGTAACAACGGTTTCCCCTTTTTTTTTTTAAAAATTTGGTTGAATCTTTAAAAAATCATAGTAAATCACTGAAAAATCATAAAATGAAAATTCAATTTTGTTAGACTCCACATAATTATATCTACACATTGAATATATAAAAAAGGAAAAATACAAAACCTTCGTAGCAAAAAAACTTTATATTAAAGTATATCATATTATATATTTCATGTGTAGATCTAATCATGTGGAGTCCAACAAAATTAGATTTTTTCATTTTATGATTTTTCTGTGATTTACAATGATTTTTCAAAGATTCAACCGATTTTTTTTTAAAAAAAAGAAATGACAAACCGCTGTTACTGTAGCAATACCGCCCTCAAAACCGCCGAGGGAGGTAATTTGCATTGTTTGAAAAGTTGAGGGAGGTGATTTGTCCGGTTTTTTGGCGTTGAGGGAGAAAAAAAGTGATATTTCGTGATAGTTAAGGGAGGGAATATGGACTTTTTCCTTTTTTGAAAGAGATACCTCAGCTTTTATAAAGCAACCAACAAAAACATTTGGCTGGGGATTCCAGCGACAGTTACAGTGCTGCCCGACAACGGGAAAATGAACTCCTATAGAAGAAGTAAAATGACAGCAGACAAGCTAAATGATATAGAAAACTACAGCTCCACAATGTCTGTCGCCTCAATCCTGGACGGTATGAAGTTCTTGAGCCAGTTCTTGATCGCCTCCAGGATATCTTCAATTCGCTCCTTGTCCTTGTCCCCCCAATTCATATTCGCATCAACTTCTTCATCGGCCCAAGAAGTCCTTGTACAGCGACAGCTAGATCCAGCCCGGTGTTCCTTGTTCTGGTATTCGAATGGCGGGCGGTGGTGGGAAGACTTTTCACTGCCCCTACGCGTAAACCCGTCGTTCACTTGCTGAAAATGACAAAACACAGGTGCTTGGCTTTCTCGAAAATTAGAAGGTGCGGGTTAGGTTTTAGGAGTGCGGTTGTCTGTGTTCACTATGTAAATAAGTGACCACCACCGCCCGGCGACACGAATGGCCGATCAGGGGGCTGTCTCACATGTTCGTTGAACTTATCAGTCTAACTGTAGTGTTTTTCTCTCATAAGAAATTAACATCAGCCGTAGATCGAAGCTATCAGCGCCGTCTTGCGACATGCTATTAGTAGAACCGTTCCTCTAAAGAAATGTGTGTTAGACGCTGATTCAAGGAAAACAGCCCCAGCAAGCGCTGGCATGCCCGAGGCGGAGAGGAGTTAGACACAACAAAGACGACAAGTCGGATGCCCACACAGATTTGACGCAGTTTTCCGTGTGGAATATACATGAACGCCTCTCAAGAAGACCTAATGGGAGACGCACTAGGGTCAACAGCCGCTTAGAACGCCGAAAAATCTCGCGTCTCGGCTTATCGCGCCTTGTCGCGGTCTGCTTTCTCGTCTCGGTTTGCATCGCGCTTCGTCGCGGTCTTGCTTTGTCGTCGCGGCATCTTTGTTTTCTGTGGTGAGAATTTGCCACGCGCGCACAAGCAAGCAAATTGACTTGCCTGGACGAGAATCTGCATGGCAGCCACAATCCAAACACACGCCCGCAGCTAGCGCGCGTCGTCACGGTACTGTGCTTATTTCTCGATTCGGCGCGTCGTCGCGGTAATGCTTTCTCATTGCGGTTTGTATCGCGGTCGCGACCTGCTTTCTCGTCGCGGCTTGCAGCGCGCGTCGTCGCGTCGTCGTGGTCCTCTTTACCCGTTTCAAGTTTCAACTCGTTCCTTTCTCGTTTCTCAGATTCTTGCTTCCTGCCTCACAATCACATCAATATCCGTGCCTTACCTTTATAAAACCTACTACGCATTTGGCAGCACAAATCCACCCACCACAAGTCACCCAACCTTTATTAGTCATCAGTCCCATTCCCAGGCTCCGCGCACCCGCCTAGTACAGATTCCGCGCGAGAGAGGCGCCCTCGCTCCGCCGCTCCGCACACCCAGGCTCCCGCGCACCCGCCTAGTACAGATTCCGCGCGAGAGAGGCGCCCTCGCTCCGCACGAATGGCGAACCAGGGAGAGCTGCTGCCAAATCACCCGGTGCACGCCGACGTCCAAGCACAGCAGCACCACCTCCTCGACGTCGCACGCGCGCTGATGCTGCTAGGAGCAGCAGCCGCCGTTTCAGCCGTGTGCAACCCCGACGCTGACGCTGCGCAGGTCTTCCTTGCTTTCACCACCTGTTGGTTGCTGGGCGTGTGCGTCCTTTTTGGTGCCAGTAGTGGAAGGACGGTTCGCAGAAGCTGATCGTTTGGCCGGCGCTGCCATCGCCAACGTCGGCGACGTCCTCAGGTGCTTCTTCATCCCATGGAACTAGCTCCCGCCATCCTGCGAGCTAGCATGGGCAGTGAGCAGCTGATGGTGTCCTCGTGGCTGGTGGTACGTTTTAAATACGTGTGCTGCTTTATTATGTTGGACAATATATAAGGATCTACGTATATACGTGTACGCCGGAGCTACATATACACTCTAGATGGGCAGTGAGCAGCTGACGGAGTAAAAGGAGTAATATGTATCTGATGGAGTATCTTTGTTTGTTTCCCAAAGTATATACTATGCCCGATGTGTTATGTAATAATAATACTCTATCCAAGTGTTATTAGTATCTGGTTATGTTGCAGGCAGCTTCCTTGTATTGTCCCGTACGTGTAATAAAAATATTTTAGACAAAAGTACGTGTGCTTTATTATATATGTTGGACAATAAGGATCTACGTATATATACGTACACCGGAGCTACATATTTACTTCCTCTTCCTCGCAAAAAAAAAAAAAAAAAAAAAAAAAAGAGCTTCCTCCAGCCCAAGTTGTATTGCTTTACTTTTATAACACCAAGTTTGATCACCCGTTTTATTCAGAAATTTGTGTAAAAATATAGCTTCTTTTGTCATGTCTTGCTTTATTAAATCCGTATACACATCATACATTAATATTGTCAAAACATTACATAATTTAATGGTTACATATAACAAAAATTCACCTAATGTTCTAGAAACTAAGCCTACATCAACTTCTAAAATAAGAAGACCAATGACCATAGACATAAATAAAAGCACGACATCTTTCCAAGACCAATTAAGCAGCAATTCTCGCAATCTTCGTAACTATGTGGGGTGGCTTCTCTTCAATCTCCAGGGCCGGCTAGTTTGCTTCATTGTAGACGATGACAACCTAACCTTCGGTGTTGTATTTTCTGTAACAATTATTAGCGTAGCCTTGGACTTGACCATAACAATCTTCCCAGATTAGATAGATCCCCGGCACGCGACCAACAAACACTACATACTACGCCATTCTTGCCTATACATGTAACCAAATGAGGATGATAATGCTATGTTATTCATAAATATTGTACAAAAGTCAAACATGAAGTTCAAAAGTCAAAAAAGTCAAACTACGAGGGAGTAAGTCACTTGTTGGGGGAAAGGCTAAATGTTAGTGGAATTCCTGATATGCATGTCTTATTCCGACTCAGGCCTTTTTGGGACACACACAGTGGGGATAGAAAGACCGCGGAGGGCAGGGTGTTCACTAGCGCGATTCGACGAATGCTCGCAGCCGGAGGAGCATAGCGGAGGCGGGCGATGCTGGGGAAAAAAGAATCAGGTTGCAAAAATGCGCCGCGGCCTGTCTCGTGGAAGCACGTCGACACGTCGTCGCTGTCATCTTACATCCGATTTATTCTAGGAAACTAGTGCGACCCGCGACGTTCGATATCTGCACTCATTCTACAACGTCGCAGTCGTCGAGAACCCACATCATTTCTACAGTTCTACTCGGAGCTGCTGCCTTCGTCTCCTTCCAATTATAAAAGCCGCAACCCACACATCCACGGGCAATCCACCCACCAGCCCCCTCATCACTCGTTCAATTCCGAGCCACAACGTCCCGCGGGAGAGGAGGCAGCACGAATGTCCAACCAGGGAGAGTTGCTGCTTAATCACCCGGTGCAGGCCGACGTCCAAGCACAAGAAGGCCGCCGCGAAAACCAGCAGTACCACCTCCTCGACGTCGCACGCGCGCTGATGCTGCTAGGAGCAGCCGCTGCCGTCTCAACCGTGGGCAAACACGACGCCGACGCCTCGCAGGTCTTCATCGCTTTCGCCACCTGCTGGCTGCTCGGCGTGTGCCTCCTTTCTTTGGTGCCAGTGGCAGGTCGGTTCCCACAAGCTGATCGTTTGGCCGGCGCTGCCATCGCCAAAGCCGGCGCCGTCCTCAGGCACCTCTTCACTCCATGGAACTAGCTCCGTCTCGTGCAGTGAGCAGCAGGTTCAGCGATTAGTGTGCTTTATTATGCTGCATGCTCAATAAGGATCTACATACGCCGAATCTATACATTCATTATCTTTCTTTGTTTCCCTTGGTACACCCTATCTATCCCAGCTCGCTCTCTTCCTAAGCTTGTATTATCTTTGCCGTGTAATGCCTTAGCAGCTTCACTAAGACTATGACATCGAGTGGCGGGCTCTACTGTTTGAACTAACTAAAAAATATTATAACTCACAAACAAAAAAACCAAATTAAATTCCAATTACACCATTAAATTCCTTTTAATAAATCATTCAAAACAATATCTTATATGGATATATTTCGATAAAATTATAGGTATAGTTGATATAGAGTAAAGTAAAAAATAGAAAACGAGAATGAAAAAAAAAGAGAAAGAAAAAGAATAGGAGGGTGATAGTAATATTCGAACTCATAGATTTCTCCTTCTTATCCGCGACAACACGGGATATGATGCATGAAGGACGAAGTTTAAGGGATTAAATCATCTACCAAGGAATTCCTCAAATAAATTATTATATATGTTTTATTACATTACAAATTGTCACCCGTCGACATATCTAAATATTCCTGTCCGATATTGCTTCATCTTAGAGTTTAAACATAAGATTAAATAATCTCTATGCCATTGAGTATATACTATGTTTCATACATCTAAGTTCTTCGTTACTAACTCTGTTTCTAACCCGCACAAAAATAATTGTCCTCAATAGCTAATTGTGATCAGATTTCTTAGTGATTACAATTCAATCCTTTAACTACCCTTTCCTACCTGCGGCAACGCGCGGGGAATCCCTCTAGTACTCTATATATGAGTGTTTTTTTGAGGAAAATACCTATGAGCTCCTCCTTGCCCCACCCCCACCCCCCACACACACAAATAAAAGTGCACCTTTCTTTGATAGTTCTTTTTTTCTTTGAAAATTACCTGTGAGACCCAAAAACTAAATTCAGCTACCTATATGGCCTTTTACGTTAGTTTTGACATTTATTAACAATGTTAAGTGAGGAATGAAATGGCCATTTTACCTCTAGCGAAAAATGATTAAAGTAAAGAATTTAATTTGTTTATTTCAGATTTAGAGCAATATTGGGCATGGTTTAAAGTTTCATAATTACATAAAATTAACAATACATTATTTTTAATGTGAATAATATATTTTTAATTAATAATAATACTTTTGCAATAATATTTTTAATAACTTTATTCAAGTATGAAAACTTTAAAACATGCACGGTATTGCTCCAAATCTAAAACCGACAAACTAAACTCTTGACTTTAATAAGTTTTTGTCAATGGTAAAATTCTCATTTTACCCCTCGCTTAACACCTTTGCTTAAACTAACGGAAATGCCATGTAGGTAACTAAATTTAATTTTTGGGCCTCACAGTTAAGTTCAAAACAGCCCAACAGGTAGGCAAAGATTATGGAAACTAAATTTAGTTTTTTGTCAAGGGTAAAATGCTCTTTAAGTTAGACGAGGCAAAACTCTTTCATCCGGTTAATTTTTGGAACTCATACTAAAACCAAAACAGCCGAACACAGAGGCGAGATTATGGCCTTTGCATGTGTAAGAAAACAACTTCTTGCCTCCACATAAGGGCGAACGGTGGCACAATCACAAATACATCAGTACAAAGAGAGAACTGCAACACCATGGCACATGAGCTTTTTGAACCTTCGAGGAGGTGAATGATGCCAAGACTTAATCATCATCAGCCAAGCAAGAGCATAGCAAGGCTCTCTGCTCTGGCGAGAGAGAGAGAGAGTGCTTGGAGAATCTTGGAATTGTAAACGCTTTAAACTTTGTGATCTTTTATATCAATGAAAGGCCGGGGCAAAGGCCCTTGAACTCTAAAAAAAAAGGGTATATGTGCTGGGCCCAATAATTTAAACATATATTACTCCGGGATGGTATTAGAAGTCGTTTAGGACAGCGACACGATGTCCAAAACACAACTTTAACCTCTTATTATTATAAAAATATTTATAGAGATATGATATATGTATACTATTATCAAAGTATTTTTTAAGACAAATCTACTCATATAATTTTTACATTTACAAACTCAACAACTTAAAAGTTATTGATGATTTATATTCCCGATGTTTGACTCAAACCTTGTCCAAAACGACTTCTAATACCATCCCGGAGGGAGTATGCCTCAGTTTCGCGAGCCCAATGAGTCCAGGCTACGTAAGGCCCGGTCAGGCTTCAGAAGGAGTAACAGGCCTGTGTAAATCAAAAGAAGCCTATCAACGTTGGAGCGTGCAATGGCGAATGGGGGAGATTATTATGGGCCGGCCGACGTTGTTTCAAGTACTCTTTCTATTTTTTGCTAAAAATTGTATCTTATAGGGTGGTAAATTGGTTTCAATAGCTTCAGGATCTTAAACATCCAATCTTCTAGTTAAAGCTATATTGGGCTATCAATTACTAAAGAGAGAATTATTTCCTTGGCCTTAAAAAAGGTTTTGTTTTCTTTCTTGGCTCTTTTATTTTTGAACTTACCTATTTGGCCCGAGAGTTATGTTTAGTTTGTTATAGCTCCAAAGTTATCTTTAGTTTGTTAAATGTCCTTTTCGGTTAGTTGTGGAACTTAATTGTTGTTAAGTCAGAAGAAAAATTATGATTTAATTTTATCCCTATCGTGGTAGTAGCCTAGTAGGGGTGAGTGGAAGTGGTGTTCCCCATAGTTTGTACTCTGTTTTCCTTCTTTTTTTCTACTAATAAAAGTTCGGCAAATCTTTTGCCGCCTTTCTATTTTTTTTTTTATTCCTACACGAAAAATGAATCAATGCAGGTTTGAGTGTTAAGTCAGAGGCGAAAATGATGATTTTACCCCTAGACGATACTAGTACCCACGAGCATGATTTGTTAGTTTTATTTAAACCGGATAAAATAATTCGATAGGTTGAGCAATTGCCTCGTGTGTGTGTGTGTGTGTGTTTTAATGTTGGGAGTAAAAAGAAAGAGAGACGAACCAGCCGATCCTGCTGTTGTTGAACGATGAAGCTGAATTTTTGAGGTCGTCGGCCTGCCAAAAAGCAGCGACAGGCCGACAGGAGCGTTCCAAAAACCGGTCGAAACGGCGACCCAAACTCGCAGCCCGTGCGTGGGCGTGGGCACTATAGATTTCCAACGGGTCGTGCGGGCGGCCCGCCCGCGGCGTCGTGCCGTGCCGTGCTGGCCAGCGCCGTGCCGCCCGGGCCGCCGTGCCTCACGGGCCGTGCCTCTGTGGGCTTCGTGCCTAGGGATCGGCCCAGGCCCGTCCCCACGGGCCAAATCGTGCCGCCGTGCCATGCCGTGCCGTGTCGGCCCACGGGTCGATTTTAAAAAACACTCAAATATAATCATTTTTATACAGATTTGGTATATTTGTACAATATTATACCAAATATATGTGTAATATTATACCAAGTATGAAAATATCGGGACTAATATACAAAATATGTACAATATTATCACTAGTTTATTTGTCACCGGACCTCCCCTTTCTTAACGGGGCGGGCCGTGCCGTGCCCGTGCTTGAGGGTCGGCCCAAGCCCGCATTGCTGCCCTGTGGCCGCGCCGTGCGGGCCCATCGACCACCGGGCCGTGCCGTGCACGGGCGGGCCAAAAACAGCGTGCCTCGTGCCGGGCTATCGGGCGCGGGCCGCATGGAAATCTATAGTGGGCACCGGCGCCGGAGCCCCCAGCCTTCCGTCTCCTTTCCTATATAAACCCTCGCCCACCTATATCCCCCTCGCATTGCAGCACCGGCGGCGCGGCACTCCCTCTCGCCAACCACGCATAAATTATTCGCTTCTCTGTCACTACCGCCGCCTCCGCACCGGAGACGTACAACGCGCTAGCCTGAACGTTTCGGGATTCGCGCAGCGGCAGTCCTCGGCTCCCGGGACGTCCCTCTCTCCCTCGGAGACGCACGTAGAGCCGAGCGTTCCTCTGTTTCGGCATGGCGAACCAGGGACCGGGAGAGCTGCCTGATCACCTGGTGCACGCCAACGTCCAAGCAGGCCACCAGCAGTACCACCACCTCGTCGACGCTGCACGCGCGCTGATGCTGCTAGGAGCAGCTGCCGCCGTCTCGACCGTGTCCAACTGCAACCCTGACGCCGATGACGCCGCCGCGTGGGTTTTCTTCCTCGGTTTCGTCACTTGGGTGCTCGGCGTGTGCCTCCTCTCGTTGGAGCCACTGGCAGGTCGGTTCCCAGAAGCTGATCGCATGGCCGGCGCTGCCATTGCCAACGCCGGCGCCGTCGTCTGGCGCTTCTTTATCCCATGGAACTAGCTTTACTTTATTATGTTGCGCGCAAGCGAAGAGGTTGTGGTGTAGTACTGGTGTGTTGGTGTGGTACTTTTGTTCTAGTGTGCTTTATTACGTTGGTCAATAAGGATCTAGAGACCCATTGCTATTTATTTTTCTTCGTGACCCTTCCGAAGCAAGTATGTACCCTGTTCGTGTATTTGGTCAATCTTGACTTGTAGCGTGACTGCGTGAGTGATCAAATTGCTTGTACCCCCTGTGCGTGTTAATGCTATATGGGCCGTATTATATAGTACATATGTTGGGCCGGGCGCTGGTGCTTTCTCCAGTCCAGCAGGCCCCATTTGAACATAGGCCTCGGTTTCGCCCACGCAATTTAATGCTCTGGAGTGGAGGCGTTTGCAGGATAAGAGGCCTGTTTTTCCGCTAAAAAACAAAAAGGAGAAGGCCTGTGTAAATTAAAGCCCATCCTAAAGCCTACTGATTAATTTTAGAATTCCATTTTAGAACCAGTTGTTCAGTCACAAAAATAACGATCTTCGCTGTTTTTTTTTTCCTCCCACGGCGGTTTAATTTTTTTGTGGGTGTTGTGTTTTCTGTGGGCTTCACAATCAACTTCTATGGATTTATTCTCAAAAAAAAAAAAAAAAAAAAAAACTTCTATGGATTTAGCACCATGCGGAATGATGATCAAAGATGGAACACTTTGTTTGTAGTGATTTTATTTTTATCCCTAGATCTTGTAACTTTGTTGCACAGTTTTTTTGTTGGTCAATTTCAATTACAAGTTTCTTCATTGTGTATTTTTTTTTCATTTTTATTATTTTTAGTTAAATACCTTTGTTTTTAAATAATTTTATTTTAGTTTTAATCAATTTTTTATATTACTTTAAGTCTTCAGTCAAAATTTTTAATATTTTTTCAATTTTTAGTTTTTAAGATTCGAATGCATTCTTAAATCCTATATATATTAGTTATATAATAAATTACCCTCTTAGCACCTTATGTAATGCTTTTTGTGATATTTTGCACCTCAGAGTGGAGCTTGCCTTATTTTGGGTCCCTAGTCTTGTCTTTTTTAATAAAATGTCCCTCCAATTTTCAGCCAGCCATATTTCCCCGCTCATAAGGTGGGTTTTATAATGACTTGCTCCTCTAGTTGGCTGCATATGCAATGTTTGTTCTAATAATTTGTGCTCAGGTTATAGGTTGTCTTGTTGTGTATTTCTACCCTCATTTTTAAATGAATGTCTCTAGTTGGCAGCATCTACCCTACTAATGCACCAACTTGTCTCTCATCCAAATCTCATTCAAATCCATTCGAATGAACCATCCAGATTGCTTCTAGACCTTCTCTCTCATCACTCATTACACATTGAGCGGTCGGATGAAATGTATGGGACTCCTTCTCCCCGCGCCCTCGCTTCTCACCCCCCTCCGCACGCCCGCTCTATGCGATCCGCGGTTCGATTCCTCGGCGTCTTCTTTTTTTCCGGAAAAAAAATATCATTCCCTCATCTCCCCTCCCTACACCTTCTTGTGTTCGGCTAGGGTTCCTCTCGCCGCCGCCCCCTGGTTGCTCGCCTTCCTCCGAACCCACTCTCGCCTTTGCCCCTCCTCGGCGCTCCCTCTCCTTCGCCCCTCTCTCCCTCCCGGTCCCCGACCTCACCTCCCGGTGCCGTCCACGCCCTTGGTCGGCCCTCGCGCTGGCTGGATCGGGGATGGTGTGGCGGCGATAATTTCTTGCTGCTGGCGACACATTGGAGGACGCCGGCTCCAGGCCACGGGAGCAAACGGCGGCAAGACACACGACTCCGACTCCTTTCCTCTCTCTTCTCCATCGCTCCCGTCCGCCAGCGGCGGCAGCCAGCCGAGTCATGAGGACGCTGGAGGCGCGCGGGGGCCAGGACCGTGAGCGGTGATGGCACACAAGGACGTGACGAGATGTGGAGGCGGAGGGACATGGATCACGAGGCGGCGTGGCTAACGCGGTGGGATGGACTCGTGGTTGCGGCTGGGGTTCCGCGGATGGCGCCCCGCCGGTTTCCCACGCCGCCGGGACACCGGGTGCCAGCCTCCGGCAGCAGGAGGAGGCGCATCCGGTGCCATTCATCGAAGGCCTCGGTCGCCAAGTATATCGCATCCGCCTCGACCCGTGCTGTCCGGCGCCGCGACGGCTGTTTTGGCTTCAGTCATGTGGCGGAGTTGGAGTTGGCGGCCGCTGGCTTTCTCTGTCATGCAGATCCGGTGATGGATTAATTATTTCTTTGTGGAATCTGTCTTCATGGCCGCGCCCTCAAATACTTGTTCTTTTTCTTTTTCTTTGGTGGGCGGGGGTGCACGGACCACAAGGGCACGCCCGCAGATCTCACCATCGACACCTTCGTCGCCCTCATCCTCGGCGACCAAAGCAGGTTCTGTGCTCCAATGTCATCTCCAATTTCAGGTTTTGTGCTAAAAGGAGTGGTTATTGGTTGCAATATATATGTTTCTTTTGTCTGACCTATAATGGCTAGGTATGTGTTCCGCAGTCTATGAACTGTTAAAGACAAAAACTTTTGATTTATTCTACTCTCCTTTTGATTTGATTTACAGGGTGTTTCGGTCTTTTATATTATTTTTCCTGAGCCTAAGTTATGATCAGAGATGGAGGTATCTAACTGACAATTGATCTTTATTCTTTATAGATGAAAGAGAGAAAATGCTCAATGGTGGAGGTCTTCATAGATGCAGATAGATGTGAACAGGACCCTGTAATACTCACCCAATTTAACATAACAAAAGTTATAAAAGACAACATTCAGCTCAACTTTGGCAGTGTGGCCTAGCTGGATCTCTTGGATCATGGGAAGGTACTACTAGCTAAATTTCTGAAACCCTTTAAATTTTGTATCCATGTTTGCTGTAATACGTTTTATACTGGCTTCTTGATATAAAAGTACTTATATGCTCTGCAAATTTGCAGTCAAGCATGTTAATCTTGTAAAAAAGCTATGCATTATCCGTGTGTCACGTGAAGACCACTAGAAAGTTTGGGCTGCTCGCTCAATATGAAGATAGAAAACAATATTACCGCACTGCCATTTAATTTGGCTATATTCCTACATACTGGCTCTTGATTTGGTGCACTTTGAATCTTCCTCCAAAAATAACTTATTTCTGTAGTCAATCAAATTTTGGCTTGTAACTTAGAGTGGTAATTTGCTGGATAGGATTTTGATTTAGTTTTGAAGTGGTGATTTTTTACCTATTTTATCTGCAGGCTGCCCTCTTGCTTGATGCTTTTATCAAAGACAACTTCATTCTCACAACATGATTAATGAAAAGCATATCAAAACTATATTGAGTCCCATTTTCTTATATCCTATAGATCGTTATAGAAAATTATCAGAAAAAAAAAGGTTCTGGACATTGGTGATCCTCCCTGCGCTTTTTTTCTGTAGGAGCTCTTTTATTTATTTTGTTAAGTGATGTGAATACCTCTTAATATCAGTCTAAATCCTGCAGAACCGAAGGTAGTCCACTCTTGTTTATTTTTATTTTCCACTCTCAATTGCAGCCTAGGTGCTGACTGCTGTGTGAATGCTCCTATGATTGCTTAGTCAGTCTACTCGAAAGGCTCGAAAGGATGTGTTATTGGTAGCCAATGAAGGAGCTGAACCTGTCACAACTAAAAGAATCAGACCACCGTGCTACGCTATTCATTTGTTGTATTAAGTCTTGTTATGTTATTGGCCATTTAATGATGACCTCAGCACTCTAATTACTTGATCGTTTATTTTATCACAAGGAGCATCTGTTTTTCTTACTGCAATTTTTGTAAGGGAATTAATTCTTGTACCGGAAGTATCATTTTTTGGGTGGATGGTTTCGTGAGACAAAAACTAGGGAAGAAACCTTGTCATTTAGAGGTTTTCAAACCGTAAGCGTTAAGCACGGGCACTATACTAGTGTTTCCTAGCTTTTTTAATGCGTTGTATAACAACTTGGCTCCTAATTGGTAGTTTATGAAACTTTTATGTAAATACTATACAATGAATTTACTATATTTACATGGTAACAATCGATGTGCATACGATGTTGAAACTTCAGCATATTTTTTTGTAGTAGCAAATTTAGTATTCAAATCACCTAGCATATCGTAGGCAAATGAGATCATCTTTTTTTTTGTTCACCTTGACACGTAAAACATATCGGTGTAAACAAAATTAAAAATGGACATATCATTCAAAATTTATAAATAATTTAAATAAAAAGTGTTGCTTTTTTTTTCTTTGTACCAGCTTGCATCAGCATAAGTGCATAACACAGTAGGAGCGCCTGGGACCACATGCTGAAAGGGAAATGAGATGGCGGGCTCGCTGGTCGGTTGCCTCTAATCTATGCATGTTATTGGGTTCGTATCTATTGGCACTTTGTGCACGTATCATCTATTCTGATTAGTTGAGAAAAAAATCCATCAAAATCCAAACATTAAAAAAACGGGCTGGTGGATGACAATGCCGGCATCTGCAGCGAGGACGTACGACAGGTGAACCGAGGACGACACCAGGGACAAACCGTACGTACCGTACCGTACCGTCCCGTCCGCCATATGATTGCGAAGTTCGTACGCGGAACGCATTTGCTGTCTAATAAAGAGTTTAAAATGCACATCCGCTACAACGATGCTTCACACGTTATAAAAAGCCGCATCCGGCACCGGCGGCACACATTGGATCCACGGATCCACCCACCACACCCCCCCACATTCCCACATCTGTCTTCAGTCCACGCGTCAGAGGCCGGCACGAATGGCAAACCATGGAGAGCTACTGCCAAATCACCCGGTGCACGCCGACGTCGTCCAAGCACGCCAAGTCCGCCGCAACCACCAGCAGCACCACCTCCTGGACGCCACACGCGCGCTGATGCTGCTAGGAGCCGCCGCCGCCGTCTCAACCTCGTCAACCTTGTCCAGTAGTAACCTCGACGCTGACGCCGCGTGGATCTTCATCGGTTTGCTCGCCTGGCTGCTCGGCGTGTGCCTTCTTTCGTTGGTGCCAATGGCAGGCCAGTTCCCAGAAGCTGATCGTTTAGCCGGCGCAGCTATCGCCAGCGCCGTCGCCGTCCTGAGACGCTTCTTCATCCCATGGAATTAACTACCTCCATCCTGCGCGCATGGGCAATGAGCAGCTGCTGCTGTTACGTTTTAATTAGCGTGCTTTATGTGGTCAATAAGGATCTACATGTCTGTACGCCGCGGGCCGGGCTACATATTTATCTGTCTTTGTTTCTCCCTTAGTATACCCTGTGTCCCAGATCGTTCTCTCCCCAAGCATGTACTGTTATGCCCGCCGTGTTATGTAATGGTACTCAATAAAATGTTGTTAGTATATTTGGTTATGTTCGCTTTAAAAAAAAAATATTTGGTTATGTTGCAGCTTTCTTGTATACTATATTTTTTTCTTCATTTTAATATACTTAGCACCTCTCCTGTATGATTTGTTTTTTTGAAAAAATAACGATCTGGTTAAACTTGTAGCGTGAGTGATCAGACAGTGTTTTCTTGAGAGGCGAGAGTGATCAAATTGTGGTGACCTTTCCGAATAGTTTTTAGATATATATAAGCCTCAGCCGGCCCAATCAGTCCAGTCTAGGTGAGGCCCAGTCAGGCATTACCAGGAGAGCAGGCCTGTGTAAATGAAGGCCCATCCTCATTTGCCGATCAGATCCATCAACTTTGGAGCGTGACGCACCAGTGGCTAACCGGGGAGAGGTGCTCAATCTCCCGGTGCAGGTGCAGCAACGCCGACGTGCCTACCTGCCAGTGCCGGGCCACCGGTACCATCTCCATCTCCTGGATGCCCTGCACGCGCTTATGCCGTCTCGGCAATGGGCCGCCCCGACGCTGACGGTGACGCCGCGCAGGTCTTGTTCGGCTTCGTCACCTGGATGCTCGATCGGCGTCTGCCTCCTTCCATTGGTGGCAGTGGCAGGCTGGTTCCCGCAATCAGCAAGCTGACTCGTTGACCGACGCTGCCATCGCCAACGCTAGCGCCGTCCTCGTCTCGATTCTCGCGTGCATGTGTACTGAGCACCTGAGAATGCAAAGCAGATCGAGTACGTACGGTCTTTGGTGTGTGCTTCTATCTGCTGGCCATGGAAACATGGTCTGGCCTGCATGGCCTGCATACTCTTTCTATTTCTTTGTTTCAAATACGGAAGTACCTCATATCCATTTCGCTGTGTACCGCCGAAGCATATGTATGGTACCGTGTACGTGTTCGCCATGGATCGGAAGAAGAGTTGTTCAGTTATTAACTTGTAGCGTACCTCCACTGCTCGCCTCCATCTCCCATGTTGTCATCGGTGCTCTCGTCCTCCGGAAGATGTTTGTTAGTGACAATGAATAAGGCATCAGTTTCATAACAAATATATATGCTCTTGAGAAAGGGTCCAGCATGTCGAAAACTATGTTGAGCTGGACAATGCCAACAAAGAGATTAGTTTGAGGAAATTTGCTCACAATCGGTGAGATTTCAACAAAGCGAAGCACATATGAATAAAGAGAATGAGGAACCATATATGGAACTTGCTTATCTGTTATATTGCCGTGTTGGGTGTAAAGACAAAATGATCGGTTGTATGTGCATCCCATGACCACAAGAGAACTTGCTTATCTATTGTTGCATTCACACGAAATAATTAACCGATGAGTAGAACTAGAAAGGGAACAACATAGAGACCGAAATTTCTGGGATCTGGAAGAACAGAATTATGGAATTTTCTTGGATTAGGAAGCACCAAATCATGGACAAAAGCCATCACAAAATGACCAATACTTTTAGTCACAACAAGCGAACATAGTATAATTCAGAGATAATTCATTTACTAACGAGATTAAGATGCCCAAAGATAAGTAAACATGAAAAACAATATAATTCCCGTATTAACTATTCAAATTTGCTACAAGAAACCTATAAAGGATGTGCAGAAAAGGTAGATAACCATCTCAGCTGTGGAGAATTATATTCTTGAAGAAATTTGGTAAGGCCACAAAAAATCTTGTAACTGCAACAAAAGAAATTATGACAACTTACAACCAATGGACCATTCAGAGACTTGTTGAACATATGGAAAATGTATATCACTAATATCTCCAAATCATATGTAGAAAATAAACCTTGGTGAGGACCAAGAATACAACTTGATAAACACCAGCTTTGATAAGAGTTATGATTCTTTGAAGAGGGTTTTTCAATTCTTTGATCAATAAAAATGAAGCACTTCATTTTTATTGATAAAGGGGGGGGGGGAGGGATGCCTCTTCGAAGAAACACAACGCTAGTCAAAGACTGCTGCTGTACGTGTTATTATGAAAGTTGCATTCTTGGTGCTCACCATGGTTTATTTTCTACCTATGCCTAGTGCTATACATATTCCATACCTTCCACAAGTCCTTGAATGGTCCATTAGCTGTAAGTTTTGGCATAAATTTTGTTGTTGCAGTTACATCGTTTTTTGCCAGCTTATCAAACTTACTCAAGAAGATTTCCTAGGCAAAATATGACTATATATGTGTGTCCTTCTACAGGTCCACTATGGATTTCTTGATTAGTAAATTTGACAGGGATAACAAGGCAATTATTTGTTTGTCCCTGATTCCTTATCTTGACTCCTAATGTAGCAAGTGAATGGACTCTAGATTTTTCAATGTGTCCACTTGTTATGACTGAAACTATTGGTCAGTTGACATGGCTTTTCTTCATGGTAAATGGTGTTTCAAATCCTAGAAATTCCCATCTCTATGCTAAAGTTTTCTCATCGTCCATAAATCCTCGAGGTGGATGCGATAGTGAATCAAAATCTTTTTTGGACAACGGATGGATGGGTTCATCGATAAAATCCTTCACACATACCACTACTATGATGCCTTCCCTTGTGTAGTGATCTTTTTTTTAAACCAACATGACTTCTATTTTGTGTCTCCCTTCCTGTGCTCTGCTTCATGCTCACAAAAGCTTTTGAACTGCAAAAACAATTCCTCAAGATAATTTCTTGGTTGGAATTGTACCACTCAACATCACACACTAAACTCTTTATCAAAAGCATATTTCTTGTGACACTAAAAGCCTTAATCCTCCCAAACAAACAACCTGTTGAAAATTCCATATATAGTACACTGATAGAGACTCACTTAAACCGTCCATGACTAGCTCTATGTAGGTCAAACCCTATAGTGATAACTTAATTACAATAAATTTAGAAAATAGAATTATCTTGTATAGTCATAACTGTTTTGCATTTACATAAATATTGGAGGTTACCAGATTACCTTCTATATGCAAAGGAACTATATTGCAGAATTTCAGCATGGCTGAATGGGGTAATTCCCATGAAAAACATGCATGTCGCCTCCGCATACTTTAAACTCACATAACTAACAACAACATCACCCCACTTTTAGTCTTAGCAAAGTAAGATATTGACCACCACCATTAAACACACACCTAATGGCTAGTTAAGTGCAATACGAAGCAATATATGGGTTAACAACCTCTTCATTTATCTTTTATCAAACAACATCAATGACATTCCTCTTGTTAATTCTAGAACTCAAACTAAAATAAAAGTACCATGAATCTTTATCTAGGTGACATGACTTGAAGTCTGCTACAATGAAGAAGTGGTTTTCCATGAATGACTTTAGAGGGGCCATTCTAGACATACAAAATCAGACAACTTATTCTACCTCAGTGATGTTACCTAAAAGATCTACTTTTATGGCAGCAAGCGAAAAATTCCAAATGCAGAAGACTCCAAGAAAGGAAAACTCTTACGCATATAGATAGGATCAATTTGCACAACAACAAAGGAAAATCGGTTGAGAAAGACACATAACGATTTTAGCACCAACCACTATCGATGGAAGGCTAGGTAGTAGGGCAGTCGGAGAGGTCTTTTTTGCCCAACTCCAATGCAGGTGAGTCCTGACTGAGGCGACTTGAGGGCCTGAGGTAGAAAAGCTTCACACAAATAGACAATTGGAGGGACTCCAGATGGCCTCTGTAGTGCACAACAATGTAGGTAGCACTGGCAACAACTTGAAGGTGGGTGCATCTAAACGTCAACAACAGTTGTGGATGGACCTCCGCTCCATGAGGAGCATAGATCGAGAGCTCCTATTGCCTGGGAGGGTTCTTCACTCCGCGAGGAGTGTGGATCTAGGTTGTTGTCGCCGGGAAAGCCCGCCATTCCATGCAAATGTCGCCGGGGTCCGCAACTCGCTGGAAGAAGTATGTGCTTCATGCTCGAGATGATAGAGGGAAGGAGAGATGGTTGGTGGAGCTGGGGGAGACACGGACAATTGATCCCACCGCCATCGAGTCTTGCCACATCTATGCCACTGGGGTCAAGCCCACATGTGCCGCATTCACGTTCTTTCCATTCGCGCCGCTACTGGATCTGCCACCACCTCTGCATCCATCAAATAAGACCTGGACGCTAGTTGTCAAAGAAGGGAGCTCACAAGATGCACAGGGCGTTGCCTCGGCCACCTATCACGCAGCGTGAACGTAGCCACATGCGTCGAAGGAGGGCACACCAGATCTGGGAGCCCCTCCTCCTTGCTGGATCTAGGCGTGGCCGACCCTCCTCCTCGTCGGATCTAACCGCGGATAATCTCCTCCTTGTCGCCGCCACCACTTGGAGAGGACAGAGAAGAGTGATGAGTCAAAGTAGGTCCCGCTAGATCTAGGATCACCTCCTCCTCGCCAGATCTATGCGTGGCTGGCCTTCCACCTCATCGGATCTGGGCACGACCGATCTCCTCCTTGTCACCGCCACGTGGAGAGGAGGGAGGAGAGGGACACATCGAAGGAGGGCCCGCTGGATCTGGGAGTGCCTCCTCCTCGTGGGACCTATAGGTGTGGCCACCCTCTTCCTCACTAGATCTAGGCGCTCCTCCTCGCTAGATCTGGCGCAGCAGGCCTCCTCCTTGCCACAGCCGCAACTGGGAAAGGACAGAGAGAGAGAGAGAGAGAGAGAGAGAGAGAGAGAAGAGGGAGCTATCACCAGTTCTAGCCTCCCAAGCACCGTGGTAGGGCCACGACATGGCTGCATGAGCGGCACCGGGGAGGAGTGTCGCCGTAGGGGGCCGCACAAGCGCCGCATGGTAGGGGATCACCGTTGGGGAGGCACGCAAGCGTCGCAGGGAAGGGGGTCGCCACCAGGATGAGCAAGAGATGGTGAGGGAGAGAGGAGAGCAGGACTCACAGGGTGCAACACATGTGGAGAGAGAGAGGAGAGTTGGTGCATTAGGGTTCCGTTCTTCATTCCTTATATATTTGAGACTGGTGATGGACTGGCGTGAGTCTAGAGATGTTTAGTGGGCTACTGGGCCTAATTTGCTGAGATAGGCATTTTAATGGACCACCTCCAAATATAGATTTATGGATGTGGATCTCTTAAGATGTTCGCCTCCATAATCTATTTTTGGAGGCGGTTATTTTCTAATTGCCTCTATAAATAAAAAGACCACTTCTGTAAATGCATTTTGTGAGACGGGTAATCATGACCACCTCCATGAATGAAAATATCATCCTCCAAAAATCCTGAGACATTTTATAAGGCGGTTGGATTTTTGTGACGGGCTTTGTTAATGTTTGGGTAGTGTCTCGTAAAATCATTTTTTATTAGGGTTCTCCGATTCTAGCCTTACCTAGCTGAGTAAAGTTTATTATGGGATTAATTTCTTTACCATGCACCAACCTCTTTCGCTGTGCTGTCAAGGTTTATCCGTGCACCTAACTTGATAAGTATAAAATATGTCTCATAGTTTTATTTAGATAAGGGATAAAATCAGTGTTTTCATGATCAATTGCAAGTAAGAGAGGCAAATAAATTATTACAAATGGTTTCACGGAAACTACGTCCAACTTAAAAGTCAATCCTAACATGGATTAAAAGGCCATGCTGTGATGCGCTTCTTGTGTTTTTCAAACACCATTCTAAACGAGTCGCTCAGACAAAAAAAAAAAAACCTATATTTGCAATGAAAATAATGGAGAGGTATAACTTTTCAGAGAATACAAAATACGAAATGGGGAAGAGATTGGAGAATACGAAACGGGGTAGAGCTCGCCCTATCGTCAACGGAGAGATATTTAGGGATCATCAATGTAGTTTACTCTTTTTATATTTATTAATGAGAAAAGCAAATCATTCCAAAATGCAAAAAGAGATGTATATAGCATATAAAGTGGGCTTCGGAACATTGTTGAAGGAGGTTACTCTGTTGTTTTGAAGTACTCCCTCCATATAAAAAAAAACTTGACATTTAGGACAACGACATGATCTCCAAAACACAACTTTGACATCTTGTTATTATAAAAATATTTATCAAAGAGTGATATATGTATACTTTTTATGAAAGTGTTGTTCAAGACAAATCTATTTATATAGTTTTCACATTTGCAAACTCAACAACTTAAAAATTATTAATGATTTATATTCTTAATGTTTGACCCAAATCTTGTCCTAAACGTTTTTTTTTTTTTTAGGTATGGAGGGAGTATAGGAAGAAGAACTAGATTAAGACAATAAGTTTAGGCAGATATGTAAATAGAGTAAGCTAATAAAAAAATGTACTCCCTCCGTTTCAAATTGTAAGTCAATTTGACTTTTTTTAGTACATTCATTTTTGCTTTGTATCTAGATATAATAATATGTCTAGATACATAACAAAATGGATGAATTAAAAATCAAAACGACTTACAATTTGAAACGGAGGGAGCAACGTATCATCGAAAGGTTTAGACTTTGACCCAATTTTAAAATCAGTTGCTTTCAGTCCCGGAGGTCTTTTCGTAGAGGTAGGGTTTGCGTACGTGTTTTCATATGGGTGACTGTGCGTGCGTGTTGTGAGTGACTGCGTTGTATTGTGTAATTCTAAAAAAAAAAAAAAACTCTTATAGTAAAAAACAGATAGAAGGAAACATATGCGATTGAAGAAAGATTTGATATGAAGTAACGATTGCAAAGTAGGTATACGGAAAAATATCGCTTAGACCAGAATCTATATATGTTTGCAGTGAAAATAAAATAAAAAAGGAGACTTATACCTTGTTTTGCTGAAGAACAGCTTTTAGAGACTGGAGGACGGCGAAATGGGGAGGAATTCGCTCGGTCATCGTCAGTGGAGACGACGTAGATTAAAAAGGAGGACGCGGGCTGATAAGGTGAGTGGAGCTGGGCGCGGGCTGATAAGGTGAGTGGAATAAAGGTGAGGCACGGGGGGTGGGGGGGCGGGTGTTGATGGGGCAGAAATGATCCAACATAAAAAGATTTGGGGAAAAGGTGAGGCACCCTGGGGAGTACTGATGGGATACGGCAAATGCTCGCAACCGCAAGACACAGGAAGCGCGAGCGAGCGTTGTGGCAAATGCGCCGCGGTCTGCAGTCTCGTCGGACGGCATCGTCGTTTGAGCACAGCTAGAGGCTAGAGCGTTCGTCTGCTGCCGCGACGACATCGTTTTTCAGCAGGGCCCACATGATTGTTACACGGTGCTGTTGCCGTCATGCATGAACAGTTCACGGCACCATCCTTCCCATTATAAAAGTCGCATCATGCACCACACATCCACGGATTCAGTGCCCGAGAGCCACCACCCACCAGGACACCAGAACCCCCTCATCAGTCCCAGCCGCCCCGATCGACTGCGCGAGAGGCGCCCCCGCAGGCCTCACACGAATGGCGAACCAGGGAGAGCTGCTGCTTAATCACCCGGTGCACGCCGACGTCGAAGCAGGCCACCTGCGGCACCACCTCCTCGACGCCGCACGCGCGCTGATGCTGCTAGGAGCAGCCGCCGCCATCTCAACCTCAACTGTGTGCGACTGCAACCCCGACGCTGACGCCGCGTCGGTCTTCTTCCTGGCTTTCGTCACCTGGCTGCTCGGCGTCTGCCTCCTTTCCTTGGTGCCACTGGCAGGTCGGTTCCCAGAAGCTGATCGTTTGGTCGGCGCCGCCATAGCCGGCGCCGGCGCCGTCATTAGGCGCTTCTTCATCTCATGGAACTAGCTCTATATATGCATGCTGCGCGCATGGGCAGTGACTAGTGATCGAGCAGGCGGTGGTGGTACGTCCGGGTGCCAGCAAAGCCCTACGTTTTAGCGTGCACTGTGGTCAAGGATCTACATATATACGCCGGATCTACGTCATAGTTATACTTTATTTTTTCCACATAATTAGTGTCCTGTCTCTGCCAGGTCGCCCTCTTCCGAAGCATGTATTCACTTCATTCTAAATTATAAGTCGATTGAACTTTTTTCTATTTTGCTATATATGTAGACATATTATGATATGTAGATGCGTAGCAAAATGAATGTACTAAAAAGGTCAAAGTGACTTGTAATTTGGAACGGAGGGAGTACGATTTCTATTCGCCATGTAATGTAATACGCTATATAAGTGCTATTATACCTGTTTTTTTTTTTTTGAGAAACCGGGTATTATATTTCACATAAAGATTTTGGTGGTCACATCCCAAGTCTTACAAGAACACCCCTGAAAAGAAATAAAAATTACAACTCAGACCTTGTAAACTCCCGGTCTTCCTCGCCACCGGTAGCCGGAGGACACTGCCTGAAGCCGACCGCCTCTTCGGCGATGAAACAAAGTTTTTTGATGCCGTCTTGTGTAGCTTGTCGAAAAAGACTTGCTTTCTACCCGCTGAACGCCCTAGTTGGGAAAGATAGCTAAAAGCCATCCCATCGTCGGAACTGAGGAATCTGATGCCGCACATCAGTGCCCCCACCTCACCGATGAGCAGCGAAACACGAGGGGAAAGCGAAACCATCAAAAAGGTGAGAATCGAAGCCCAACCCGACATCTCGAGTTGGTAGACATACCTCCCAAGGTCTTCGTCGGAAGAGCCAACCACAATAGCACCATCGACAAAGAAGAAGAAGGGAGGGACAAAAGCCGAGCTCGAACCATTCCGGTGGGGAAGCGGATGTCGAATCGACAAACTCATACTCTTCACTGATGCTGTCGCCTCCAACGAAGTTGGGGAAGCCACCAGGGATGCCGGAGTAGCCCTCCATACGCCCACGTCGTCGCCCAGGAAGAAAGACCCATGCCGCATCGCCTGCACGGGGAACCCTAACCCTAGGTACGGGTATATACACACCCTCCATCGATTCATCTGTCCCCCCTCCTCCTTCGACGTCGGCGAGGGCGCCAGAAGCAAAGGCGGCGACGAATCGACGGGGGGAAGTGAAATCCCCTCTGGTCGCCTCTCTCAACTGTTGTTGCGGGAGAGAGTTCAAGAAGCGGCTCTAGATGCCAGCTTATACATGTTTTTATTATCTCTACTATAATGTCCCAGTTCGAGCTATTTTTAGACCAACGGCTCACCATCCAACGGGATCGAAATCAAGGGCTGAGATCGAAAGTTTGTTGCATCTCTACTATAATGTCCCAGTTCGAGCTGTTTTTAGACCAACGGCTCACCATCCAACGGGATCGAAATCAAGGGCTGAGATCGAAAGTTTGTTGCATCTCTACTATAATGTCGAGTTCGAGCTATTTTTAGACCAACGGCTCACCATCCAACGGGACCGAAATCAAGGGCTGAGATCGAAAGTTTGATGCAGGGTCTTTCACCCTCACCCTCCCACCGCACATTCTCATTCTCACGCGTAGGAGGCAACCAGCATTCTAATCGCCGCGGTCTAGGAACCTCATTCTGAAAATAATCTCTACTATAATGTCCCAGTTCAAGCTATTTTTAGACCAACGGCTCACCATCCAACGGGATCGAAATCAAGGGCTGAGATCGAAAGTTTGATGCAGGGTCTTTCACTCTCACCCTCCCACTGCACATTCTCATTCTCAAACGTAGGAGGCAACCAGCGTTCTAATCGCCGCGGTCCAGGAACCTCATCCCGAAAATAAAACCAAAAATGCTCCACCGACTGGGCGCGGTCTAGGCAACGAGCTATTTTTAGACCACCAGCGTTCGAATGCTCCACCAATGCTCCACCAGCGTTCGAATCGCCGCAGTCCAGGCAACCAGCTATTTTTAATTTAGAGTAAGTCATTCTAAAGTAAAAAAAGATTTGTTCTAATATATAATATTGCCATTGTCAAATCTATAATGATGTATGAAATTTGTTTCTTGTCCTTGATTTTTAGCAAAGAGTGGATACAAAGTACACAACCACATACAATTTCATTCACCCTTAGAAATATTATAAATATTATAAAAGAAGATAAAGAATTGAAACATGAGATCTTTAATATGGTTGTTCGGATGCTTGTGTACGACCAAGACTTAGGGTTGAAGAAAAAAATACACCACTTCATGGACCTCAAGTTTGCTATAAGTTGACATATACAAATAGTTCAAAAATTGTTAGATTCATGAAATACTTACAGTACATGTAATTGTATAATAATTATCAGGAAATGGCTTGTTTTGGACGAGATCCACGATGTTGTCCCAAGGTTGACAAGGCATATCGCGACAAACTAAAAAGAGTACTCGAGTGCTGGCGGGTATGCAATACAACATCAAAGATTGTAGCAATGTAAGTTATATTTTCTGTAATACTTAAAAGTCTTATTTTAATCTATTTACCACTCATGGTCCATGTTTTGTTTGTAGATTCTACTACCATAGACGGCCTATACATTTATAGTGGACTTGGAAACACAACGTGCATTTGTTAGATCCAGTACAAGATCTTTCATCATGCTACGAGGGTTTTGCACAAAGAAATTTATATAAAGCTACATTCCACAATATTGCTAAAAAGTTTACTCTCGCCATATCTCTTACAAATACTCATTTGAAGAACAATATTTGGCAATGGGATGGAAATTACCCAACATGGGTAACAAAGGTTCAAAATAATAAAGACCGGAAATCACTTGTAATAAGTTATATGACAAGTTTAATTTCACAAAAAATAGTTATTTGAACTATATACATGAACTGAACAACTAATCTTGTCCAGGAAATTGGAAGGCTTTCTTGTGTACAATTTCATGAAGGCATGTGATGGAGAAAAATTACCTCCGATCAAAAATGTAAGTCTGTATAGTATAACTATGTTTCAATAAAATTGGGTCAAAATAATTAGTTATTTATTATTGCTATTTGCCATGCACAGGAACCAACTTCACAAAGGAGGGAACTCGTGGGTGACATCTTCATGAAAATCAGAAAAGAATGTTACGACAACATCCCTAAAGATATCCAATTCTTGATTAAGAAGTTAGCTACAATGTAACTTGCATAGTTTTTTTTTTACCCCAATACACGAAGCAAAAAAGTACCATTGCTATAACTTAGGTGGTTAATGTAACCAAAAACATTACAATGTCTTTTTATATATCTAGTTGCAAGTTTGAGCTTCTCAAAGCGAAAGCCGTAAGCGTTGCTAGCGGGCATTATACTAGTGTTAGTATTGTTTGGTTATAAACTTGTAGCTGGTGTTCAAATTGCTATTCCCATTGCTAAATGGGCTGTACCATTATAGTATATGCTGGGCCCAACAATTTAGTCATAGGTCTCTGTTTTGCCGGCCCAATCAGTCCAGTCTAGGTGAGGCCCAGTCAGGCGTTACCAGGAGAGCAGGCCTGTGTTAATTAAGTCTCATCCTAATTAGCCAACCAGAAGCGAATTGACTCGTAGTCCAATGGTAGGGACAGATCTAGTGGGGCCTACCCACCGGGGGTTCAAATCCCGGTGCTCGTGATCTTTCGCGGGATTTTCCTAGGATTTACCGGCGTTATGCATTAAGTGGTAGCGGCGTTCCGTCGGCGACGAGGCGCCAATGGTGACCGGGAATATCCAGATCCGGGTGCTTTCGGTTCTTCGGAGGTGTTCGTGTAGGGGTAGGGTTTGCGTGACGTGTGTTCATAGGGGTGAGTGTGCGTGCGTTTGTGAGCATCTGCGTTGTACTGTGTCAATCTCAAAAAAAAAAAAAAAAAAATTAGCCAACCAGAATGTTGCTTCAAAAAAAAAAAAAAAAAGCCAACCAGAACCATCAACGTTAGAGCGTGAAAAAAAAAAACAATTAGCAATGGCGAATCGGCCGGGGCGGTGCTCAGTCTCGGCCGTGGCGAACCCCGACGCTGACGCAGACGCCGCCGAGGTCTTGCTTGGCTTCTCGTCACCTGGATGCATGCTCGGCGTTGCTAGTGCTAGGAGCAGTCTCGCAAGCTGATGCGTTGGCCGGCGCTGCATCGCCAACGCCAGCGCAACTCCAAGAGCAGTTTGGTTCTCTACTAATCCTGCTTTTAGGTCAACTATGCTTCCAGACGAACAGGAAGGAATTCAAGAAGCTCTCCAATGCATTATCACGTCTGCTACTTCGGAGGCATGCTTATGGAAGATGCTCACCACTCTCTGGTATCTGTGGAGAGCAAGAAACGATTTGAGATTCAAAAAAAACAAATGGACTGTCTTGCAGGTACTTCACCACGTTGAGGCGGACATCAAGGTGGCCTCTAACACCCTCACTAAGCAAATTGACATGGGCCCAAAGGATGATCCACAAGGAGTTAACCTCCAAGTAAGATTGCAGACTACTTGCAATTTGTCCCCCTCTTTTGCAGGTGTTTCCGATGTGGCGAACAGGTATGATGAATATAATTCAGGAATGCACGGGTATCGCGGCATCAGGATCTGCGACGATACAGCCACGCACAGCCTTAACTGGCCAGGATCGCACTTCGAGTGCTACACGGATGCATCGGCAATCCCAGACAATACCTTGCAGGTTCCATCGATGGCGGGGCTTGGAATTCACATTGTTGATACTATCAACAATACCACAGTTGACATCCAGGCTCAACTTGACAACTGCAGCTCAATGCTTATGGGTGAGGCAGCTGCTCTTGCTCTAGCTGCAGACATCCTAAGCAAGCTGAAGGCATCAACAGTCTCCTTCTTCACTGATAGTCAAGTGCTATCAGCCTATCTATCCGGGGATAGGGATAAGGACCCCCCCTGATTGGAAGATCAAGGCCTTTACGCAGCGATTCTTCAATAGTGTCCATGGAATCACGCACAAGATGATTAAGCTTGACAGAAGTCAAAATGTTATGGCTCATCTGCTAGCAAAGAGAGCATTTAGAACAAAGCTGGGCTCGCCCGGCCTCTTTTCTGTAACTTGTTCCAATTCTAGCCACGCTTGCAGTTGCAGTTTGTCAAATGCGCTGCATACGGCTCATTATGAGTTGTACTACCGTATTGCGGCTATTTGCCGCTAATTAATATTATTTGTTGCTTCTTGTCAAAAAAAAAAAAAAAAAAAAAAACCGCCAGCGCAACTGTTCGCAGCATGGAACTAGGTCTTGATCCGTCTTCATCTCTTGTAACTAAGAATCAAACCAATTTTTACATATAAGCTGAGAAACACATATAACCAAACCCACTCAGAAATCAATCGCAGTATTATTTGGCCATCCAAAACAAAGAATGCATGGCCGTCGTTTTTAGCACCTGTGAAACATGGGAGAAGCAATCCCCGATTTCATCACACCTTTGCATGCAACTGTGTACGTGCTTTAGCATGTCGAAAAACTATGTTGACTAGGACAATGCCAACAAAGAGAATAGTTTGAGGAAATTTGTTCGCAATCGGCTATATTTCCGCAAAGGGAAGCACATGAATCTGTACTAAAAAAGAATGAAAGCTAGACTCTACCCGGTGAAGGCACGTACGTCGCTCGACTTGGCTCTGCCCGGCTTCTTGGCGCGCCCGAACACAAATTGTCCACCCCGCGGCAGTTTCGCTCGCTCGCACGACCGCACGACGATTCGCTCGGCCCCCCACGTCTGGTAGACCACACCCGGCAGTTTCGCATCTCTTGCCGACACAGCCGCCGCGACCTCGAGCTCGCCAACGCCGCTGCCGCGACCTCCCCTCGCGCTCGTCCACGCCGCCGCTGCCGGTCCTCGTCGATCTGCCCTGCCACGCCTCCACATCCCCCCAACTGACTTCGACGACGCGCCCCGTGCCTGCTCACCGTCCTCGCTGTCGAGCGCCGCCAACAAAACTGCCCCGTCCGCCGTCTCCCCATCTCTTCCCCACACACTGTTGCGTCTGCGATGGTGGAGTAGCGAGCAGATCGTAAGGTGCGCCTTTTTTCCCTCCTAGCTCGACCCCTTCCTATCTGTCAAGATTCATAGCCACGGCCGTTGTTGTGCCTCCATTGACCACTTGCTCCCTCCTCGTGCATGTTTGGATTGAATAGGCTACCTCCTCGTGCAAGTTTGGATTGACTAAGCAACAGGCGGGAGCAACAGTTTTCGTCAAAGGTGAAGCTGCAGGTTTGAGCACCTATTTTCTGAAACTGCTACTTTGGTTCATCAGTCATCCGCTTAGATATAGTTTTTCCTGTGATTTGTCTCCTGAATGCAAAGTCAATTGTGAAGCGTTCTGGGTTTTCTTTCTTGCTTTACCCAATTAACCATGAGACAAAGGTTCTTAAAACAGGATGTATGCACACAGCCACATGTTCCAACCAGCAACAGGTAGTTTGCTTTGTAAGAGCTATATAGCAAACTCAAATACTGAACTGATCATCGTTAGATGACAAACAACATGGCGTCATTATTATTGTACTAACTACTAAGTAACCTGAGGTTAACAGTTGAAATTTAATTTGCAGTCTCTTTCACCTCATTTTTTTTAATAAGTCGATGGGAGGGGAGAGGACCCCCCCACCTGGAATATCATTCATAGTTGGCTCTTAATAGCCATGACAGTTTACAGACACTTTGACCTCAATTTGGATTCAGGATCATAGGTTGGCAATTGTTGCCGCTGAACCCATCAGTTATACCTTGTTAGATAGGACAATGAAAAAACATAGATTTGTGAAATAGCAATGTTCTAAAAACGTCATGTTGTTTCTGAGGTACATTATCCTTCATCTCTCTGCATACTACTTATAAAGCGAAATGGCATGTCACTATGCTAGATTATCAAGTATCTGAATCCGTTCAATAAAATGCCCTTGACTGATCCTTTTGATGTCATCATGTTTGCAACTAGATTCCTGAAAGACATTTCTACTCAAACAAGGTCTGCAATGAAGCTCGTACTATATATCTAAATCTCCTATAAGAGAGCCCCCCACTAGGGGAGTTCTCTGGGTTCTGATTGGCTAGGTTTATTGGTAACTGAAATTGCCACGGTGTTAGCAGCGTTGATGGCTCTGTCCCGTTTCTTCCCCGTCGGTCCTGGCGGCCTTATCCCTTTCCTCAACGTAACCTTTCTCAGATCCGCCTTTTCACCTCCCATTTTTTTCGATCAGTCAGCCTATCTCTTTATCTTTACCCGCAATAACGCAGCAACTCTCAGCCTCTCCCTCTTCTGCTTTCTTGAAACGCATTACTGATGAAACGACGGGCATTAAGGAGCAGCAGTTTTGCAGCCACGCGCTCATCCCACGTGACCCCTCCAAATTCTGTCCCATCCACTTCCTATTCCACGACGCACAGCTGCAGTATATATAAAGGTGATGTCCAGGTATAGCTCTAGGCCCGCACGCAAGGACATCAAGCAGCTAGCACGTCTATTTCTAGGATCCCTATTTTTTTATTAAGCTTAATTCACATGTCTTTCGTTTGTATAGAGTGAAAATTGGAGCTTCATCTAATGGGGTGCAAGCAGACGACCACATCCCACCACGTAGATCATCTACAACAGAGCGTCGTCTTGGAGCGTACAAGTCGACGATGGGCACGGCAGCGACATGGCGACGCGCTGAGGCATGGAGCTGCTGCGTGCTAGCTTTTTCGGCCCGGGCGAGGACGAGAATCACCAACGCTACACCATCGACATTCGGCACCAATTCGACCTTATGTCCGGCGGCAGCACACCGAATGGAGCATACGAAGCGTCTGTTCACCCCCAAGAACTTGCAATAGCACGCGTTGCCATTAAAACATTATGTTGCCAGTGAAACGCCTGACCCATCATTTCCTTTCTGTCAGCCCCAATTCTTCCGACCCTATATACAGTCTATGTTTACTACCTCCCAGTCCCAAGGCCAGGGTCCAACAAACACCTGCAGAAGTGCAGATGCCATCTCCACTGAGAAATTGATCAAAGCAATGCCAGGAGCTGGACGGGTTGGGCGCCGCAGCGGCGGCGGCGTGGTCTGTTGGACGCAACTGGAAGAGAACGAAGCAAATCTGGGCAAAGATTGTGTGAGAGCTTTTTGTTTATGTTAGTATGTATGTATATATCAATATATGTGTTTCTATGTGTGTGTTTCTTTTGTTTGTTTTTTTACAAAAATTTAAATCACGTGACTAGATAGAAGCCGTCCTCTTTTATAACATTTTTGATACATGTGTATTTTCCTCATGAATATATATAGTTGATAGAGTTTACCAAAAAATGGCTCATTGTTTTCCTTTATGAATATTTCTAATTTTATAAACATATACAACGCTACAAAGTACCCCAGCAAGCAACGCGGAGTAAACTCATTCGTATATTAATGAAGCTGACATCTAATCAAATTTTTTCGTATTTTCTCTTGACGCGTAAGCAGCAACGCGCGGGGAATTCTCCTAGTTAACTAGAAGAACTCGCGTGTTCTTGTGGACTTTCGTGTTAAATATGGAGATGAAAAGTTTAGAGACGATCCCATGTGTTGCCGGAGGATTTGCATGGGTCATCATTGTATAGGAATGTGCACGATATATAGAGAAATTAAAGAAAATACAAAATGTATCTTATCCGCAAGTTGCACCTAAATAAAAGAAAGTAAACAGGAAATGTAAAAATTCACTACAGCTTCCGTTCCCTGTACAAAAATCTGTGCACCAAAAATTTTACTTATACATAAATATTGAAACAAACATTTTTTTTAATTATAGAAAAAATAATCTCTGGCCGCAGGCCTATGGGTCTCTGTGGAGTCGAGCCCACCCATACAACCCTGGCACGTACTTGTCTCACGATATTCCCTATCTCCAACGGTGTTGTATATGGGTTTGGCATTTGTATTTTTTGTCAAAAGTATAGAAAACAATGCTCCAACAGTTTTGCAAATCCCTTTTGCATTTTAGTAAGTTTGGCAAAATCTGGTCCTCCTTTGGCATTTTTGCCAAACTTGGGAAATTTTGGCATTTTCTTGCGTGGGTCTCTTGCATGCCCGACACATGGCGACTTGCATGAACAAGATCCGACGAAACCAATAACCGCTCCCTCCTCGGCCCCACGTTTCCCATATGCCAAACCAAAAATAGCAAACTGTTGGAGAAAGCCTTTTTTTTGTTTGGCATTTGGAATGGGGAGTTGGCAAACAAGTTAAATGCCAAATCAAAAATACCAAAACTGTTGGAGATGCTCTTAGCTTGTCTCACGATAAATCATTGAACCAAAAATAGATTGGACACAGCGTGTGTCCTCATGTCCTCCCTCCACTCTTTTGAAGAACGAATAAAATAAAGACCACGCAGACCAGTTACGAATCGACGACTTCTCCGTCCTCTAGTTGTTCACGACTCTTCATCGAATAAAAATTTGTTTCAGCCTTGTGGACCCGGCCCACTCGCACGACTTCCGTGATGTTTTCCGTCTCCTTCCCCATCTGCTTCCCGTATCGAGCGGGCAAGGGCGGCACCTGGAGATCTCCGTGCATGGAATAGAAAGCTGGGCGCACGGGAACCCGTCCACGGCGGCGCGGGGCTTAGGAATCGACACAGGGGAGCCATCCGCGGCGGTGCGGCGCTCAAGGCTCGACTCCGGGGAAGTCGTCCGCGGCGGCGCGGCGCTCAGGGCTAGGCGCACGGGGGATCCGTCCGCGGCGGCAAGGACGGCCGTAGGCTGCAGGCGTACATGGCGCCAAGGAGGATCCGTCTCACATGGAAGCAAGGTCAGGCGTACATCGTATGAATCTTGGATAATTTGTTTCGAGGTTTGCTGCTCCGTCTGTTGGCCGTTGTTTGTTCCTGCAGAGATATATTTCTTGGTCAGGCGTACACCCATTGAAGAGCAGGATTCAGAGGCGAAGAGCACTGACCCCACGGTGGTGAAGATGCGGCGGCGGTATGTGGTCCTCATCTCCAACGCTGACTGCATCTTCTCTAGTACGCTCATGTCCACTGCCCTCCGGCCGTCCAGCGCCGTCATCTTCCTCAAGACCCCTGCCGTAGGCCAGATCCGGGATGGTTGTGGAACAGAGCTGGTCGCCGCGTGCCATGGTGCCTTGGCAGCAGGAAGTGATGGATTGGGGCAGCGGCACGAGGACTTCTCATTTTATACGCGGTGTGGTGCTGCGGAGTGATGTGAAACAGAGCTATTTAAACTTGATTATGATGACCTTTGGTTATCGATAGTGCGCTATGGCAGTTTCTTCTTTTTCCGTTCTTGGAATTGGAAAGAACGTCCACTCAGCTCCTTGGGAAACGCTCTGGCTGCACCGGCCGGCCGGCGTTAGATGAAGAGGCGTTAGATGAAGAGGCGTTAGATGAAGATCAGATCAAACAGCATGTGGCTAATACAGTAGTGACTTGTGGGACCCGCTGATGATGTGGCATGTCTGCATGTTCAGAGAACTCCTCTAGTGGCCTCCTTCTATATAGAGGGTTATAGATTCTTGTAAGATGTCTTTTAGCCATTTATTGTCTCGGCTGATTTTAACAAGTCATTAGAATATAGAGGGTCGTTCTAGCTTACTAAAAGTCCATGTGCTTCATACTCCCTTCATAATGCAAATAGAAGTCATTTTCCGTCCAAACGCGCAGAGCGCAAAAGAAGTCGTCGTCGCCCGCATGGTGTGGTTTTGGACGTCTTTACCCCTGCGTCAATTGCGCTGCGGCCTTCGTAATTAAGCTGCGCAATTAACGCTGCGCGCCTCACCTTCCTCGCTCGCTGCATGCCGCGCGCCTCGCCTTCCTTCCTCTAGCTGCCGCGCCTCTCTTCGTCTCGTCAATCGCCATGGATTCCGAGTCGACGGTCTCCATGTGCTCCGAGTTGCCGGACGCCGACGGAGCCGCCATGGATGCGGCTGCCAGCTGGACTCCATCGCCATGGATGCGACGCCGACGGGAGCCGCGCCGGGGCATCCTGGTGATGGAGTCCAGCTTGCTGACTCGTCGGGCGAGCGCCGGCCGGAGCCACCGACTGGACCGACATCGATGCCTCCGCCCGTCCTCTGTACGTGATGAGGAAGAAGAGAAGGACGAAAATACAATTTGATTTCACTCTCAGGGTTCCCGTTGAAACAATGCCAGAGAGGGAAGTTTTCGTATCTAGGCTTAGTAAATTTCTAGATAGTCCAAGGGTCCCTATGAAACCACAGCAAAGTAAAAAAAGAGAAAAAATCGTGGAGCAATCCCAAATTCATAGCAAAAGACCAAAAAAAAAAAAAGAGAATTTCCAGGGGTTCGAACACGTGCCAAAAGGGCACGACACCAACCACAACACGCTAGCCAGAGTCTTGGTTTCTTTCTTGTTTGTAGCACACTCCCAATTGTATTAAATAGGGGTAGATAGGAAAAACTTACCCCTAATTAATGACTTCTTGGTATGCACAATCATGTCCGAAAGGACTTCTAATACCAATATGGAGGGAGTATGGTCCTTTCTGCGTCGAAGAGTTCTATTGAAAAAAAACTATTTACAGCGTCACTGTGGAAATTTGACATATAGCTCTGTTGAGTGAGTTATGAAGTTGCTCAGCTGTTCAGGCAGTTTCCTTTGAGATAATCCTTTTCTCCAGACCAGTGGCATCTATGTTTCTGGATGGAGCAACCAAAATGAATTACCCAATTTACCTCTATTGTCCTGGACAACATTCAATAGCAAAAGGATGGATTCAGATACTCGATAATCTAGCATAACGAGGAATCCGCTGCCCACCTATTTTATGCATTGTGCTGTTATATTTAGTGGCAAGGAAACTTGTGAATTTAGTCTGTATTCATATGTTTGATGCTACTATATAGATACAACAAAAAACTACATTCAGATCAGCACACTAAATATACACTGAAGTCATTGCCTAAAATAAATTAACATTTAGATCAGCAACAATTGCAATTCTTAGTAATTTAGATTACCAAAAAATTGTTGCAACCAGTTGACTATGGTGATTAGTTGATTTCTGATTTTAATTGTTCCTATCTTGGCTTCCATTTTCTAATTTTACAAGGAATTAATTAATATTTCCTTCTCTATATAATTAAATAAAATGCCTTTTTTACCGTGGGGATTAATATTTCCTTCTCTATATAATTTTACTGTGGGAATTAATTAATTAATATTTCCTTTTGTATATAATTATGTAAAATTGTATTATGAATGAAGACCTATAGTTTTTACTACCTTAATGTTTAAAGTAAGTCTGATTACGGCATGACTACTCATATTACTGCATTTTCAGCAAGAGATGTCTGATGGGATCATCTGAACTGTGCTCTGTTGTGAGCTAGCATGACCATTTAATTATCTCCTCACAAGCTGGTACCCTTGTGGCATTCAGGATGGCTTCCACAGCCGGCGGTACTGGTACTCCCATAGTGTTCAGGACAGCTTCTGCAGCCGGTAGTATTGGTACCTTCAGCTCTTGGTCCCTTCTGTTAGGGATTTTTTTTTTCCTGTCCATTTGTAGAGCACCATGGTGTCATTAATTCGTTATTTTCTCAATTACTTTTGTGATGTTTCAACTCTCAAGGAAATAAGCAGACATGCATGATATATCTTGAATTTTACTTATTTCTTTTGAATTTTACTCTCAAGGAAATAAAGCGAACTTTGCTTTTTGAATTAAATTTCACTTTTGATATCGTTGTTTAATTTCACAGTATTACGATTGGTGTGTTTTTAATAAAATTTTAGTTATCCCATAACAAATTAAGAGTTTGTTTACTTGTGCATATTTTAATTAACCGTTATATTTAGCACCAAGCTTACTAACTATTTTCAGTTGGTCAAAATCCATCAGAACTAGCGAAGGTGGACAAAAAGACCGAAGGAGCGCAAGAGGGAAAGAGAAAGAGCAAGATTTGCATCAATGTCTGAAGAAAGAAGGAATGAACTAAAAACAAGAAGCGTCGCGAATTATACCAACGCAAAAGAGGTGATGCTATTTTGTTATATGTAACAATGAGTATAGTTTCTCATCTCATGTTTTTTTTACAGCGGGTAAAAACATGCTTAGTTCATGTACAGAAGTCATGGACCCTAGACTACTTAGAAATGAAAGTGATAGAGCTCATCGTGCGCCAATGCCTTCCAATAAAAGAGAAGAAATCAACAGGAAGCGTCGAGAATTGTATCTAAGAAAAAGGAACAAAGTATGTTCTCCGAACCAAATAATGATGGCACTACATACATTTTGCATAAAAAATATATACATGCAATGTATTTCTCACATTTCATTTATAATTTTGAAATATTTTTGTAGGTAGTGAGCCGTCAAGAAACAAAGAAAATATGAATCCTTCTAACTATGGTAAATGGCTCAGCCTGAACTATTCATGTCAACATTATAAGTACAAAGGTCACATGAATATTATTCATGGATATTACAATGAAATTTGAGTAATAAAAGATGTTTTAATTGGTGTTTGCATTCCAAACCTTAGGTCAAATCCCTTCAGCCGACATCATATATATGCGTAGAGAAAAAAAAAAATGCACCTACAGCCGACAGTGGTACACAAATATGCCATCCGAGAAGAGGGAAGCTAGGAAGGAACGTGAAAGGTTGTATAATGCAACGGCCGAACGAAAAAGGAGGCAAAGAGAGCTTCCTACAGAAGAAGGAAGGAATTTCATGCCAACACTCCACACCCAGATTCCATTGCTATGGAAAACCCTATGTATATTCCTTCACCATAATCAAGGTAATATCTTAAACATCATAATTGTATACAAATCTTACTCGATTTATATGGTCCAACCCAATTACTGAAAGATGCAGATATCAGTCAACCAAATCTTTGTGATGTTTTGTTCCAAAGTTTAACTCTATTTTTTGACTCTGTTCTTCAAAAAGTTTAACTGGAACATAAGCTACCATTATTATACTTGATATCTAGGAGAACCTGGAACATTGCCACCCCACTCTATTTGTTGAAGAGCTCAAAAGTATTGTTGGATATGGTCTGCAATTTGCTGAAAAGAGAAAAAAAAATGACATATATCTTTTCTTCTATCTATTATTTAAAATAAATATCTTTTAGTATCGTCCATGAGCATGCTTAAAAGAGGGTATATAATCATTTTGTCTTATTATTGGAAAAATTATATATGTCTATTCTTGCTAGCATGAAGGTTTCTAAACACTTTGGTTTTACAGTTTTTCTTTTACAACAGTGAACGGCCCCATTTTTAGAATATGACAACTTGAGTTATGTGAAGGATTCAACCACAAGAAGTGTGAAAATCTTAGACTTGAAAATGACATGGCATCTTAGACTTGAAAATCTTCTTGATTGTACAATATTTTGTAAAACATGTATTGTGAAACACAAACTTCTTATGATTGACCAGTTAACAATATAACACACGCTCAAATATATGTTGTTATGGTATTATGTGTTCCCGTTGCAACGCACGGGTATTTTCCTAGTAAAGAGAATAAGAAGCGGAAACTATGGAAATATATGCCGTGTTGGGTGGAAAGACAAAATGATCGGTTGTGTATGTGCATCCTATAGAACCACAAGAGAGAACTGGCTTATTATCTATTGCATTCACACAAAATAATTAGCCGATGAGTAGAAACTAGAAGGTGAACACATATAGAGACGGAATTTTCCTGGATATAGAAAAAACAAATTATAGAAATTTCTTGGATCAGGACAAACACCAAATCATGGATAAAATCCATGTTCAAATGTACAATACTTTCAGAGAGTTCATTCACCTAGTGTCACAGTACAGCGCCGGGCCAGCCCAACAGTCCAGGAGGGCCATACGCTGGCAAGACGCAAGACGCCGCCGCCGCCGCCGTCATTTGCTTTATTACTAAGTAATAACTATTTAGAAAATAAAATAGGTATAAAAATAGGAAATAAAATCAGAGATTTCTTTAGATGCAAGTCTTCCCTGAACTATAAATATAAGTGACTTCTAATCATTTGGAATTAATCGAGAAAATAATCAAAGGGGTAAAACCTGAAAGCTCCGGTCTTCAGGTCCCTAAACCCTAGCCGTCGTCACAGACGCCGCCGCCAGCGCTGCCACCACGCACGCAGCGCCCCCCACGCGTCGCCGCTCCACCACTGCCGCCGCCGCACCCTACACGGGCTGCTACCGCGCGCCCGATCGCGCGCAAGCCGCCGATCGCCGCCCTTCGCCGCCCAAGCAGTCGCCAAAATCCGTCTATAGTGTGACACCTAGCTAATAATGCGATTAGAAAGTGAAGATAAGAAAAACATAAAAAACAATCTAATTCCCTTATATTATCTAATCAAATTTCAATAATATTCAAGGAACCTATAAAGGACATGTAGAAAGGTAGATAGCCATCTTACCTAGAAAAAAAGAGTAAAGTCCATGGCCCGTCCTCAAACTTGTCTCGGTGTGTCATCTCGGTCCATAAACTTAGAAAATGTGTCATTCCCGTCCTCAAACTTTGTTTGGGTTTTGTATCAACCAAACGGGTATGGACCCCCATGTCAGCTCTATCTCCCATCTCTAAACTCTCTCATGGCCGTGGCCAGCTCGTCCCCATGTGCCCAATGGCAGCGCCAATGTGGCTGCTAGTGCAGCTGAAGCTGTCCATCGGCGACGGCGTCTGAGGCAGCGGGTTTAGGGACATGGGCGAGCGTGTCGACAAGAATCTTAGCAGATGCGCAGCCAAAGCCTCCTGCACTCTTCATCATGTTGTACACTCATCATCGCCAAGGAAAGGATGTAAAAGCATCAAGTTGCTTCTGGAGCTTCAATTCCATGACTTCCTTCTCTGCCTGAAAATTTTAGATGTTTCCTTCAATTAAAAGCAGGAGTTTGACATATGGCCATCATTGAAAAATCACTGTAAGATATCTACCTGTAGCTCTTGGATTCTTTTCAATGTTGCTATCTGGAGTGGTAATTGATATTATGTCCAAGTATGAAGAGCCTAAAAAACATTAGAAAATGAACATATTTTAACAAAGCTCAATGTCTGAAATGCATAAAAGTGAAGAACTATCAATCTGACAAGCTCAGCTCGAATTTTCTTTGGATCAAACTTCCAATTTGATAGATAGGATTCCTTTGTAGACGGTACAGTGACTTCAAATTCTCAACCATTTTAAGCCTAGGTTCACAGATGGACAAATGCCTACGCATGTGATTATTTCCAGAGTTGCGTGCTGCAGAAAATACCTCATTACAGTGCTTGCAACGAGCTTTTACAACCTTTCCTTGGTGATAAATTGGCTCCACATATCAATCCAAATCTTAGATCTCAACTTGCGTGGATTACTGTGTGCTGAAATTGGTGAACTTGTCACAATGGGAGACGACCTCCAAATTGGTGAACTTGTCACAATGGGAGACCTTCTCACCATTGGAGACTGGAATTTCTTAGCAGCTTCCTTTTGTTGTTGACTTGTTCTTTGAGTCCCTTTTTGAACCAGCAATGGAGGTCTTTTATGCCTTGTGGTGGAAGGACCCCCCAAGTTCTTGTTCACATTCAGGGCTACAGTGCAAAAGGATACAATCAGTGCAAAAGAATAGAAATAGAAATTTATAGAACCAGCTAGATGCGTGCAAATTACCGTGGGGGCAGGCCCGGCAGGGCATGGGGGATTGACGACGAGCCTGAAGGATCAGGGGCGTGCTGCCCTCCTGCTCCAGACTTGGGATCAGGCAGGATAGGACCCTTTGCCCCTTTTGCTCTAGCATTTTGTTGATCTATTGATGAACGCCTTTTACTGATTCTTCATAATTCAAGAACAAAGCAAATGTTAGTATCAGACACTGCAACATTCATTGCAGACCTCTGAATTCATCCGTTTATTGCTAATTTTTAGAATCAGTAATAGTATCACACATTCAAAGTCTTAACTGAACCAAAAGTTCAGAAGCACGAGAACGGACTGAACTGAAAGCTGCAAGTCTATATGAACCGAACTGAACTACTATTAAGGCCATTTACTGAACTGAACTGAAGTGCATTTTTTCCCAACAACATAACAAACCATGAGATCAGCTGCACCAATATTACCTTGGGGGCACGACGCGGGTGAGCGACGGCGAGTTGAAGCTTGAAGGTGTGGGCATCAGCTGGATGCAGGCTGTGCTGCCCTCCTGCTACAGAATGGGGTTAGGGTGGGGAGGAGACAATATTCCGGAGCTCCTTCAGGTAGGTCGGCGGCCATGGAGCTGGCGGTGCTCACAAAAAAAAAAAAAAAAAAAAGAAGATTAAGCATATTAGAAGAACAAGAATGAAGGAAGAGGGAGAATGAGTTGCGGATCGGCGGGAGTTGCAGATCGGTGGTTCTCACCGGGGTAATGCCGAGGTTGTTCTCCTAGCTCCCAAGCCGGTGCTTCCCTTAGCGCCACCGGGATCTCAGCGCCGCCACGGTGGATGCAGCGCTCGAACTGGGAGGAGATGCGCGTAGCAGGAGATGTGGGTTTTCTGGGCGTTGCAGGTCGATGCAGGTTAGCTGATTAGGCCCGACAGGCTTCGTGGGCTGCCTACTTCAAGCCGGTTTGGCAAACGCAGGTGTCTGCAGGGGCCTGCTAGAACGTTTTTTTGCAGGCGGGCAGAGCAGGCTAGCAGGACGGCCCGCACCTGCCTGCATCTTTAAATGCAGTGCCCGCGGAGGTGAGATTGTTGACTAGCTCGAATCACGAATGCTCGCAACAGGAAGATAGCGGAGGCGGGCGTTGCGGAAAAAGAAAATCCAGGTCTTCATGCAAATGCGACGCGGTGTGTGCCGTCTTGTCGTCGTCGAACGATGTCGCTCTCGAGGTTTCTTGCGGCGGCCACCCACGTCGCTCTCGTGGAGGACCGACATGATTTTATACAGTTCTACTCGGAGCTGATGCCTTCATCCGCTTCAGCGCTATTCCAGTATATATCCATCCCATTATAAAAGCCGCATCCCGTGTACACATTCACGCATCCACGCCCCTCATCAATCCAAGCCACTCCGTCCGCGCAAGAGGCAGCCCGAATGGCGAACCAGGGAGAGCTGCTGCCTAATCCCCCGGTGCACGCCGACGTCCAAGCACAAGCAGGCCACCGAGATCACCACCAGCCGTACCACCTCCTCGACGCCGCAAAAGCGCTGATACTGCTAGGTGCAGCCGCCGTCGTCTCAACCGTGTGCAACCCCGATGCCGACGCCGTGCAGGTCTTCCTCTCTTTCGCCAGCTGCTGGCTGCTCGGCGTGTGCCTCCTTTCTTTGGTGCCAGTGGCAGGTCGGTTCCCACAAGCTGATCGTTTGGTCGACCGTGCCATGGCCAACGTCGGCGTCGTCCTTAGCCGCTTCTTCATCCCACGGAACTAGCTAGCTCAGCCATCCTGCATGCGAGTGAGCAGCTGATGGTGTCCTGGGTGTGGTACGTTTTAGTACGTGTGCTTTATTAATTATGCCGGTCCACAAGGATCTACGTATATACGTACGCAGGAGCTACATATTTATTTCCCAAAGTACCCCGTCTCTCTAACATGTATCGCTCGATCTCTTCCGAAGCATGTATTGTTGTGTCCGCTGTGTTATGTAATAATTATACTCTGTATAAGCGTTATTATAGTATTTGGTTATGTTGCAGACAGCTTCCTTGTATACTGTCCCGTACCACTACAGTATATATATATATATGCTGCCAGGGCCGTACCTAGGATTTTGAGACCCCGGAATAAAATACAGGATGAGGCCCTAAAAATCAACAAAATCAAAGGATACTTTCATTTGGTTATAAAGCTTCAGAATATATATTGTTCTTAAATTATTAAGGACAAATCAAATCTTAATGCTAAAAGAGTAAAAGTGTGGAGTAGCACTGAAATAACAAATCAGCTCCTGTAACAAATTTAATTTTAGTACTATTTACTGTAATTTTGGAGGCCCTGAACGGTCGCACACTTTGCACCTATTGATCGCCGGCCTTGATGCTGCACACCCTGCCTTGAGCCCGCTCGTCGGGTTGTAGAGGTGATGACTTCGCCTGTGCCTATAGGGCCATGAGAGGGGGCCAGCTCTGCCTCACGTTCGGTCGCCATCCCTAAGGAGAGGCGGCATCGTCGTTGTCGTCGAGCCAGGACCAGGGCCGCTGATGGTCCTCGGCGCCCCAGTTGCTAGGGTACCTGAGCATCCGTAGCTCGGCTAGCGCCATCGGGTGTCTCCGCTTGACGACCTTCTTTGTCGAAAGCCACGCGGCACCACCGTCGTCGGAGCAGGTTGCCGAGGAGATCAGCATTGCCGACAATGGTGCCACATCTTCTGATCCGCTGTGTGAGGGCACTAGGCCTCCCATATGGGTCACCCCGATGCTCGATGAGCTCACCGCCTCCCTCCTCGCAGGACATAGTGCTCCTATCATGCGCCCGTCTACTCCGACAGCTGCCTTTTTGAGGCCCAGGCAGCTCTGGCAGACACCTGCTCGCTGCCGTGGATGGTTGAGCTCGGCTAAAATGTCGTGCATCCCTTCGTTGTTTCCGCGGTAGTGGCGGAAAACAGTTCACCGCCAAGGATGGTTGAGCTCGACTTCGCGGATGCTGAGGTGCCGTGGACGGTTGGTGTGGATCCTCCATTGACAACACGATACTAGATGTTGAGGTGATGGAGGTCAAGCGCATTCAGCCACCTACCTTTGCTAGAGTCGTGGTAGCGGCCACCGACAACATCGACGTCGGGGCTTTCTTCATCAACTCCATTCGACTGCCACTACAAGAAAGTCTCCTACACGCACCAACGCGCCGACGCGCTGCACGGCATGAGCCCGCTAGCTTGGTCCTTCATGACAGTGACTGGCTCGTGGTCAAAGCTCGTTTCCGCGACCCCAGCCCGGAGAAGCAAGCTAGACGCATGATGATGAACCGGTGGGAGCGCAGGCCGGATAGTGACGTCTTTGATTTGGATGACACGATAACTGTCAAATTCCATGAGGCATTCGCCAAGCCCACTTCTAAAATCTCGCTTGAGGTGTTGATAACGTCATCTTTGACCAAGTCGTGGTTGCATCCTATATTCCTATGTGACTATAATATAAACACTAGAACACATATTAGTCTCTTTGGCCATGTTGGTTATCAAACACCAAAATCCAAACTAAAATAGGCCGAGGTCCATTTTCCTTGCACACAACACACTCACGCCACGGTTTGTCCACACACTGAACCTGAAGTGCAAGCTCGTTGATACTCACTCATCACAAGTTATCTTGTGTTTGCAACCAATGTTTTTGAGGCGTTGCGGTGAGGCGCGGCGCCCGACCCCCTTCACAACGCCTAGGCGTTTGTGGCGGACGCCTAGGCGACGCCATACTCACATCATAAGGCATTGTAAACTAGAATTTTATATACTAGTGCAGCACATATATACCTTGTTTGTTCCCAATTCTTTTGCCTAGGTTCCTTTCTTCCCAATATTTAGTGCAAAAGCAGAACACACGTGCTATATTTGGAAGAAGAAAGCAGAGCACACATGCTATATTTAGAAGAAGAAAGTAGAGCACGCATACTATATTCAGAAGAAAGCAGAGTACACGCACATTTGAGAGACCACAGAGAGGAGGCAGGGGATATACCAGCCGGAAGCTGAGCAGCAGATTGTGCACGAGTAGGCTGCAGGCTGCGGCTCCACTCGACATGGACGAGCGGACTGCAGGCTGGCTCTGCAGCTGGGGCAACCGGCCGGTGGATGAGGAGCAGCCGAGCGGAGCTCGTGGTCCGCCTGCCGCCTTCTCTTTTCCTCTCCCCCGCATCCTCTTTTCCTCCTCGGCCCTCGTTGTCGCTGCAAATGGCACGCACATAGGTTTCCGGCGCGCCCTATCTTGTTACCCACGGTCGATTTCCCACGCATCTCGCTCGATTCCCCGCACGGGTCGGTCGATTCGCGCTGGTCGGTCGATTTCGGGCTAGCGAGGGCGATTTCGGGGTGGGGGTGGGGGGGCATTGTTTTGGCGCCCTTCCCGGTTCCCCGGCGATCGACGTCCGGCGTCCGTGGCGTGCGTGTAGGCGTCCGCCCGACGCCAAACTACGACTAGGCAAGCGACTAATTCAATTAGGCGGACACCATACAACTAGAGGTCGTGGTGCCATCGATGTCCAGGGAGTCTAGAACGCCTTGTCGCCTAGGCGACGTCTTAAAAACATTGTTTGCAACATGAAAAAAATCATTCAGTCACAATTCCAAGCTGAAAACACAATTTATCTAGGCAAATCCCTAAGGATCCAAATAAAAAAGTCAGACTACGGTTGCCACTGAATTTGATCTTTGCTTTTGTTTGGGAATCAAATGAAAAACCAATCAAACTCCACCCTGGTGAACAAATAGATTACAAAGGCCGAAGTTTTTTTTTTTTTTTTTTTTTTTTTTGGGGAGCTCTTCTGAGAAGTCAGCTGCACACAGAGAAGCATCAGCCTTAAGGAAATATATGGAGAATTTCGCTGTTTGGGCAGTCGTTTACACATGGCTGATTGTCTGTTTTGAGTGTGAAATGGCCATGATGCCCAAAGCAGTCCAGCTCTAAGAAAAGCTTTACTATGGAAATTCCTTGACGTGGGTAAAAAGAAAAGCTTTCGCGGGTGTGTCCGTGTGTGATGGCGAGGGGTCCATGCAGCCGGTGGACCCAATCCTCAGACGTTTCACGACACCGCCTTGCCTGGCCAGGTGATCGACACATCTAGACCACTTTCCTTCCCTCTCCGATCTCCGACCTCCGAGTTGACTGTGCTAATGCTAATGGTGCCGTCGATGCCTCATGTTTACAAAGTTTCCGACGATTGGGACACCGGGGTCGGGCGTCGACTACGACCCAAGCAAAATGCAAATTTTCCGACGATTGGGACGGGGTTGGGTGTCGACTACGGGTAGTGCATGCATGCAGGTGGTACGCTGAGCGCGGCGAGGTCAGTCGCTACGTACGCGGCGAGGTCATGGCGCGGTGAAGGATTAAACGGTGGGGCCCTGGCGAGCAGTTTGTCTCGCTCATGACATGTGTTTAGTTTGTCAACTTTTCTCCAAATTTTTCAAAATTCCCATCACATTGTAGCACTAAATGCACCGAAAGACGCATATCCAGAGTATGAAATGTAGGTAAACAAAATAACTAATTGCACAATTTAGATGTACATTACGAGACGATTCTTTTGAACCTAGTTACCCTATGGTAAGATAATATTTATCACAAACAAACGAATTTTCAATTCCCTACCGTACCAATTTTCACGGATTCTAAACACACCCAGACAGGGTTGCGTGCAACGAGCCACTAGCCTAGTAGTACTATATATGCACGAATTTTGGCATTTCGCGCGATGACTCACAACACGCCCCTCTCCGTTCCCCGGCCCGGTATCCATGCCCCCGTTCCCCGCCCGGTATAAATATCCATCGATGGCAATCCTCTTTCACCACACCTGGAGGGACTGGAGAAGCACACAAATCCAGAATCGTCACCCAGAGAGACGTTCCCCACACCCTCCAAAACCAATGGCTAACCGGCGGGGAGTGTTGCCTAATAACCCGGTGCAGGTGCAGCACATTATCATCGGGCAGGCCGACGTGCCAGGCCACCGCCGGTGTAACACCCCCGGTGTTACTGTACTAATTAAAACCTAATTAAATAATGATCATGCATTATCATTATGCATTAAAGCATAATAAGATGCGTTTCATGTTTAAATTTATATATATCATGTTGTATGCCATGCTTTACTTTATCTTTGGGTGAATTGTTTGAGCAATGTTTAGTATATTTAATTAATTGCCCAAGTTTGTTTTGGTTTCCAAAAACCCTAGATTCCTAACCCTCACTACAGCGGGCGGGCGTCGCCGACCATACTGCGTTTTGCCGAGCACCGATACAAACAGCACTCGGCAAATCAATCTTTGCCGACGGGCGTTCTCGCTAAAAAACCCTCTCGGCAACGTTCTCTTCGCCGAGCTCAGCGCTCGGAAAATTCAAACGCTCGGTAAAGTCAATCTTTGCCGGCGGTCCAATCGTCGGGCGAAGATAGCGTACTCGCATTTAAGACGCCACCGTGGCGCCGTCGACTACGCCTACTTTTGCCGACGGTTGGCCGTTAGCTGTCGGCAAATTTTGCGCCATTTGGCGAGCAGTTCGGCGTTTTTTTTTTTTTTTTTTTTTTGGAACAGCACAACAGGAGCCATGCGTCCCCTTGCTTTGCCGAGCACACCACCTTCCCTGTGCGTCGCTTACACGGTGCTAATAGAAACTCAAATGCAGATGTCCAGTCTTTTGCCATCCGAGATGCAACTGTGCACCAATTTCTTTAAATGTGAATAATGCTTATTTTTGTAAATTTCGTATAAATTCAAATATAGCTTTAAAAATTCTAAAAAATTTTGTGTAGCCTTCCTATGATGTTGTATATCCATGAAAAATTTGAAACTTTGGTTTTGAGTGGTTTTTAGATGATTTAAAAATACAATCTTTAATTGAAAAATGCATCTTCCATGATTTTTAGAAAATAAAATATTTGTTCAAAAATCATGAAATTTTATTTGGTGCTGTTTTATATTATGAGCTACTTGTAAAAAAACTTTTGGAGCCATTTTGAGAAAATTTATTTATTTATTATTTTATGCTCAATTTATTAAATGTTTAAATGTGATGATTAATGTATAACAACTTAGGTTTTTGTGATTTGGAATTGTTTTGTGAATCTTGGATCATACCACAATCAAATGGTCCTTGAGAACTCCTTTAGTAGTGGAGCAGTTCAACAAGTTGGTTTTGTTGGGTTGCAACTTTATCGTAAAGTAAAGTATACTCAAGTTGGTTATCATTTCATGCACCATCACGCATCATGTTTAATATATATGGCATCATGTTGAAGCAAGCATTATCATTACGTGTAGAGTATACGAGAGTGAGTCGGATCGTGTTGATGAAGCTTTGGAGAAGATGCATCTTCCAATGGTGTTGACGTCATGTTCGACTTTGTAGATCCGACTACGAATCGACTTTTCCCCGCAACCACAGGCAATCCCCGAGCATAAACCTTCTATGTTTTACAAATCTTTATTACACCTTTAGTCTAGTGTAATGTGCATTAAGTTAGCAGGAGTTGGTTGATACCGTTGTTGCATTATTACCTTGAATTCCAGTTATTTCCAAAATGATATCCTACTAGTATGAATAGGTCGATATCCTTAATGCTTAGTAATGCTTAGATGTCGGTAGAAGTTGAATGATGGCTTCATCATTCGCGAGATATAGGTTTTATCTTTGTTCCTCCCGGCTTTGGAAAAAGAGAACACCCTGATGGTGGTTCATGAGAGCATGTATATGAACATGGTAATGATGAATTTGAGATCAGACGGGACGTAGGTTGAAAAGCCGGCAGGATACCTAGTTGTGCATGTCCTGTGTTGGTCGTTTAAGGACCATCCGTTGTTTGGCTTGCAAGTTTGGGACTATTGAACGCAAATTGCGCCTAAAGCCTTTGGGTTGAAGGCACGTCTGCCTAGGCGTCACCCCAGGTCAGTCGAAACTAGTACTGACCACATATTCCGGTAAGCCTAATCTCGGGTGTGTGCCAAATCGGGAATGGATAACTACGCACTGGGAGTGGAGAGATGGCGGGAGTACAAGCTACCCTCGTGGGTTAAAGTCCCGGATTGGAGGTGTACATGTATTCTCGGGTGGCGTGTGACCCAATCCCTTTTTGGGCGATCTGAGCGAAGGTTGATATATGCAAGCTTAAGTGCTACATATGTCGTGTGGTAAGGACTCCCCAGCTAGGTTATAATCGATTTGAATCGTTCGTTTGTTCTCGGATATGGAGACCCGTTCTTCTGACCTTACATCGTAGTAATTGAAGAAGTAAGGTTACTCGTGGTTATGAAAGGAAAAGAGATGTAGAGATAAGTTGAGATGTGTTGTTTAAAAAGTGTTTGAGATAGAACAGGTGCAAATTTTGCTTTATTATGCTTCAACAAAATTGATGCTAAAAATATTGAAAGTAAGGATCCACTTGTAGTAAGCTTTTCTGCAAACTCTCCTTTTCTAGCCTTACTTCCCTTAAGCCAGCATATCCTTGGAGTCTTCTTTTTATCGAGTAAGTCTTGCGGAGTACATTGTGTACTCAGGGTTTGTTAACCCTTGTTGCAGATGTTGACTCGTGTTGTTAACCAAGGTTATGTCAGTGGGCTCGACATGATCCGGTTGTCTTCTAGTTCTGCTCAACTTCTACAAATTAAGTTAAGTTTACTCAAAAGTAACTTACTTATATTTGGTAAAATTAATATTATTATTATTTTTCGCACTTTGATTTATATTTTTATAACAAATGTTGTAATGTTGTAGCTACTCCTTTGTTGATCCCGGTATGAGGCGTAAATTGTGGTGTAATCGGGGTTTCCGATGACACCCGACGAGCTTCTTAAGTTATTGGGTGCATCCGCACGGCTGTCGAGGTCTTTGGGACAATGACGGGTGCGGGGTGGGCCCTATAATTTAGGAGGTTACATTACGGCCGACACCATCTCCATCTCCATCTCCTCGGAGCCGCCCGGCCCTCATGCTGCTAGGACGGTCGCCGCGGCGCCCTCGGCCGTGGGCAACGCCAACGCTGATGACGGTAGTGGCGCAGCTCAGGTCTTGCTCCGCTTCGTCACCTGGTTGCTCGGCGTCTGCGTCTTTTCAATCGTGCCAGCGGGCGGGCGGTTCCCGCAATCGATGTGTTGGCCGGCGCTGCCATTGCCAACGCCAGCGACCTCTTCGTCCCATGGAACTAGAGAGCTGGCTTGCTCCGTGTCTCGCGTGCATTCATGGGTAATGGTGGCACACTTGAGTAGACAAACGGAGACTACGTACGGTCTTTGGTTTTTTCTTTTTTTTTTTTTTGAGAGAAGCCATCTGGCGCAATTTATTGATCTTGGAACATTGTTACATCGTTCACCAGAGCTTCTAAAATATCGCTAGAGGAGGTTCATCAACCCAATTACATGATAATTTCGACTCCATAGCCAATCTAGCTATTTTATCCGCTACACTATTTGCTTTTCTAATACAATGCTCAATAGAAATTGAGGAGACTACGTACGGTCTTTGGTTTGGTGCGTGATTGCGTGTGCTTATCTATATTCTATATGTGTTTGCCATGGAAAGGACGACGATCGATGTCCATTATATATGCATTTTTGTATTTCTTTTTGTTTCAACAAAAGTCTACGCGGAGAGAGTCTACGTGTCGCAGTAGTCTGTACTGTACCACCGAAGCATATGTATTGTGTACGTGTTCGCCAATCGCCAGAAACATTAGAGTTAATTGAGTTCTAGTCAATTGTTGAGCTGTGGAACTGCACAACATTGAACATAATGCCTACGGGTGCCACGCCGAGGCATGGCGGCGTTAGAAATGCGGTGATCAAATCATGCACCAAGCATTTGGCAATCGGACCATCGGTGGCCTGAAAAAGGAACCAAACACACGCTATGGCTGCGCGTCCGGCGCGCCACAAGTCCGGCAACAAAGGAAACGGACCCCCAAGCTTAGGCGGCAGTGCCGTGGCATATTGTGGCGAGCTGGCCGGTAGCCAATCAAACCCGACATACACGTTGTTTCCCAGGGAAGCAGCTACTTTACGTTGTTTCCCAGAGAGAGCACCTATACTTCGGAGTTGCAGATTTCCATGGAAATTTACCTGGAGGGGAGCATCCAATTCACATTCGCATCAGCTTCACCGGCCCAACAAGTCGACCCAGCTGATCGTATAGTAGTGGTACTGGAAAACACTACGCGTTAAACCGGCGTTGATCGCTCGCTGAAATTGACAGGGTTTTGGCTTTGTCGAAAATAACAGGGGCTCGATTTTGGCTGGGGTTTATGATGAGTAAAATAAGTTTTGGCCATGGTGGTGGTTCTGGAAAACACTACGCGTTAAACCGGCGTTCGCTCGCTGAAATTGACACGGTTTTGGCTTTGTCGAAAATAACAGGGGCTCAATTTTGGCTGGGGTTCATGAGCAAAATAAGTTTTGGCCGGGCCTCGGGAGTAATGAGCGCATCGATGCAGTCCGGGACAGGTCCGTGATGTCACAATGCAAACCCCCCCCTCCTATATAAATTGTGTTGAGTATGTTCCAAATTCAGGCCCATAAGGAAGGACGGGTTACGCTGGGGGGGGGGCGGGGCGAAGCCCCCCTGCGGTACGGTACATATACCGGTCTAGGGTTTCACCTGGAGGATCGTCTCATTCTCTTGTAAGCCGCCGCATCGGGCGTTGTAACCGACTCTTGATAATAGTGAGCAGTGTTTGCTGGCTGGCGCCCGTGGTTTTTTACTCTCCCACATTGGGAGGGTTTTCCATGTTAAATCTTGTGTCTCTCTGTGGTTTGATTTTCTTGTTCATCGTTTCATGTCGTCACCGATTATAACAAACTGATGGCATTGGCAACCCCTGTTCTTTCATCACCTGGCAGCCATCACAACCTCCAGGCCCTAGGCATCCATCCGCCCTCGTTGCCCAAAAGGCCCAACGCGCGAGTCGTCTCTCCGGCCCTCCCGGCAGACGCTGCAAATGGCCGACAACTGGGAGCTGCCAAATCACCCGATGCAGTACATTATCGGCCATGCCGACGTCCCTGGACACGACGACTACCACCTCCTCCTCGCCGCCGCGCGCGCGCTAATGCTGCTGGGAGCAGTCGCCGCCGTCACAGCCATGGGCAACCCCGACACGGATGCGACGCGGGTCTTATTCTTCGGTTTCCTCACTTGGATGCTTGGCGTTTGCCTCCTTTCGTTCATGCTAGTGGCAGGTCGGTTTCCACAAGCTGATGCGTTGCTCGGCGCTGCCATCACCAACGCCACGCATTCCTCAGGCACCTGCAGATGACCCCATGGAACTAGCTGTGTCCTTTGTTATTTATGTTGGCCAAAAAGCATATCTCCATGCCCTCTAGGTTTTCTTCGTGTACTCTAGTACTATACTCTCTGTTATTATGCATGATGTCTCCCCAGGCTTGTTGTGTTCCTACTTCCTAGTTTCCTACTTCCTAGTAATAATATTCTTGTTTGTTTATGAGAGAATTACACCGACAGTCTCCAAACTATTCTCGTTGTGTCATCTAGGTCCCTAAACTATAAAAGTGCACCTCAGGCTCCCTGAATTATTCCCGCTATGTCATCTAGGTCCTCAAACTATGAAAGTTCACCTCTACCGCCATAAACTTTCAAATGTGTGTCATCTGGATCCAAATGTTCCCACGCCACATCACCCCATCCGTCTTGGACAATGAGTATTTCTTAAATAAATAATTAAATAAATAATTTAGTAAACACCATAGGCATGATATTTTTATATTATTTGTATTATTTTCTTAAATAAATAATTCCTTCCTACCATAGTGATAATTTTGCATGAGGTTTTCATCGCCGTGTCCGGTCGCCAGTTAGGCTATTTTTCATTATTATTTTTATCTTTTTGTTAAGTAGGAGTAAATACGAAGTTTAATTCCTTCGTATACCTCGAGCAGTAAATTTACGTGAGCTAATCACCATTGTGATCGGCGTCCGTCGGTCTGACTATTTTTTTATTACTATTAGTAATATTTTGGTAATAAAAAACAACAAAAATTTACGTGACCAATCACCAACATATCCGGTCATCGGATATGATATTTTTTATTACTAATAGTATCATTTTGTTAAGTAAATAATTCCTTCCTATCATGCATATGAGCGGTAAATTTGAGTGAGCTTATCACCGGCGTGTCCGGCTGAGTGGTAAATTTTCTTGAGCTAATCACCTGCATGTCCGGGCGTCCGTCCCGTCAGGCAAGTTTTTGTTAATATTAGTTACACTTTTTAAAGTAAATAATTAATGCATGGCATGTAAGGGGTAAATTTGCTTGAGCTAATCACCCGCATGTCCGGGCGCCCGGCCCGTCAGGCAATTTTTGTTACTATTGATTACAATTTTTAAAGTAAATAATTAATGCATGGCACGTGAGGGGTAAATTTGCTTGAGCTTATCACCGGCATGTCCGGGCGCCCGTTAGACAATTTTTTGTTAGTTACACTTTTTAAAGTAAATAATTAATGCATGGCACATCAGGGGTAAATTTGCTTGAGCTAATCACCGGCGTGTAAGTGGTATTTTTTATTACTCATAGCATTATTTTGTTAAGAAAACAATTCCTCCTAGGCCTATGAGCGGTAAATTTTCATCTACTAATCGTTGTCGTGTCAGATTTTTGATCAAGCTAATTTTTATTACTATAGTAACATTTTGGTAAGAATATTATTTACTTAATGATTTATTTAAGAAAATACTCATTGTCCAAGACGGATGGAATGGCACACCTTTGAAAGTTCAAGGAGGTAGAGGTGCATTTTCATAGTTTGAGGATCTAAATGACACAAAGCGAGAATAGTTCGAGGAAGGCAGAGAGAGGTGCACTTTCATAGTTTGGGGACCTAGATGACACATCGGTAATAGTTCGAGGAGCGCCAGTATAATTCTCTCTTTGTTTATTATTTTGTCTCCTCCATCCATGAAAGATAGATTGAGACTAGATGACAAGGAATAGTGAATTTCGCTTACAATATCACATTATTTTAATTAAATCTCTATGAAATATATATTTATTTGGTATGGTAAAATTTCAATGTATTTTTATAAGTTTAGTCAAATGAAAATTAGAAAAGAATAAACCGATTCATGGATCAACACAACTTAGTTTTTACAGCGTTCGACTTGGCCGGCTGCAGGCGCGGCGGGGTATAATGGTGTGCCGGCGTGGTGCACAATGCCGATTGCTATATCGCGGGGTGATTTTCAGTACCTCATCAGTGACATGTGCATGTACGTTTCTGGTGTTGACGCGCCGCTAGTACGAAATTGCACCCGCACATCGGCCCCCAACATGTACAAGGGTCTCCTTGTGTGTGCTTGAGGCCGTGCGTGCCGGCCAAAGCAGCGCGCGCGCGCTAAGACCCTTGCCATTATAAATAAACCATGCATACTCCTCAAAGCCACGCATCTGCCCAAGACACCGCACCCGGCCTCAACCCCCATCAGTACATCGATCGAGCCTCCAGCCGGACACCTCGTACGCACGAGAACCGTCCCAGCCGCACGCAGGCACGAATGGCCAACCAGGGAGAGCTGCTGCCAAATTTGTTGAGGTGGACTGCAGCCTCCAATGTACAAGTTAGGGGCTTTGTCTGACTGGGCCGCATAGCACTGTTCATGTCCTGAGACACTCGGGGTATCATAACCTCGACATATACCTTTTCAAGCTTTTGTTTCTATATCTGTCATCTCCATCTCCTTCTCTATGTTGAGCACTTGGATCTTATGGTGACTTGCATCTTCTAGTGCTTGACACCATCTTGATGAAATCCCCTAACTTCTACATTTCCAATAAAAGCATTAGTTGTCACTCAATTAATTAATAAAACCAAACTTGAGCTTTCATAGAGGGATTCCTTATTTAAGTATGACAGCCTCCACTTCAATTAGCAAAGGTGTGACTAAAGTTCCTCCACTTCTCTTCGTAACATGAACATGCCTTTGAGATTTATTTAGAATAATGAAATTTCTCTATTGGACCATGTCCACATACAAAGATGCATATATTCCAACGGTACTGTGCAATTCTAAAAAAAGAAGTATGTTCCCATGTGTATTTGAATCAGAGTCCGCACAATCACTCGATGCACAAACGTTTGTGGTTCTAGTTAACTCTATAAGCATATGTTGGTTCGAGTCAATACAAACAAGAACACATAGAGGGCACTTTGAGAAGAAAAAAACATGGCTAAAAGAACCACTTCGTTATTTATTTAGTATGAAGTTATTTAGTATGAGGGTAGCAAACATGCTCGCGTGTTGCACCTAGACCTAATATGTGTTGGAATTAGACTATGTACTGTCATTGAAAGTGAGCTATTCTAAGTTTTACGAGCACGGGTCATCGTGAGTTCGGGTCACATATGGGACACGGAGGACCGACGTGGGTGTATTTTGAAAAATAAGAAAAGATAGATGGAAAAATCACTTCACCATCTCTTCAATATTAGGTTATACAGATTACATTTTTTTATTTGAATAAAATAGTTAGAAATGTAGACTAGAATTACGCTTACAATATCACATTATTTTAACTAAATCTGTATGAAATACATATTTATTTGGTATGGTAAATTTTACTGTATTTTTATAAGTTTAGTCAAATAAAAATTAGAAAAGAATAGACCGATTCATGGATCAACACAACTTAGTTTTTTGCAGCGTCGTTCGACTTGGCCGGCTGGTGGCGGGGTACGTATACGTATGCGTTGCCAGCGTGGTGCCCAATGCCGATTACTATGTCGACGTCGCGGAGTGATTTCAGTACCTCATCCGTGACATGTGCAAGTTGGTTTCGGTGGTTTCGGGTCCTGATGCGCCGGCGCTAGTACGAAATTGCGGACGCGCATCGGCCACCAACACAAGGAGAAGGCAGCGGTGCCGGCCAAAGCAGCCCGCGCGCGCGCTAAGACCCTTGCCATTATAAATAAACTATACTCCTCAAAGCCACGCATCTACCCAAGACACCGCACCCGGCCTCAACCCTCATCAGTACATCGATCGAGCCTCCAGCGACACCTCGTACGCACGAGAACCGTCCCCGCCGCACGCAGGCACGAATGGCCAACCAAGGAGAGCTGCTGCCTAATCACGCCGACGTCCAAGCACAAGCAGGCCACCGCGACCACCAGCAGTACCGCATCGTCGACGTCGCACGCGCGCTGATGCTGCTAGGAGCAGCCGCTGCGGTCTCAACCGTGTGCAACTGCAACACCGACGCTGTTGACGCCGCGTGGATCTTCTTCCTCGGCTTCGTCACCTGGCTGCTCGGCGTCTGCCTCCTTTCCTTGGTGCCATTGGCAGGTCGGTTCCCACAGGCCGATCGTTTGGCCGGGGCTGCCATCGCCAGCGGCGTTGCCGTCCTCAGGCGCTTCTTCATCCCATGGGACTAGCTTTACCATGTTGCGGGCATGGGCACTGCTGGGAAGTGAGCAGGCTGTGGACTGTGGTGGTACGTTTTAGTGTGCTTTATTATATGTTGGTCAATAAGGATATGATACATACGCGTTATTAATTTTTCTTTGTTTCCCTTGGTAGTTATTTTTACTGTCTCTCCTATGCTCGCCGTGTATGTAATGTAATAAATAGAACTCTATAAAGGTATAATAAGTGGTATTAGTATTTGGTGAAACTTGTAGCCTGAGTGATCAAATTGCTGTGCCTCGTGCGTGTTAATTTTAAACTTAACGGGGCTGTACCACAAAAGCATATGCTGGGCCCAATAGTTTAGACATGAGTGAGCCTCAGTTTGCAGGCCCAATTACTGCAGGTCAGTTGAGCCCGTTCCGGCATTAGCAGGAGACGAGGTCCAAGTGTAAAATTAAAGCACATCCTGATTTTCAAGCAAAGTGCCCGACAAATTACACTCGGTAAACACTCGACAAGTAGCTCGTTTCCGGTAGTGCTTGTTCGTATCAAAGCATCTCCTAAATAGGCTCTTGTTTTCCATGCCCGCTTAAATTATGTCTCAGGTCCAGAAATAGGATTCTCCTATCCCCTCTTTTCATCTATAAGTCTTACCCTACTTTCTCACTAAAGACAGGGTCTTAGGATGCTTCTTTTCTTTATTTTTTTGCATTCTAACAAGCAAATAGAATTTTAAGACCAATTTACAGGCCCCCACTAAAGATGCTCTTATTATGCATGAGAATGTATATTGTTGTTTGTTTTGTATATTGTTTTTTTTTTGAAACATTGTTTTGTATATTGTTGTTTGTTTATTTTGTCGTCTCCCATCCACGAAAGCTGAAGACGGAGCAAAGCGACGGGCCTTCCTAATTTCAGACACCGAATTCCCCGATGGGCCAATATAAACGCCTCAATTTTGCCGTTGCAAGCCATCCAGCATTAGCAACAGAACAGGACTTTGTCAATAAAAGCCCATCCTTCCATAAAAAAAAAGCCCATCCAAATACACACGCACACAAACTTTTTTTTTTTTTTTTTTTTTACCCCTTTTATTGGAGCAAGTCAATTTTTTGTTATAAGAAAAACGATACACGTTTATGTGTTTGGTGGGATACAGACTCTAAGAGAAACGATTCCCTCCAGGAACACTTTGAGTGATAATCAGAATCACTTCATAAAACTATCTGCCTGTTAGATTGGATTTTAATTCCCAAATAATTACATGTTTTATTAAAAAATCATATTCATATAAATATAAATTTTTTAGATTTTTTATTTAATTTTTGGAAAAGGTTTATATCCCTCAACTATTGTGGGTAGACTACTCCTGTCACAATACAGATTCGCCCTGGCCTAGGGGGGCCAGACACGCGTTAGGCCGGCCCAGAGAGGAGGTGGGGCGCGGGGGAGAGGGGGCGCCGCCCCCACTGTCATCGATCCTCGAATCATAATATTAGAAAATAAAGTAAGTTAGAGTTTGTGATAGGATTAGATCTTTGCTTATGAAGGGGATATTCAACTCTATAAGGAAATCTTCTATTAAAAAATAAATAAGAGTTTGCTTGTAAAAAAGTTTTTTGATCTATAAGGAAATCTTTAGAGATTGCTTAGGTTATAAGTCCCATAGGAGGGCAACAGGTCGCCTTCGGCTGGCAGGAGATGAATGCGGTCGGGTGTCCGTAGCATTCGGCAATTGGTCAAGCATTCGGCAAGCACAATAGAAGCGGTCGGCTGTTTGTGGCATTCAGCAATCGGCTATGGAACAACTGCGTTCAGAGCTAGGAAATATTATTTATATATATTAAGGAAAGCGCGTGATCACCAGACTTGCAAGATTGGCTATTAAAGAGGCCATCACGTGAGGTAAAGCAGAGGAGATATACATGTATACGTGAGTCGCACAAGTACTATACTACTACAAAATTGATTTTGCACAGCATTTCCAAATGATTTTCCGTGGCGGTTATTTGGAAAACCGCCACGGTTAATACCTTCATTAACCATGGTGGTTATTTTTTATTAACCGTGGCGGCTTTTTTAAATTTACGGTGGCGGTTTTTTAAAAAACCGTCATGGTAAATGAAGCCCAACTAGCTATAAATGAAACCCGGACTAAAAAGTCCAATTGGCCCAATATCGCGGCTCAAGTACATAAGGAAAACACTACGGCGTCCCTCACTCCACGAATCTCTTCCCCTCTCCTCACTCCACCGATCCCCTTCCCTCTCCTCACTCTCCCCGACGCCCCCGCCTCCCATCCTCACTATGTGCTCCCTTACCCTCGCCCGGCCCTCCCTAGCCCCGGCCCGGCGCCCGCGGGCGACGAGATGGCAGCTATCGGGCGCGGCGGCGTCCTCAGCGCCCGCGGGCGGCGTGCCCCTAGCTTGGATCCGGCGTCCCCTAGCTTGATCCGGCGTCCCCGAGCACGCGGCGGTGTCCTCAGCGCAGCGGCGTTGGAGGCCTCGAGCACGGCGGCGGCATCCCCAGCGCGAATCCGCGGCAACGTCGGCGGTGGTGGATCCGGTGTCCCCAAGCACCGCGGGGCGACGTCCCAGCGCGGGGCGGCGTTGGGAGGCCTCGAGCACGGTGCATCCCCGGCAGCGAATCCGGCGGCGACGGGCGGCGGTGGCGGATCCGGGCGTCCCCTAGCGCTGAACCGGCGTCGGCGTGGCGGATCCGGCGTCGGCGGCGGCGGCCGGCGGCGGCGTTACTGGGCTTTTGGATTTTTTTATTTTTTTATTTTATTAACGGTGGCGGGAATTAAAACCGCCACAGAAAATCATTGATTTTCCTGACCCTACGTTCGAGCGGTTATGAAAACCGCCACGGAAAATCATTTTTGCCCGCCACCATTAATCCAATGAGTAGTAGTGCTAGCTGGTCATGGATGTATGATGAAGACGTGAAGCTTATTGATGACTCCAGTTGACGTACATATTGACTGCAGATGAAAGAAATATTATCGACGTCCGAGTGCACGTCCATGATGAGAAGCAAGGAAGATGTTGTATATCATGTATACGTGTGCATACAAGGCCGATGGCGTGCCAGTTAAACAAGCTATATTTGGCTAATAAAGGAATATCAAGGAAATATGTTTAATATATTTGGAGAAGCCTCGCATCCAAATTATGACAACTGACAACCAATGGACCATTCAGAGACTCGTTGAACATATGGAAAATGTATATCACTAGTATCTCCAAATCATATGTAGAAAATAAACCTTGGTGAGGACCAAGAATACAACTTCATAAACACCAATCTTTGATAAGAGTTATGCTTCTTTGAAGAGGGATTTTTCAATTCTTTGATCAATAAAAATGAAGTTGGTCAATGTTATGCTTCGGTTTTTATTGATAAAGAAAAGGGGGAAATGCCTCTTCAAAGAAACACAACGCTAGTCAAAGACTGGTGTACATGTTATTATGAAAGTTGCATTCTTGGTGCTCACAACGGTTTATTTTCTACCTATACCTAGTGCTATACATATTCCATACCTACCATAAGTCCTTGAATGATCCATTAGCTATAAGTTTTGGCATAAATTTTGTTGCTGCAGTTACTTTTTTTTTTTTTTGCCAGCTTATCAAACTTATTCAAGAAGATTTGCTAGGCGTAAGATGACTATATATGTGTGTCCTTCTGCAGGTCCTCTATGGATTTCTTGATTCCTATAGTAAATTTGACAGGGATAACAAGGCAATTATTTGTTTGTCCCTGATTCCTTATCTTGACTCCTAATGTAGCAAGTGAATGGACTTTGGATTTTTCAGTGTGTTCACTTGTTATGACTGAAACTATTGGTCAGTTGACATGGCGTTTCTTCATGGTAAACGGTGCTTCAAATCCAAGAAATTCCCATCTCTATGTTATAAGTTTTCTCTTCTTCCGTAATTCCTCTAGGTGGACACGATAGTGAATCAAAATCTTTTTGGACAAAGGATGGTTGGGTTCATTGATAAAATCCTTCACACATACCACTGCTATGATGCCTTCCCTTGTGTAGTGATCTTTTTTTTTTACAACCAACATGACTTCTATTTCGTGGCTTCCTTCCTGTGCTTTGCTTCATGCTCACAAAAGCTTTTGAACTGCAAAAAGAATTCCTCAAGATAATTTATTGGTTGGAATTGTACCACTCAACATCACACACTGAACTCTTTATCAAAAACATATTTCTTGTGACACTAAAAGCCTTAATTCTCCCAAACAAACAACCTGTTGACAATTTCATATATAGTACGTTGATAGAGACTCACTTAAACCGTCCATGACTAGCTACTATGTAGGTCAAACCCTATAGTGATAATTTAATTACAATAAATTTAGAAAATAGAATTATCTTGTATGGTCATAACTTTTTGCATTTACATAAATATTGGAGGTTACCAGATTACCTTCTATATGCAAGACAGAATTACAACATGGCTGAATGAATTCCCACTAAAAACATGCATGTCGTCTCCGCATACTTTAAACTCACATGACTAACAGCAACATCACCCCACTTTTAGTCTTAGCAAAGTAAGATATTGACCACCACCATTAAACACACACCTAATGGCTAGTTTAAAGTATGTGGAGACCACATTGAGACAGAAATAGCGTTTCACCATAGAACTATGTAATTTTTTTTTTTTAAGGAAAACTGTAGAGCAAAGCTCCCCAGTGCTTAATTAATAACTGAAAACAAATGAGAAAGTAAGGTTTACAAAGTTAGCCGGGGGCTAACAAAAGGAAAAAAAGAAGAACTCACCTACTCTAGGGGAGAGGGGGAGGAGATCTAACTGTACAAAATATTTACAAAGACTGTACCCAATTGTTGATTCTGAGTGAAAATGACTAGAAACTCTGAGGAGATGAAGTTTAACTTCCTCCTTTAGCAAGCGTTTCCAGTTCGCCATTGAAGGTGGCTTTTGATTGAAAATATAATTGTTTCTCTCCTTCCAAATGCACCACGACGCCAACATAAAGAGGTCCATAAAGAAAGGGCCTGCAAATGGAACTATGTAATTAAACCTTGCAATGAGAGAGGCTGTGGGATCCGTGAGCCCATGAAATTGTGCATTGAGGGGGACGGCTATTTCATACCAAAGTTTCACATCTTGAAACCGGGTGGTGAAACTCTCCATTGAGACGGCCTAATTTGTAGTATAATGTGGACATTGTGTATAACTAGATGCATAGCAAAAGCAATGTATCAAGAAAAGCCAAAACAAACTATAATTTGGAATGGAGGGAGTAACAATTTAAATAAAATGTTTTAATTTGGAATGGAGGGAGTAATAATTTAAAGAAATTGTGCATTGAGGGAGACGGCTATTTCATATCAAAGTTTCACATCTTGGAAACCGGGTGGTGAAACTCTCCATTGAGAAGAGAATGAAAAGGGGGAAAAAAAGAAAGAAAAAGAATAGGAGGGTGATGTAATATTCTAACTCATATATTTCTCCTTCATACCCGCGGCAACACGCAGAGAATCCACCTAGTTTAAAGAAAAGAGAAGTTAAAGTTGTGATTTTGAGATCGTATCGTTGTCTTAAACGTCTTTTAACAGTGATACGGAAGGAGTATAAAAAATGTCTCATAGTTTCTTTTTTATTTTAAATAATGGAATCATTGTTTTCATGATCACTTGCAAGCAAGAGAAGTAAATAAATTATTGCAAAAGGGTTAACAAAAACTAAGTCCAACTTTAACTTCTCCCGTGTTTAAGTCATTCAGCAGCGATTTACCTTCAAGGATCTCCGACACCCACTTGCCGCTCCGGCACCGGATGCCGCAGATAGAATGCGTGCTTCGGACGACGATCGGTGGTGACGGCTCCCCGACCCCGAAGCCGTTGCGGTCGCCATCATCGGGCGGCGCCGTGGTGGCAACCGATGATGCCCCGCCTCGCCGCTGCCGACGACGTCCCGCCGTCGCCGCAGCGGCGGCGGTGAGGAGCACCCGAAAAAGGAGAATGAGGCGAGGCTGGACCGAACCAGGAGGCCAATGCCCGGTGGCTTCTTGTCGGGGCGCGTGTGGCACTTGCACCGCCGCCGGCGGGAAGGAGAATGAGAATGGGGTCGTGGCGGAGGCTGCTCAGCCATGAACCGTTAGGGCACGCCCATCTATTTGGGCACCTGGTGCTACTGACATGTGCCAAATTCAGCGCAGCGGGGGCCGGCGATTAGGGTGTGCGACCGTTCGTGGCCTCCAAAATCGGAGGGCCTCCAAATTTACACCTACCACCCAGGTCGCTATACTAGGCGCTATGGTGCTAAATGTTTGCATACTAGTTTTAACTCTTTTAGCATTAAGATTTGATTTATACCTAGTAGTGTGAAATCCATATAAATTTGAAGCTTTACAATTAAGTGAAAGCATTCTTTGATTTTTTTTGAAATTTAAGGCCTCATCATGAATTTTGTTCGGGCCTCCAGGTACGGCCCTGTCAGCCATGGTGACGACATGAAAAGATCTCTAGCTCTCGGCAGGGAGTTAGCTAGCGAGCACAGAGAGAGACGCCCGCCAAGAGGTGGAGGCGCGGGATCGAGGAGCTGAGGCGGCAGACGCGTAATTCGAGCGGGGGATGCATGTGTGTGTGTACGGCTTGCGCTGAGCTGGTGCCTGGGGAGCAAAGCAAAGCGCACGAGACAGACGCCCAGCCCACCTAATTTAATCTAGCCGGATAAAACCGCTAGCTTGGCTTATAGGAGTAGTAGTAGCTTCGCTTAGCTCTGCTCTCCGCCTCCCCCCAACCCCTGCTGCTTCGTCTTATCTTCCCCGGGGAGACAGCGAGATGCTGCCGTCGCTGTCAGCCTGCTTTCTAATGGCCTCTCTGATCTTGGTGGGGTTGGGTTGAGGACTGACTGTCATTAGCCCCTCCCCTCGGCGCGGACAGGTGATTGGTGCTAATTCCTTCTCCCGTTGTTTTGACAGGGGACGGCCTTTGTATGGGTGACAGGGCGCGGGGAAGTCAAATCATCCTATTATACAGTACTCTCCTCCGTCCCAAAATAAACGACGTTTAGGGTTTTTCGTCTTGTGAAGTTTGACTCGATTTGTAGAAAATACGTAGAAGATTTAAATCTCCAAATAAATTTGTTAAAAAACTAGATCAAAAGATCTTTCCAATGATACTAATTATGTAATATAAATATTAATTCTATTTTAATATATAATTGTCGGCAGATGTTTTTAGTAAAAACGTCTTTTTATTTTGGAAACGGAGGGAGTATATTGGATGCCTGAAAGGGACACCCGGCCGTGGTAAAGAGGAAAGATGCACCCCCTTCTCCCGTGTTATAAAATGCTAGCCACGCATTCATCTATCAGCACGCACACATCCACCCAGCACTACACCTGACACCTCAACACTCATCGATCCCAGGCTCCAAGCCGGGCCGTCCGCAGGCAAGCATCAGCACGAATGGCCAACCAAGGAGAGCTGCAGCTGCTGCCTAATCAAGCCGACGTCCAAGCACAAGGCCACCGCGACAACCTCCTCGACGCCGCCCGCGCGCTGATGGTGGTAGGAGCAGCCGCCGTCGTCTCAACCGTGTGCAACTGCAATCCTGGTGCTGATGACGCCACGTGGGTCTTCTTCCTCGGTTTCGTCACCTGGCTGCTCGGCGTCTGTCTCCTTTCCGTGGTGCCATTGGCAGGTCGGTTCCTAGAAGCTGATCGTTTGGCCGGCGCGGCCATCGCCATCGCCGGCGCTTTCATCAGGCGCTTCTTCATCCCATGGACCTAGCTTTGCCATGTTGCGCGCGCATGGGCAGTGAGCGGGCTCTGGTGCTACGGTTTAGTGTGCTTTATTATATGTTGGTAATAATGGTCAATTAGGCTCTAATAGTAATACATACGCGTTATTTGTTTTTTTTTTTTTTTTTTTTTGTCTCCCATGGTACCCTGCCTCTCCCAGATTGCTCTCTTCCCAACCATGTATTATGTTCTCAGTGTGTAATGTAATAATACCCTATGAAGGAGGGATAAGTGTTACTAGTATTTGGTTAAAATTGTAGCCTGAGTGATCAAATTGCTGTGCCCTGTGCTATGCGTGTTAATTTTGAAAGTAACGGGCTGTGCCACAAAAGTTTATGCTGGGCTCAATAGCTTAGACATGAGCCTCAGTTTCGCTGGCCCAATTACTCCAGGCCAGTTTAGCCGTTCGGACGTTAGCAGGAGACGAGGTCCGTGTGTAAAATTAAAGCCCATCCAAATTTTCAGGCACGCAGAGTGCGCGACAAATTACACTTGGCAAACACTCACATTCGGCAAAATAGCTCGTTTCCGATCATGCTTGGTCAATTGGTTGCTCGGTGTGTGCCTCCTTTCGTTCATGCCAGTGGCAGGTCTGTTTCCACAAACTTATGTGTTGCTCGGAGCTGCCATCGCCGCCAACGCCGTCTCCAGGCAGTTGCATACATGACCTGGCCCCATGGTTCTAGGCTTCAAGCTCCTTTATTTCTCAAGCTTTCGTGTGATTTTTTATGTTGACCAGTAGGATATCCATGTAGTTTGCGTTTTCTTCGTGTACTCTAGTGTCTGTTATTAATTATTATTTATTATGCATGAGCATCAGAGCATGTATATTGCAGTTTGTTTATTTTGTCCTCTCCATCCTGAAAGCAGGAGCACGTAGCAAAGCGTATCTTGGACCGGCCTTCCTAATTCCAGGCCCCGAATTCCCCGATGGGCCAATATTAACGCCTCAATTTTACTGTCGCAAGCAATCCACGATTGGTGAGGCCTGGGTGCAGCATTCGCTGGAGAACAGGCCTGTGTCAATGAAAGCCCATCCTTCCCTCGTAAACAAAGCCCATAAAAATACACACGCAAACAAACGATATTCAAGCAAGTCGTTAGTACCTTTTGTTACAAGAAAAACGATACACGTTTACGTGTTTAGTGGGGTCCAGGATTTTTTTTTTTTTGAGGGAAAGTGGGGTCCAGGATTTCAGAAAAATGTTTCGAATCCAGATCCTTTCCAAAAACGCTTTGAGTGATGTATCAAAATCACTTCATAAACTGTCTGGATGCAAGATTGGATTTTGATTCCCAAATAAATACATGTTTTATTACAAAATCATATATATTCATGTAAATAAAAATTTATTTAATTTAAAGTTTGGAAGAAGTCTACATATCAACTATTGAGGGTAGACTATTTCACCCCGAAACCAGATTTTGTACCCCTGAACTTTCTAAAACTGGCAAAAAAAAAAAAAAAAAAAAAACCCATAGACAGTTTTGGAAAGTGGTTTTTGCTGCGGTGATGATGATTTTAATTTTTTTAGTTTCGTTAAACTTTTAAAAATCATAGTAAGTCAAGAAATATCATAAAATGAAAAATCTATTTTTTTAGACTCCATACACAGAATACAAAGTTTATTTCAATTAGTATAGAAAAACATAAATCTAAAGTTACGGGAAAGAACTTTGGGGGAAGGACATAACAGATGATGTCGGGGGATGGGTCAACAACTATACGTTGGGTCTTTCTTGTCAAAAAAAAAAAAAAAAAACGTTGGGTCTTAGGTTAAGATGATTCGGGACGCAACCCAACCGCAAGCCGCGAGGGTGTTGACATTATTACAAATTTAATTACAATTGCGGTTTCAGAATAATGGCGCCGAGGCCTGCTGTCTTAAACTCTCTTAATGGAGGACATCGTTTTCAAACGGCCGAGGACGACATCATCTGCTGCGGACGACCAAAATATTTGAAATGCACTGCTTGGTCGATCAAAAGATTTGAAATGCACTGCTTTTGGGCGATCAAAAGATTTGAAATGCACTGCTTGGTCAATCCAAACAAGTTAGTATCGTCGTTTACACGTCTGCTGCCGAGGTCGACATCATCTATATATGCCGACGTCATTTTGCACCAAGAGAAGCAATAATGTATGCTGCCAAGCAATAATGTATGCTGCCGAGGTCGTCGACTTCATCTATTCCGACGTCCGACGTCATTTTGCACCAAGAGAAGCATTGTCTGCTGCCGAGGTCGACATCCAAATTACTTGTTCCCACATGAATGCTATTTTTTTTTTGACAACAGACATGAATGCTACTCTCTTCATACCCAAAAAGCTCTTCATACCCAAAAAGATTGACGTTTAGAACAAATGAATACACGGTCTCCAAAACATAATTTTGACCTCTTTTATTATAAAAGTATTTATCGAAAAGTGATATATTTATAATTTTATGAAAGTATTTTTCAAGAAAAATCTATTCATATAGGTTTCAAATTTACAAACTCAATAACATAAAAGTTATTGACGATTTATATTTTCATTATTTGACCCAAACCTTGCCTAAACGTCAAACTTTTTTGGGTATGAAGAGAGTATTTGTTTCGGAAGAAAAATGCTACAGCGCTATCCTTCATCACATTATAAAAGCCGCGAACCGGCACACCGCAGGCGGCACCCCAGCAGTACATCCACGGAGCCACACCCACCACCACAGTAGCGCCCTTCACGGCTCCCGGCTGCGTTTTTTTTACCGACCGGGACCTAGGAAACCGCCGGGGTCCGGAACGATAAACGGTCCGATTACGGTAAACGGGACGGATTCACGGGACGGTTTGAAATTTGAATTCAATCAATTCAAACCGCGCCCGGCGAACGGTAAAAATCCAAAACCGGGCGGTTTTGGAATTTATACCGCCCGGTTTTGAGCGGTTTACCGAGCGGTTTGAGCGGTTTGAACGGTTTTTTCAAAATTTAAAATGTATTTTTTTTTTATAAAATGCTAAAAAAATTCCTAAAAATACTTCATGATTTGTAGAATCCAATGATGTCAAAATTACTTAAATTTGAGTGTGTTTAGTATGTTTTTTTCGACCTTCATGATTTAATGGGCCTTAATGGGCGGCTGTGTATTTTTTTTTTTTTTTTTTTTTTCAAACTTAGATTTGAAATTTTTTATACCAAATCAACTCCAATTTGACAAATTTTTACACCCTTGGCTTCTATAAATCACGAACTATTTTACAGAATTTTTTTCAACGATTTTTTTAAATTTTAAATTTTGAATTTCCTTCTTTCTTTATACCGGCCGGTGACCGGACCGGTATAAACGGTAACCGCGGTTTACCGCGGTAAACCGTCCGGTAGAAAAAACGCAGGCTCCCAGCCGCCCAGTCGCGAGAGCTAGGCCCGCAGCCCCCCCGGCAAGAATGGCCAACCAGCAGGGTCAGCTGCCTGATCATCCGGTTCACGCCGACGCCGACGTCCAAGCACAAGCCGACGACCACCACCAGCAGTACCGCCTCCTCGATGCCGCACGCGCGCTGATGCTACTAGGAGCAGCCGCCGGCGTCTCAGCCGTGTGCAACCCCGATGCTGACGCCGCGTGGGCCTTCCTCTTTTTCGTCATTTGGCTGCTCGGCGTGTGGCTCCTTTCGTTGGTGCCATTATTGGCAGGTCGGTTCCCACAGGCTGATCGTTTGGCCGCCGCTGCCATCGCCAACGCCGGTGCCGTCCTCTGGCGCTGCTTCATCCCATGGGACTAGCTTTTTACCATGGTTGCGCCTGCATGGGCACTGGGCAGTGAGCAGGCTGTGGTGGTACAGTACGTTTTAGTGTGCTTTATTATATGTCGGTAATGCTGAATAAGGATCTACATACGCGGTATTTTTTTTGTTGTTGTCCGCCCCTTTAATTTGGTGCCCTGCCTCTCCCAGATTGCTCTCTTCGGAAGCATCTATATATTATGTTCGCCGTGTAATGTACTCCCTCCGTTTCAAATTGTAGTTCACTTTAGCTTTTCTAGATACATTGATTTTTCTTTATGCACCTGGCTTAGTACACTACATGCCTGGGATACAGAAGTAAATCAAATGAATCTAGAAAAGCCAAAGTGAACTACAATTTGAAACGGAGGGAGTAATGCTATACTCTATAATAAGTGTTATTAGGATTTCGTTAAAATTCTAGACTGAGTGATATGATCAAATTGCTGTGCCCTGTGCATGTTTATTTTGAAAGCAACGGGCTGTACCACGAAAGTATATGCTCGGCCCAATAGTTTAGACATGAGCCTCAGTTTCGCTGGCCCAATTACTCCTGGCCAATTGAGCCCGTTCGGGCGTTACCTGGAGAAGAGGTCCGCCGCGTCCCTATTGGCTGGCCAGTCATCACAACACGAGACTTGGACTGGCCTTCCCTGCATCTTGTTCTGGAGTGCTTGGTCACTTGCGAGAGCGAGATCTGCAAGATGATTGGTCTATGCATGCGAAATTCATTATTTTCTAGCAGCCACGCCTGCTGTCGACGGCGACTTAATTGATGATATTTAAACTCTGGTCCTTGTATTTCCTAACCTGCTAATAAGTGAGCGCTGCGGGCTACCATTCATATTTCATACTCATCACCATGCTTCTCCCTACCTACCTCTAGCTCCCGCGCCGATCCCTCCCTCGTCAGCGTCAGCTCAAGACGCCGGCCGGCGGCCTGATCGAGCTGCCGTGCCGCCGCCGCTGCCCGCGGCCCACCAGCTATGATCCGTACCGTGCTCATGCCCGGCAGCCACAAGCATGTACGTGTCGCTCTTCTGTTTTGTTCGTTGCTTTGAAACTTATCCAGTGTGTTGCGCAGCTTCTTATTCTTTTTTTTCATCCCTTGTTTTTTTCTTGGGAGATTCGTTTTCACCTCCTGGGATGAAACTTCACTATATTTACACGCTTTGTTACCTTTTATTTCATCTTTGCTTAGTCTATGTGCAAGGTGTGTCTCCTATATGAATGATGACATGCCTGCTACCTCTATCCATCCGAAGAGCTAGCATGAGAAGATGGCATATGTCTATCTGGCCGTGCCAGTACACGCTGCTACTTATTCTGCTTTTGCATGGTTCGGTCTGAAAATATGCAGAGACTGATTGTTTGATGCATGTCGTATAGGACATGTATATACTCCAATACAGTTGTTTAATTAGGAATTGGTTACAAAAGAGGATGAAGAAGCAGTGTAGATATATATAGACAGATTAAGGCACAAAATCGTCACAAATACCGCTTGCATAAATCATAAAAACATTACCGTTTCCTTTATTTACAATACTATAGTAGGTTACTAGCACGAGATGCAGATCTAGAAAGTAACATCACACCGACTGTAGGTGCGGTCGTGCCGAGTCTACTACAGACGTGTGTCGGAGGAAGCTTTGAAAGCTGATGAAAGGAACATCACACCGAGAAAGCCCATGAACATCTGAACTAGGAAACAAAATGAAGGCCCGTAACAGCTGAGCCCCATGACATTTTCTCCAACTCCACGAAGCCCACCCAAGCCCGCGAACCAGCCGTGCGTGCCAAGGCTCTCCGATCCTGCCGCGGTCGCACCACTACTGCTGGCGGCCTGGCCCAAGCAGCTCCTCCCACTACAAGAAGTGTGCTCGAGAAGGCAGCACCAGCCAGTGCAGCAGTGCGTACTGCGTGCCAACTGCCAACTGACAAGGGGAGGAGGAGCGGAAACCCTAGACTAGCCTAGATCCACCACACGAGGCGAACCCATCCATCCTAATCCAACGCCACCGCCGGCCACCGCCACAGCGATGGAGAAGCAGACGAAGCTTGCGATCCGCGAGGAACCGGCCGCCGCCGCAGCGATGGAGACGCAGACGACGCTTGCGCTCCGCGAGGAACCCGCCGCTGCCGGGGGAGAGCAGCAGGCAGGGGAGGCCTCGTCGCCGCCATGCGGGAGCTGCTGGAGCTCAAGGACCGCCGCATCCAGGCCTCGGCGTTCTTCTTCGCCTGTGGAGCCTCTGTGGTGCTCCACGGGACCGTGTGCAACCTCGCTGACAATCCGGAGCACGTCCTGGTTGGGTACGGCCTGTTCACCATCGGCGCGGCCCTCGGGTTCCTCACGCTCAGCGGATCTGATCGGCTCCGCCGCGCTGTGGCTCGCGTCGAGGAAAAGCTCAGGGGAATCTTCCAGTAGCCAAGTAGCTGATGATGAGTGTGTATTCCGCCCCCCTCGATCTGTTGTGTTAATAGTTCTAGCGCTTGGGCTCACGAAGTGTATTTGTAATTTTGTACTGTGAGAATATGTGTATGTGGTTTTTCCTATTTTTGTGTACGAGACATGATACATGCATGCATATAGGACATGCTGTCAGTTTCCGAGAGTGGCAATTAACTAAGTTCTCCTAATTAAGGGTTGTAATTCCAATGTCCCTGTGAATAATATAATGCCCACACAAATTGTGCCTTCATTTGACCTTCATGGTGCACTCATGTCTTAGATTTTGATCACATCTGAATATGTGTAGTCCTGAATCCTGACTCCTGATCTGAGAGAGATCGAACTGGGGAACGAGTGTGGTAGTTAAGCTGTGATTGTTATACAAAATAATGCTGCCTGTATTCTCTAAATTATCAATGTCTGTTCCTTTTTGATATATATTTCTTTCTCATTGCAACAAAGAGATCTCGGTTTGATTTCTTGTTTTTATGTCCCTAAAGCAAATACTTGCTGTGCATGCAGATGGTGGCACAGATACAGCATACTGGATTCAATGAGACGTAGAGGGCTGCAGGCCGGGCGCTATAGGGCACCAAAACAAAATCTGACTAATCACTGATGATCAAGTGATCATAGCCTCACAACAAACTGCCTCTCCATCACAGGTGCATGTCATACCCCGTCACATATGTTATATGTAAGTTATTTAACTCAAGTAGTTGTGAGGATATGATAATTTTAAAAATAAAACCATTATATATAGGATTCACGCTACTCATTGGCATGGCACCCTGATCCATGATATATGTGCATGGAGTGGCAAACTAATTCCTGAGGTGCCAGTCAGAGATGTCAAATAATGTGCATCAACATGTTTTAAAATATAATATCATTCCTTATAGCATGATCATATAGAGTTAAAATCTATACTGTGGCAGAGATGATTTCCCCATTTCTTTTTAGGCAGAGAAATTTGGCACAAAGTGAAATAATCTCAAATAAACTGGGTGAAGTATATATGTTTTCAGTGCTAGATGTTGGGATATATATAAGTCTACATATATATAGACGGGTGTGATAAGTAGACTTAAAGAACTCCAATCCCTTGTGCTTATGAGTTATGAACCGCCGGTTTGTTTTAATACAAGGTTTTTGTGTGAACTAATTGAGATAGCATATTGAAATAAAAAAGAGAAATAGTGCCACACTTTTTCAAAAACCCTCCTCCTTTTGGCCATTCTTCCACAGTTGGGCGAGGCAATGAAGACAAATAAACATATAAAACGAGGGTCTGAGGATGCAAAAGTGATGAACTTGATGGTGTTTATTATTGTGCAATCAATCTTTTTTTTCAAGTGGTCGGATGAAGGGTACGCTGTTGCAAAGTTGAAAGCAAATAAGTTAATAAATGTAATATATATAAACCCCCTGATTCCAAATATAAAAAATTGGGTGCACTGTTCACACAACCAGAGAATTTAAAACTTCTCCTAGTAAAATGGAGTTCAACTAGCTGTTTTTGCATTTAAAATTTAGTATAAACTTTCCCTACTAAATGTCTCCTAGTGAGTTTCCCATATGCTATGACTTGTTGTATTACTACTTCAAAACACTAGTAGAAGTCTAGTATTTTGCAAGTGGTTGCATGGAATTAAATATTGCACGCGTCTGTTCAGGCATAGTAGGATTGAAGAAAATCAGTTATGTGTATTTAATGTACAAAAGTTGTATTGATACATTCATATTCCCACAGATATTTTGATACATATTTATACTGTTATAGTAGATAAATGTATTATAGGAGACAAATTTATGGTCAAAGAATGAACTTAGGACTTTTTTAGATCTAACATTCTCTTGAGAAAAAGACATAGTAGTACCACGTATCAACCACTATTGTGCATAATCAAATATTATTCAGACAGCTTGATGTGAAACCAGAGTTTATTTCCTCATGCTTTTTTCATTATGTGTTAATGACAAATACTTACTTTTAGTTTAGAATGATCTCGTTGAGCATTCTAATCTAATTAAAAGCATGATATTACTAATTAAAAAGCTTGACATTCATTACTTTTTAGCAGAACAATTGGATATGATGATCTTACTGCAAAAGTAAATTAGAAAAGGCAATTTTTATATGACAGAAGGAAAGTTACTGTATAAAGTTGTATAGTTGTATATTTCCAATGATTATATAGCTGCACTATAAGCTAACTAGCCTTTTCTTTTTTGAATGAACAGGCACAAGAATGTGCCTATTTCACTGATATAGGAGAGAAAAGGTACAACAATGATAGGATCTCCAAGAGAGACATTTTTTAAAATACACACTCTAAATCATCATTTAGAGAGATATTTGAATAAAAAATTTGCTTTCTATATACCTTTCCACTCTCCAACATCTTTTCTATATCTTGTCCACGCTCTAGAAAGTTATCCTAGCTGTCCATCTTTATTGGCTAGCGAGAAATCAGCAATAAAGGATGGTTATGTTTTTGGATAAACAATTAAATTAATTGTTGGCGAGGGTATATATTTTTCACCAAAATCTTTATTCCTAAAAGGATATAATGAGTCTCTTGGAGTTTCTGTTAGAAAGAGTACAAAAGAAACAAAAAGACCGAAAGCCTATTCTCTTGCTAACAAATGTACTAAACTTTTTTTGCCCGTTGTAACCCGCCGCTGCTTCTGTTTTATTTGTGCAAAAAAATTGATAAAGGGCTTGATTCGTGCTTAGAAAAACCCCTTGCGTTTCTATGCTTTTAGATCTCCCAAATTATAAGGAGGGTGAGACTTCCTTAGCTAGCTTTTTGCATGCATGGAAGTTGGATAATAACAAGTTCTTCCTAAAAAGGCCAGCGTATGGTTTGGATTTGAATAAAAACCACGTGTTATTTGGGTGATCTAGATACTTGAAGGTCTACATGTTCATATATGATTAGACATTACATTTTTCAATGAATCAGGACAGGTTTTTATATATATACTTTCTGATACTTGAAGATGTTCATATAAATATATAATGGTTTGAGTGTCTGAGATTTAGCTTTCCCTTTCTTTCAAGGGAAGGACATCATCTATATACACAAGCCAGTTGCATGTTTCCCCCTTTCCTACATATATTGATGTATATGCACCATGCATGCATAGTAGTGAGAGGTTATTATGAGTATGTTAGACATGTTCCTGGTTTCAGTTGGCCATCATGTTTTGCATATATGCAGGTTGAAAGGGCCGGACTTCGTTGAGATGTGGCCAAGGTTAAAACCTGGCCTGAAGGAAGTGAAAGCTCCCATGCATATAGTATATGGGATCATATATGGTTGTTTGGTTGTTATCGTTCTGATGATCCGCGCCACCCCAAAGTGGGTACCTGCTGATGCTCCATAGGTAGCGGGCATGGTCGTGTTCCAGTGTGGAGTGTGCCATCTGCAGGTCTGGTCTGCTTCATTTGTGTCACGCCATGTTAAGCGGATGATATGAGCAAGATAGGTCTTGATATGATGCATGTCGATCTCATCACCTCAAGAGTACGTGGAACGCGGTCAAGTCATGGTACCACGTCCCCGTGCTGTCGAGCGCTGCGCGCGCCTGTTGTGTTTGCGCTATCGCTGCATAATGCTTGAACGGTTTCAGGCTTTCAGCGGTTAAATTTTTTTTTTTTTATTTGCGAACCACTCAGCTGTCAAATTCATATGCATGATTGAACAAAAGGTGTTTCAGGCTGTAATAATAATTCCATGGATACGTTCGACTGAGAGCTATCCCCCACCCACCCCCCGCGTTGCTGCTAATTTTTGCGACATCATGGGCTGCTATTACTCTAAGTATATATGGACGCGTTTATATTTGGTAATAAGTAGTAACTCAATTTAATCCATGTTGATTTTGGGACCGACGATGACCTCCTCATTTCATCCCGACTCAATTGCATCCGTCTCAGCATTCCCGGCCCAAGAAGCTTAGTCTCGGCCGGGGGTGCGGCATGTGCTGCTGCCCGGGATGGTATTAGAAGTCGTTTAGAACAGTGACACGGTCTCCAAAACACAACTTTGACCTCTTATTATTATAAAAATATTTATGGAGATGTGATATATGTATACTTTTATCAAAGTATTTTTTTAAGACAAATCTACTCATATAATTTTACATTTATAAACTCAACTTAAAAGTTATTGATGATTTATATTCCCGATGTTTGACCCAAACCTTATCCAAAACGACTTCTAATACCATCCCGGAGGAAGTATTTTCTAGGAAGAAAGTTATTTACATTTTCTCTGCAAAAAAGCTGCAACTAACACTATTGGGAACCGAGTCATTGTTCACAGCAGCTTATTCTTTGTGTAATCCACTAGGTGGAGTGTTCAAATCAAAACAATAAAATTCAGGACCACTTGTCCGATGACTAGATCCGCGTAGCTGAGTGGTGCCAGTTTAAATTTCTCCAGCTAGCAGACACACACCACACCCGGCCCTCCCTCGTGCGGTGACCAATCAAACTACTTCGTTCCTAGTGCAGACTGCAGAGTGCACGTCCATATCTATCTGTCATCAGCGCTACCTGTAGGTAGTGCAGTGCGTACACCTGCTAGCTCCACCATTCATCTCCTATATGGCCCTGGCCGCGCGCGCGCCATATGCTACCTCCTCAGGTCAACTCGCCGGGTCGCCGCCGCCGCGCGCTAATATAACCATGCTCGCTCACTGCCGCCGCCGGGCTGGCGGCGGTACCGCGGCGTTCTATGCAGCCAAGCAATCATGTACGTCGTCTCTCTCTCTCTCTCTACAATACAATTCGTTTCATTTATGCCAACGATTTGGATCTTAATTGTACTTGTCAATTAAATTCTGACTTAATATGTTCATGTCCTTTACAGCAGCTGCGCGATTTGTATGAGTATAAGACTGATGCAGCTATATATGCAGCCGTTCCCTGCCCAAATTTTGCTTTTGCCTCAAGTCGCGTATATATGGGTACGTGATAGAGGTAAACTCTCTCTGCAACCCTTTTTCTCTGAGATGTGGAGATAATCGTTTTTCGTTTCAATTAATAAAATTATTATCGGCGTTAGGATTTGATACAACAACACTCGTTCTGCATGAGAGTAGAGTTATTCTGGGTCATTTGCCCCGCGCTAGAGTGAGACACCCCCACAGCGCCCCACCGCCCGCCTCGCTCTTCGTACAGGGTGACACCGGGGCGACTCCCCAACCTTCCCACAGCGCCGCCGCCAACGAGCTCCCCACCCGCTGTCGTCGCTGCTCCAGGGCCGCCGCCGGCTAGCTGTGTTGCTCAAAAAGGCATGGAGATAATCATTTATCGTTTTTCTCTAAGACATGGAGATAATCATTTATCGTTTTTCTCTGCAACCCTTTTTCTCTAAGACATGGAGATAATCATTTATCGTTTCAATTAATAAATTTATTATGGGCGTCAGGATTTGAACAACAACGCTCTCTAAGCTGTATATAAACGCTCGTTCTGCAGAATAGATTCGACTTTGGTCAAAAATAAATGATGCACAATTGCCTCTTTTTTTTTTGGCAGAAGCAGTGTGTATAATTTGCTGAGGCCCTGTTTAGCTAAGTAGTCCTAAGACTTTTTTTTAAAGTCTCAAGAACTTTTAGAGAAAAAAGACTCTCAAGAAGAGCTTCCGGTGACTTTTAGTAAGAAGTCCTACCGTTTGGTTTTATAGGAACTAAAATAGAATTTTTTTTTTTTTTTTTTTTTAGTCACAACTCTAACAAGTTCCTCTAAGTCTCTAACCCTATGCTACCAAATGGAAGTGCCGCCATGTTCAGATGTGAATCTGTATCATGTTCAGATGTGAATCTGTATCAACGTTGGGTGGGGCCGTGTGGGTTTTTTTTTACAATTCGGGCCGCGTGTGGGGTTGTATTTGTAAGCCTACCCAAAGGATAGTAATGGATCCATTCTTTTTTTTTAACGAAAGATTAAAGAGGCTCATATTAAGAAGCAGAGGCATCTGAGAGTGAGAAACTGGGCGCCCATGTAATTGTTGGGCCCATCAAGATTAAACCTCTGTTAATAATATACCTCCGTCCTTTTTATAAAAAACCCTAAACCCAAATAATAATAATAATACCCTCCAGCCGCCAGAAAGAATACAGGTAATAATCTTCCAGCCGAAGAAACCGATTCGCGTTCACACACGTTCACACTTCACAGACTTCACACCGTCCCCGGCCCCAGTGGCCAGTCTCTAAAATGAGCAGCGACAGCACCATGTGCCGCCACCCTCCACTCAAAAAAAAAAGAAAAGAGAAAAGAGAGATTACAGAAAAGCAACACCAAGGAGCGGTTTGGGGAACCCTAGTCTGTTAAACCCGCCACCCACACAAATCCCACACGAGCCAGATCCATGGAGAAGCACGAGATTCGCGGCGAGGAAGCTCCCGCCCAGGCCGCCGCCGCCGCTGACGGCGGCCTGCTGGGCGCCATGCAGCAGCTGAACGATCACGAGGACCACGGTCGTCTCCAGCAAGTCCAAGCCCAGGTCGCGGCTGAGGAAGGAGCAGGAGCAGGAGGAGGCGGCGGCGCCCTGCAGCGGCTCATCGAGTTCGGGGACCGCCGCCTGCAGGCCGCGAGCTTTTTGCTTGTCTGGGGCTGCTGCGTGCTCATCAACGCCGTGGTCATGAACCCCGCAGCCAACCCCGAGCACAAATTCGTGGGCTTCGTCGTCCTCACAATCGGCGCCTGGCTCGCTCTCCTCACGCTCGCCGGGGCTGGTGCAGGACGGGCCGCCGCGCGTGCCGAGAGATTCCTCAGGGGATTGTTCTTCTAGATAAGCTCATGCGCAGCTGCTGCATAGGGGATAGGGCTTTGTGTTTCCTCTTCATTTCTGGTTTGATTTGTAGAGTTTGGGAATACTTCTAATGATCTACCAGCGTGTAATTAGTTCTTGTTGATGCTGTAATATCAGATCCCCTGTGAATAAAATGCTGCCCCCATGGACTTCCCCACTTTGGTAGGAGTATCTACCTAATACAGTACTACTGATCTCCATTTTGGTGACTCAGTCAATAAGCTCATGGATGTTCGATCAGTATACTGTAACGGAGATGAATGGCGAATGAGTAATTAATTTGCAATTGTAACACATTGAACAATGTTATAAAAATTATATAAAATTAACGCATTCGTCCAGATTTTTCTACGTGATTAAATTGCAGTCCTTCTGATCATTCCACTGCTGACGACAGTGTAGTGAGTTTTCATGGATGTTCCACTGCTGGCAACAATCATATGAGAAGGTGCTGCATTCAAACTTCAAAGACGTGCATGCATGGAGCAGCATATATACATGAATAACGATTATCTGTAAGTTGTAACTCTCTATATTTTTCCCTGATAGATCCTTTGATGATAAATAAACCAGCTTCCGCAGACCTGAAACAAATGGATTTGTGCAACAGTACTAGGCAATTGATGTGATTACATCAAGCTGAACTACTTATTCTTTCTCTTGCAATAGGGAACATGCTGAACGTAAGTTGCTCGATCATCATAAACATTTCTCAGCATGCAACTAAGGTTCCAACATATATGCAACAAAGTGCTAAAGTGAAGTGTAATAAGTTTCCACCACATGCTGAACCTAGCTAGTCAATAGTAAAATACTAATCATGTTACGTTTTGACCGTATTATTTGGCATCTCGAGTGAAAGTTGAATTTATTGGAGAATAGCAAGTTTGAGAAGGACCTTTTAGGTTTAGTTTGCAGTAAACTCATACACTTAGGTCAGAACTTGGCAGTTGAGCAGGACTGCAATGCGATCTGCTGCCAAAATATAATCTTAGAACCAAGTTATTAAAAAATTATCATAATTTCCTGGTACTGATAAGTTTCATGCAAATCGCCTCCAAGGATGATGCACATAGCCATAAAGCAAGATGTATATGAACTGAAAACATCTTTTAAAGTATAAAAAAAGAAAGGTAGACAAACATAGGAGGAATTAGGTGGCTTTATATATGTAGAATAAAATAGTAGGTACCCAAATTTGCCTTGATATGCACTACTATATATAGAATGATTTTGCCTGACACCCCCAAAACTAAACCAAGGCGGACACCCATTTTGCCCGCCTTAGTTAATGGCTTGGAAAATCGATTTACCGAGGCGGGCAACTTAAAAATGCGGCCTCGGTTAATAGTATTTTCCCTGATGTAGTAGGCACCCAAATTTGCCTTGATATGCATGGTTTCCTGGGACTGAGTTGGGCTCAGCTCCCTATCTTGTAAAATTCAGTGTTAGTCTATTATATGCTAACAATTCTACCTTGGATGCACCTCGGTTGTAAACATATATCATGGCTGTAGAAAAGTTCAATTTGTATTCGCATTCACCGTTGTTGTTATAGAAATTAAATGAACCAAATTGGTTCCTGGGTTTTCAATTCATTTGTCATCTGAAGGATGTTTTTTAGGTTGCCCACACAGTTCAGTCTACGAAACCACATGATGTGTTCATTGCAGTCAAAGGTTGCATTGTAAATTTGTTTCCGACATAAGTTGGGCACAGGAGGCAGAACTTCCACAAGATACAACAAGTAAGTGTTTTTTTAGCACAAAGTTATGTTGTTGCAGTTTGATCCAGGTCCAAAAGTTCACTGAACTTTTCAGGAAATTGTGTGTTATAGCTTGTTTCATGTGCTTTGTTGCAAGCATCTTAATATTTTCTTATAGACTAACCTTTCCTATATTGTTAGCCTTATGACTTTGTACTTGTTGCATGGATAGCCATGATCATGCTAAGCACTTGTGTCAAGATTATTCAGAATATATAGTCAACAGATGTATTGTAACCGATTCAAAGTTTTGACCAAATTGATTTTTTTCTTGATTTGTTTTGCTGGTAAAGCAAAAGGGACAAAAACAGAAATTGAAATCCAAACCCTGGTTTGATCGACATGTTACCTACAAAACTCCTCTAGCTCTAATGAGAGATCGATCATATCACACACACACACACACACACACACACACACACACACACACACACACACACACACACACACACACACACACACAAAAAAAAAAAAAAACCCTAAGGGCTTCAACTTGAGATGGCATGGCCTGCGTGAATGCAAAAAGTTGTATGCTCGGCAATGCATTGAGGATTGCATGTCACACATCGAAGTGCAATAACGCGTGTTTAATTAGTTTAAACATGTTTAGGCCACCAAGATTAAAATGCATATTTTGCAAGGAGTATTTCACAGAATAAAAAAAACATACAAAGGACCACATTGAGTGATTGAACATAGGATTACTTTTTTTTTGTCATCTCAGATAACTGACTGAGCATACTGTTTAGTTTAGTGCTGAGCATACTGAGCCTCATGTTTACATAAGCTAGTCCCTTTTTGCTTTTTAACTATTGTTAATAGCCATTTACAAAGGTGGTACCGGTACTACTCAACAATAACACCTCCTTACCAATGCACCACACACTAATTTGTGAGTATATATTATCTTTTTGTATAAATATTTTGTAATGTTGTATTGAATATTTTGGCCATTAAATAAACTCAATGAAAAAAAAGTTTTAATTAAAAGTTTTAAACCTCTTCAGGCATTACAACTTTGGTATAGGAAGTATCTCCATCGAAATAGTATACAAATTTTTAAAAATTGAATCTCAAAATATGTGAATTTGAAAACAAATGTTGGGATACTAAAAAACTTGAAACTAAAAGATTATCAACAGAAAACATGTAGATCAAGTCGCCACATAACTTTGGTATTTACTATGTATTTAATATAATTCTAAATTTTGAATTTCAAAATCTATAAAGTTAAAACACATATTTGGGACGTGAATGACTTCAAATTAAACAAATTTCAACGACAAAGTTATACATTGTATTGAGAACCACTACAACAACTGTCACAGCCCAACGAAAGAGGCCCATAGAGGCCTGAAGGGCGCACGCGAGGGCAGCCGTCCCTGGTGGCCACCGCCGCCGCTGCCTGCCAGGGTCACGTCATCATCTTCATTAAGTTATCTTTAGGTAATAATTATTTAAGAAATAAAATAGATTTACTTCGTATGCAAGTCTTCTCAGGACTATAAATACAAGAAAGATGTACTTAGTTGAATTTTAATCAGAAAAATTAAAGGGGTAACACCCAATAGCCCCGGTCTTGGGCTCTCTCGTGCTCGCCCTAACCCTAGCCGCCCTCTCCACCCACACCGCCGCCGCCAAGAGCCGCAGCGCACGCGCGCCATAGGCCCCGCGCAGCTTCACGCCGCCGCCGCTCACCGCCGTTCGTCGCCCGATCACCGCTGTCGTGCCCGTCGCGGCTGCGAGGAGTCCGTTCGGACTGTGACCGCGTGGTACTTTCGGAGACCAGATCGATTCCTCGGCTCCCACCACCGCCCTCAAGATTCAATGGCCACCTCGCCGCCATCCTACCCGGAGATGATCATGAAGGTCATCTACGCGCTCGGACCCGAGAACGCCACCGACAACGCTGCGACCTACAACCATGTCAAGGTGAAATGCGGCTACATCCTCTCGTCCCAGCCAGAGCCATCCTCGTAGGCCACCTCACCCGCATGAAGGCCACCGGCGAGCTCGATGACCTCCTCGATGATGCCTCTACCATGGGCGCCGCCAACGACGTTGCCCTCGCGGGCGCTGCCGCCGATGACAACACCGGCGCCCCCATGGGCGCCAACAACGTCGTCCTCTTCATCAACAATGACTTGGTGGCCATGCCAGCAGCAACGCCGCAGCACCCGGCCATGCTGTCCGACGTGCATGCCAACGCCGACGATAAGGACGCCTCTAAGGGCGCCACCGATGCTACCATCGCCCCCTCCACGACTATCGACACAGCAAGCAACGGGCACGTCCACCCCAAGGACGCTCCCGCTCTAGCAGTTCAGATCAGATCAAATCAAGAGGCTACCACCGACGTCCACCGGCTGCTCAACAAAAAGCCTACCCAACTAGGCCAACGTCTCGCGGCTACATGGATGGCGCAAATGAGCTCAACAATCACCAGGCAAGTCCATCTCAACCAACATGGAGCCACTACCTCTACCATCCTCAACACCACAACGATGTCGCCTGACGTTGCCACGACATCGCCCAACGTGAGCTCAGACCGGCGCGTACAACAACCGGCCCTCAAGGAGAAGCGGCCACGTGCCCTCAACAGCATCACAAACTTCAGTCGTGCCAACCTTGATGAGAGATGGGACGCACACAAGAAGGTACCTAACCCAACTCCACTGCTTCATCTTGGATCATCACACAAAACAGATGGCGGAACAACTACGCGTCATCGTCCAACGAATGGTGGGACGTACACAAGCAACAGTGCCAGGTGCAGACGGAGCAGCAGAACAAAAACGAGAGCATCGACGACACGATTGTCAACCTGATAGCACCACAACCCTCCATGACTGAGGAGATCATCAACCAGGTATCTGCGGATTTAATTACAAAATCTTTACCTACCATGGTCGATTCCCCTCCAGTTGCAGCACCTCATCAGACCAAGATAGAGAGGTTGCCGCGGGCACAAGATGATACAACAGGCCGACCAACGTGGATTGCTCAGATGAAATCTCTCCTCAACCTACAACATGCAACTCCACACATATGGTACGCATCCTCACAAAGCACAGTTGTCACGCAGCTACAAAATATGGATATCATCAGGTATGCATCATTGGAGAATTGGGAGACCAACAAAAGAGGCCAGCTTGGAAAAATCAATCCAACACTTCCACCCCTCTTGAGAGATCCAATACCGGTGACAACCAACTCAAACTTGGCGCAGCAGGCGCCCCCCCTCAGATAGCAAATTCATGGATCATCAACCCACTAGCACAGCAGGCGCCACACGAGATGCAACACCTCTTCCATCCCCGACACACCTCCTAGATGACAACATAAGGTACACAATTCTCCATCTGACAGGAGCAGCACACCTTTGGCTCATCCACATGACCAAAGACGTGCCACTGGAGGACGAGGACACCTTCACATGGTGTCTCGCTTGTGGCTTCAGGCCGCCCACCAAAGGCGACACTACCGGCGATCCTGCACCACCTCAACAGGACGACAAATCGTATGACTACATTCACGCCTTTAAGTTCGCCAAGGGACTCCATGCTATGCTACGGGAGGCATCACCGCGGGAGGCGCCCCTCAAAACAGACGAAGCGATCCAACTCGCTGGTCACCTCGACGCCCCTCTGCCAGATTCGTCTCATGGCTTGACGACAACTAATGAAATCAACGCCATGGACGACTCAGCTATAACAGCCGGAATGACTCGAGCGGCTCCTTTGATCCTCGGCGACGCCGAAACCGAGGACGACTACGCTCTCAACCTCATCAACCTCGAGCATGGCGACCCGAATTGCCCACCAGTTCAACCCCCCGTCTCCTACGAGGTCTTCAACGAGCTTCGACTTGCGAGCTCCACCGACGACGACATGAGGTACATACCACACGCACCAGTCTTCTACCACGTCCACCTCGTCGCTACCTCAGAGGCTCTCATCCAACCTCGCCTCGCTACATCGACCGTCCATGAGCAACACCGCATCGCGGAACCATCAAGCTCCAGGCGGGAGCACCGCCTTCGATGCTATTCCAGGGCATCATTAGCGACAACCACGACTACTACGCCACGACATTATCAGCAATGCTGCAGGATGTTCTCCAACCAGGTGGGATCCCTCTGCATACTCTCTTGCAGTTGGCTTTCACCCCCCGACGACCTCCCCATTGGTGCAAGCCTTCCCGGCGAGCATTCTGCTAATGGAAGAGCTACCACATAGTTTGTTGCTATTAGCGAAGGTCTTCTTCTTCTACGATGACGATCCCATGCATGGCACCAACCTGAAGGTGATACGAGGAGCACATCCCACCAACTTGGATGGGCCGTGCTACTACTACTCGTGGCCAGTCTCTGGGATATGCTGCTTTGACTACCCCATCAACAACGACAACCATGCAACAAGTCAGCGCGAGGACGCGCAGTCAGGAAAAGAAGGAGGAGGTGTCACAGCCCAACGAAAGGGGCCCATAGAGGCCTACAGGGGGCACGTGAGGGCATCCGTGTAAGGTCCTAGATGGCTAGAATGGGGGTGAATAGCCTATACAATTTTTTCTACAAAGTCAACTAAACAAACCGATTAGTATAACAAAAGGCGAATAAGCGGTTTGCACTAGCTCTAGTGGTCTTGCAAGCCTTCTAGTGACAAGGCTAAATAATGCTATGATCTCTAAGTCACACAAGGGCTATGTCACTACTCTATCTAGTGAACAATTCTAAATATGATCCTTAGGCTAGCAAGAACAACTACACAAGCAAGTGCTAGCTCTCTACACAAAATAAGCTAGGAAGGTAAATGAAAGTGATAGAACTCGATATACCGACGTGTAGAGGCAATGAACCAATCACCAATGTAGAGGATGAGCAATCAAACACAATATGATGAAGAGCCAATCACCGAGACAATGAACACATCGATGTGTTGACTCGGAGTTCACTTGTACACCGACAAGCTAGTCTCCGGTTGTGCCGACCAACACGAGGATGGTGCTTGAGCTAGGCGGTGCACTTGCTAGCCCCAAGCCACCACTCACAAGTGAGGTACCCAAGACACGAGCAATGTATTCCTTGCACTTTGTCTTCTCGATGAGGTGTGCGTGATCCTCTCACAAATCACCGGAGGTGGCCAAGAACAATCACCTTTTCTTGCCAACGCCTCCCCCAAATCACCAAGCCGGCTAGGAGCGGTGTCTCCAAGAGAAACAAGAAACCGACCGGCTCACAACAATCCCCAAGTGCCTCTAGATGCAAGAACTCGATGCAAATGCACTTGGATGTCCACTTCTCTCAAGAATGAAGCTCACAATCAAGAATGAGAGAGGGGAGGAGTTGTTTTCAGCTCTAGGATGCTAGGAGTGATTCAAATGACCAAGGGAGTGAGCACAAGCCAGCCAAGGGGGTATAAATAGGCCACACCACGAAATGTGGCCGTTGGGGTGAAATCCACGATTTCTGCAGGCCGACCGGACGCGCCGTCGATGGGTCCGGTCAGACCCGAGAAACCCCCTGACAAGCTGTTGACCCCCTGCTGCATGCGTCCGGTCAAGCTTCCGGTGGGTGTGTCCGGTCGATCCTCGATTGAGACCCCAAAAACATGCTCTCTGTAAATTCGATCGGAAGCATCGACCGGACGGTCCGGTCGGATTCGCGTGCTTCCGGTCCACGGTCCCGTCGCCGAGTCCCGGTCACCATTTTGTGAAAATCCGTCTTTGTGTTGTCATTTTTTCGCCTTTGCTCCAAACCGACTTCCGTCACTTGATTCTTGTTGCCAACACGTCGAAGAACACCCCGACACCATGTGTTAGCATTTTCAAAACATTTTCGTCAAGTATGAAGTTAGCTCTTTAGGTTAGAATGCATGCATATGAATTTTGAACCTAAAGGCACATGAGGACTGATATGTACGATAAGTTTCCCCTCTTAATAGTACGGCTTATCGATCCTATAATCACTCACACCCTCTATGGTGTCTTGAGTGTAAAATCAAAAGGCCCTATGGTTATACCTTTGCCTTGGGCTCAATTGATCTCCAATCTTCATCAAGTTGGACGGTTGATCATCTTTTGGATCACCTCGATCCATCCTTCATGATCACCATGCTCCAAGCTTGACACGACCAATCGCCAATCTAGTCAAACACTTAGCATCGAGAGATTAGTCCTTAGGTGTCACTAAATATCCAAAACCAAACTAGAGATCTTCAATCCGCCACTGTGGCGCGCCGCGGCATTTGCACGCGCCACGGTCACGTCATCATCTTCATTAAGTTATCTTTAGGCAATAATTATTTAGGAAATAAAATAGATTTACTTCATATGCAAGTCTTCCCGGGACTATAAATACAAAGGGAAATGTACTTAGTTGAGTCTTAATCAGAAAAAATAAAGGGGTAACACCCAACGGCTTCGGTCTTGGGCTCTCTCGCGCTCGCCCTAACCCTAGCCGCCCCTCTGCACCCACGCGCCGCCGCCAAGAGCAGCAGCGCGATCACGCCGCTCACCACCACTGTCGCCGATCACCGCCCGCGGCGTCGCCGTCACATACCGCCGAGTCCGTCCGGACTATGACACAACTTTGACCATGTCAACATCCAAGGATGTATTAAATTTGAGATATGTGAACTTAAAATACCATATTATAGCACTCCAAATAATTTCAAAAAAAATATCTTAACTATAAAGTTATGGAAAAGTTATTAATAATTTTGGAGTTCATATAGAAAAAGTTATTAATAATTTTGTCTTTATCCGAGTTCATATAGAAACGTTATTAATAATTTTGGATGCAACTATATATATATTTTTAGAGTTTGGTATCTTAACATACCCGCCTTTTCAATTGGTTTTAGAGATGCACACATAGAATAATCGCCTATGTTAACAGTGATTTTCAAAGATGAACATCTTTAAGACGTCCATCTATGTAAATCGACTTACACATGCAACATATTATTTAAGCGTCTTCCTAAATGTTTTGTCCCCTAAAATTATTTACAGAGACAATCGGAAATGCGTGCCTCCTCATAAAAAATAAGAACATGTCTTCCAAAATTAATTATTTTGTTGTAGTGACGGTTAGTATAGTTAATCGATTAACTTCGAACTATATTACGTTTTATCATTTCTCGATATATATTTTTTTTTGCTATACACACATAACAAAAACAATGTCCTAGAACTGTTAAAAGTCTTATAATTTGAAACACGCAGAGAGGGTAGTTCTCGGAAGCAATGATGAACTACAAGTTCTCTGTTGTCCTGAGCACGCAGGCTGCGCTTAGCGCTCTCATTTTGTTGTTTCCAAGACTGTCATGTCATATTGAATCAAATGAAACTTGGATAAAACACCCTCTCTCAATGCAAAGTTTCATTCTAGTTTTATAGAAATTAAATTTCATGACTCAAAGGTAGTTGGTAATCGTGCAAAGAGTGTCTTCTTCTCTCTTCTTAAATACAATGCCATGTCATCAAAAATTCCTACATGGTAACCTATTTAATGCAAATGAAACTCAAATGACACTCCCATTGTTGAGCCAAGCCTCATGGGTTAGTATCTTGTCTGTGCTCTTCTCTACCTTTTGGTAAAAGTATATTTTTCCTTTTGTTGTTTCTTTTTTATCATTTGCTATTTATGCATGTCATTTTTACATCCCTTTATAGCTCACATGTAACATTTACAGTACAGTAGGGCCGCAGGTCCAGTTAGGATATAGCCATATAGGACGGATTCCAAGTCTCGTCTCGATCTCGTCACCGTCCCCTACAAATTCATCAAATACCTTATAACTACCTAAAGTCAGAACTGACATGACCAAACGTGTGGGAATCTTATTACAGACAGCATCATCACTAACAAAGTTGGACTCGGACCGAAGTTGGTCCAATTAATTGGTAGCTTGTTTCTGCCTGGTTGACCATTGACTAGTAGGTTGACAGAGATTTAAATTACTTTTTAAAAATATAGTTGCTATATATATATATATACATAAATATATGTTAAACTTTTTCCGTTTAATTAACTGTACGCTGCGAAAAGAGTCTTAACTTAATTACTTGTTGTGACCTTTTAAAATTTCCTGAAGGTAAAATTGATTCTTTAAAAAAAAATTGAAAAGTCTTGTGTCATTGGCTCGCTGCTAGATGTACTCCTTGGTGAGCATTTTTCAGGCTGTGCTCTCCTTTCCATATATATGCTTCTATATGCTCTCATTTTTTTAAAAAAATAATGGATAGATGTTGCAAAGTTCTATGTCAGTGGAAAACTAGAGTTGCAGCAAAAATCTACGGAGGACAATAATAAAAAAATAAAGTCAACAATTGAATATTGTGGGTTGTACTGTTCATATCTGATCGAAGCCCACAACTTTTCAGGTGGTGATGTTACATTTTTACTATATCCTTCCACGTATTTTTGTTATATACACATATCTCTCAAATTGTAAATGAACCCAGAAATTTTCATCACCTGTCTATTTGGTACCTTTTTGTTTGAATAATTTTTTCGACTTCATGGACGGTTTTTTCAAATGGTAGCACGTGACGTGAGAAGGAAAGGGGTAGGAGGAGGAGCTAGCACGACCACCGTGGCCGATACGTTCTCGGTTCTCGCGTCCCTGCGCGCTGTCCACCACCTGCAGCTCGCTCCGCCTCTGCTTGGGTCCCGCCACAGGGCTTCGCTTTTCTTTCGCAGCTGCCAATTAGGACTTGTCAGCCCGGCGAGCAGACGGCAAACTATGGCTTCGACATTAAGGAACGGCGCGTTGCTCCGCCTCCGCTCTAGGGTTGGAGGTAGGTAAAAAGGAGCGGAGCGGCCGGGAGCTGAGAGCGGAGCCATTTCTCTAGGCAGAGTTTCTTCCCTGTGGGCTGCGGCCCTGCCGTTCCTCTCTCCTACGTCTGTTCAATTGGCTACTACGCCTGCTAGCAGCTAGCTACGCCTTCGATTTGATTTGATTTGTGAGTTCCTTACGGATCCCCTCTATCTTCTCTTCCGTGCTCCGCCTTCGATTTGATTTGCTTCCTATGCTTGGGGAGACTGAAAACTCTAGCTTTCAGCAGTCATCTGCTTCCTAGCTACCCTCCTTATGTTCAGGCTTAGAATTAAGAAGCTTCCTGGTATCGCGGATAGGCCCGGCGGAGGAGGCGGTCTCGGGCGATGCCGCGGTGTGGGTTATGACGCCGCGCGCGCTGGTGAGCGGAGGAGAGAATCGCCGGTTGGCGGTGTCGGCGGCGGGGAAGTAGAAAGATTGGAGAGCTTAGGCGCTTAGCGTGTAACCAGGCAGCGGGTGTGGATCCGGCGGGGACGGCCGGCCGAGGAGGCGGTACAGCTGGGGAGCGCGAGTTGGCACCGGATCCGTCCGATCCTGTATACTTTTGTAGGCGCGCGCTTGAAGTTGAAGGATAGCGTTCTTCATGCTAGCTTCCTTTAATTTGCATGGCTTGAATCTGGAAGCTATAGCTACCATGCAGCATGTCCTGGAGAGAAGAAGAGGGAAGAAGTATATGTTATATATTGGCGATGAGTTTGCTTAGGTACGTATCTTGTTGAGTTGTTTCATCCTTGTGCAGACGAAGCAAGAACATGGTGGATGTGGTGAAGGAAGGACGGCCCTTCCCACTAGATCGGTCAGCAGACACTGGAGATGAAGAGAAGGAACTGCGTCAAGCATCAGATCCAGTCCTCCCAGTCGTCCCACCTCCAGTACTGAAATCTCCCCTCATCTTTTACGTCCTTACTACAATTGTATTTTTCAGCGAATTTTCTTTGTTATTTAGTTGGCTTATCATCCTTTCGATCGTAAACTCGTCATGCACCCTGCAAAGATAAATTTGCATCGTTCCTGAACATGGAAAATTATTTATGATGTTTACGGACTTTAACCCCAATTTATGTGGCCTTTTTTTTTTTTTTGCTTTCTAGATTTAAAATTTGTCTTTATTTATTTCATTATTTGTATACACAGGATGCCGCCATGGAAAGTGAACTCTTCGCTCGTGTGACAGTTGCACGGACAGAAATGGTGATTCAAGGACCAACTCTGTCAGTTCAGGTACGTAGCAATTGAATCTTTAACTTTTCTGGCAAAAAACGAATATCCCCCAATTACGATTTTTGTTGGCCTATCTAGCTAAGTTGAAAACGAACTTATATACTACTACTCATGATTCGTTGGCTTCTTTACTTCTTCTATTCTACTACTGTATATTAGAGGAGTACCTGCACCTCAAAGGTGTCCTAAACTCCTAATAACTTTCATAGATCTTCTTTTCAGTACATGTTTGAAGTCACGCATCCAATTCCTTTTTTTCTCGATGGAGTCTTTCACCCATTTTTCATTAAGAGGAAAGGCAAAAGAAAGACAAGACACGCGTCCCATTCCCATCATTATAGCAACAATTGTTTCATCAAAACAATTATAGCAACGATCGAGAAGTTGTACACAAAATAACTATTTTGAGCTTCGACTAGAGATCTACCAATGATTCTTTTAATTTTGATTGTTTGGTAGCTATTCTATGGGAAAAACAATTCTTTGGGCATGATAGTTCTGCTACTCGCTCTTTATGTATATGCTCCAAATTCTTACATCTACTTTATTCTATATGTATATGCCAATGGTCGTTTTCACCAAGCATCTCATGATTGTGCATACGCAGTAGTGAACAAGTAAACCATTTCTTCTATGAAACAGATATGTTATATACGCTGTTACTCAACTGAGGTCCCTGAATAAATTGGAATGAAATATCAGCATAAATATGAACCATCAGTAATATAAAGTTGCACGCATAAGTCGAGTTTAATTGATTTAATAAATAATACTTGCAGCTAATGATATTTCATGCCATTAATTTTATGTTATCAGGTACAGAATGGAGTGAGTGACAGCACCACTACCAATACCAATGAGACAAATCTGAATTATGACCTCAAGTTGTCATTGCTCCTCATCACATTCTCCATGATCCCGCTTACCGACATACTCTTCCTCCATGGGCCAACTGCTAAGCTGAATATGACTCTTAAGCTGTCGGCATTTTTTGCTTTCATCGCCTTAACATCTTCTATATGCCTCATATTCCAAACCTGTAAGCTGAATGCCAACAAGCCAAAACAGTTCATCCCCAAGAGTCAGCTCAGGGTTTCTAAGATCCTCAACGGCATTGCCATAGGTTCACTCTGCTTGACATGCACATCCATCACCTATTCTCTCCTACCCAAGGCCTACTACTTCCTGCCTCTCGCATTGCTTCCATCATTCCTTGTCGGTGGCTTTCACTTTCTCTATCGCGAGGACGGCACTGGTAACCGCGGGGAGATCAGTCCAGAGCAGAACAAAGCTCAAAAAAAGGAACTGAAGCGTGCAACCCAACTCACCTTGTCTCTGGTCTCAACGTCGTTTACGGGATTCGTCGGCGTTCTGCTTGCCACCTACCACAAGGCAGATATCATCGGCGCAGCATATTCGTACATCAAAGTCACGTGGTGTACCTCTTGCTCGGCGGAAGCATCGCCGGAATGATTGCATTGCTTCTATGCAGGCTATTGTCCAGCAACGACAATCACCAGCGCCAGCAGCTGGGAACGACATGGCAGAGGGCGATACTGACTGCAGCAAACATCGTCATGGTTGCCATGCTGATGTCGGCTGTTCTCGTGATTGCTGAAACTATCTTGCACCGCCTCCTCGTCGCCTCCATGTTCCCGGTCATCGCTGGCGCTGCCGCGTGGCTGCTCGTCGAATTCTGCTCCGTGGCCGACGCTCCCGGCGGGCGCACCGAGGACGACGGCAAGGCCGCGCATGGCACGATGTACGCCATAGCCGTGGCGGTCGCGTCGTTGTCCTTCGGCGCCATTCTGGCGATCTTTGCCGGGCTGCTTGGCGGCACCGTGAGCAAGGAGCAGCTGAAGGCGTGCACCTTCCTTCTGGCGTCGGCGTTTGTCTCTGCGGTGAGCTTGGGTGTGCTGACGACCGGCACGGCCCGGGCGGACAAAACGAAGGTGAGCACGGAGTTCGCTGCGACGGTGCTCGCCTGTTGGGGCCTTGGCACTCTCGTGCTCGCCGCTCTCTCTCTTCTATCAGATCGTGGCATGAGCTGTGGGGCAACAAGAATGGAGTACCCTTTCATACACTTCGTTACTTGTTGATCTGGTCATGCATGCAGGCATGGATGATGACATCGCATGTTTTTGAGACGTGTAAATATATAATATTAAATATAATGTAAATTAAATGCTACCCCGAAAAGACTGTAAAATTAAAATCCTGAAAAGTTAGCTTCAGTTATTGTCTTGACCGAGTTTATAGGAAAAAGAGAAAAGCTACTCCTCCAATCCTGAAAATATTTTTATACGACGACGACGACTATATGCACACAGCACACCTTGACCCTTTTTTTTTAGCAAACACCAGAGCTTTCGTTAATTCAAGGCATGAGTACAATCTAACTAGCCAGTCTAGAATAAAAATCAAGCCAAAAATACCTTGACCCTTGGCGGCCAACTCAACGACAATAATGACACGTGCGCTGACCTCCAACTCAACCATTTCCTTGGCAGCTCTACCATTTGCTTGACCAACTGACAAGTCAGGGTGTAATTTCTTTCCTTTGTGGTTAGCCACCAAGGAAATTATCCTTAAGCGTCGAAACCGCCAAGAAAAGTAATTTCCATTGCCCTCTATTCTTGAGTGCCGGTGTGGTCAAGAATCATTTTCTTGGCGGTTTTTCCTCTATACTTGGCGGTTTATGGCACTCAAAGCTATTCCGGATTCCAGTAGTGCCACTTCGTACAGGCGTTCACCACACGCCCACCTCATAATCTCATATGCTCTGTTATCCTGTCCTCCGGGCTCTCCGGTCTCCGCTGCCAAATGCGTCGTACCGAGGTGAGCAGACGGCAATGCTTCACTACGGCAAGCAGCTCATGCAAGACGCCATCTACGGCCTCAGCGAGGAGAAGAACAGGTTGAAAAGGCGTGTAACGCATTTCTTCTTAATTGGACGCAAGCGAAAAAGAGCAGCGCGTTGGCCAGCGCCCACGTACAAACAAGTACAAGACATTGTTTTCATGCTAGGCTTTGTAATTTGCCGGCCGGGGAATTTCTCCGTGCCTTCCTTCATCATTATTCTTAACCAGAACTGTTTCCTGTCACTTTCTCTCTAATATTACATTGAACAAATTAGCTATCATTGAGTAGTGTTAAGCAGGTGTAGATAAAGTAGAGGCAGCATAACGGAGCTACCAAAGTTCAGAGTTCAGACTTCAGACGCATCTACATTTTATAAGGGCAGGCCGGAGGGGCCCCAGCACAGTACCTTCGTTAAGAGTTCAGATACATCCTGAACACCGAGAACACTGTCTCATACGTTTGGGATGAAGTAAGAGAAATCAGCTGGTCGGAACACTGGTTACTCGTGGTAATTATTCTGAATTTCTGATAAGTATACTGGCGGCGCTTATAATCGCCTAAGTTGCATTCTTATAGTTGCTGTTTTTTTTTTTTTTTTTCTTGCGTGTATATGGGCCTCGTTTTCCCCTGATTAATTTGGCTGGCGAGCAACGAATTTTAAAATTCTTTTTGGATTTTATTAGGTTATTCTCTCTGAGAGTCTCATCACATACGACTTTATATTTAAGATTTCACCTGGTGATAAGCTCAAGGGTCTTGCTGCTTGGGCTGCTTTGGTGTTTTAGAGAGTTTGTACAAGTTACTGTACTCTTTTACTGTTTTAATCACCTTGGATCCCGCAGATATCTTTTCCTGCATTAATTTTTTTATATATACATGCCCCATGAGGCATGAGCATGGGCCTTGTTCATGCCTATATATAGAGCTGGTTTACAAGAATTAGGATTAATATCCAAATCTAGTTTCCCTATCTTGATCAGGTATCACCGGTTGTTTTCTCAATTACACAAAAGGATTGCGCGTTTCTGTATTAAGAGAGAAGTTTTGTTACAACTATGCAGTATCACGGGTTGTTGAGCAATGAATTTTGGCTTTTATCTCCATGGGTCCATCGGTTCTCCTTCCCACCATTTTTTTATATCCTATATAAAAGCTAAACAGAGAGGCCTCTCGATTCTTTTTTAGATTACGGGAATAAAATTCCAGCCTTCACATCCACATGTGGATGCTTATAGCCCAACATTACACTAAAGGTTCTTAGGCCACCATCCACAAGGGTTTTGGGGTGGTTTTAGGTTTAATTAGGAGGGGTTTGTGCCTACAGATCTAGAAGGGTGACAGGGAGATGTTGTTATAGATAGGCGATGGTGGTCAGATATGGGTGCTCATGGTGAGTGGGCTTTGGTGGTGGAGGTCAGTTGGGGAGGGTTGATGGCGGGTGCATGCATCACCACGCTGGTAAGAGGACCATTATTGTTAGAGGTGGATGTTGTCACACATGGAGCATGAAGAATAAGATTCTCGATGAGGTCGCCAGCGATCATGGGGATAGGTGGATCTAGCGGCGATGGTGGCAAGGGAGCATAGATTTGTAGCTAATGGGGAGGGAGAGATAGGAGGGCGGATCATGTTTCACAAGACTTTTCACTTGATATCATGAGAACATAAACATCAATACTTATGTCATCCTTCTTATTGGCAATTTCCACACTTTCCTCCATACTTATCCAATAATGCTTGTTAGTCTCTCTTTAGATATCCAAATAGCCCTTGCACTTATAGAACAACAAACCCTTCTTCGCACTTATAGAACAACAATCCTCAAACAAATGTGAGACTGTCTCTAGGTTTCTTATGCATAGTGGGTAGAAATATTCATTAGGCCATAGGCGTGCAGCCGTTCATATCTTATTTTGGAGCATCAACCAAGTGAAGAAACGGCATTTTGGAGGCACCCTTGTCTTCCATGTGTATTCAGCTATCTTCGATCAGGTCATTCCAATGAACTAAATCTTATAAGTAGACTTGGCTATATATTAGCCATCTGTGGTGTGTATCCAGATGATAGTGTCTGTTGCACAACATCTTGTAGGCAATCCCATAACGACATGAAATACTCAATTATCTGATGTGTCATGTTGTGATCCACATCTCTGATCCAATTTTCATCATTCAACGCTTCCTTCACTGTTATGTTCTTCCTCTTGCTATGCTTGAACAAGGCCAAGTAGAGAGTTGTAAGGGCTGCTCCTTGCAGTCAGTAGGAAGTCCAGAAAATCGCCCTTCTCCAATCCCAATTATTGTCGCAGCATTGAACAACGCTATATATATCATTTTTGTCCATTAGGATTTCCGTTCCTTTCAAGGTCTATCCCTATCGGACTATCCGCACTTTTCGTGGTACTTTAAATCCAAACTCTAAAAGTAATATTCCGTCCCGATCATCAAAATTCTCCACTTTATATCCAGTTCCTCCGCGGCGGTCCCTACTTTATGTCATACTCTATTCCAACTACCCAATTGTGGGGCCCCACGTCATACACAGGAAAGCAAATCCCCCTGTCCACCTCCCATTCTCTCTCCCTCCCATCCGCTCGCGCCCGGCCTTGTCGCGCCGCCCGTGCTCGCAAGTGGCGCCCATGCCCAACGCCTCCCTCCCGCGCCGGCCATGGAGTCCCAGCGGCGGCGGCGCAGCGGTCCTGCACTCGCGGGGCCGGGACGAGGAGCTTGAGCGGCGCGCGCCATGGCGTCGCCGGCGCTGGATCTCGCTGGCGGTGGACCTCGCGGGCAGCGCAACCTCGTCGTCCTCCGCCGCGGCGAGCGGCGCGCGAGACACGAGCCGTGGGTCGGCGATCACCGGCGGCGGCAGCCCTTCACCGGTGCGCGCGAGCTCCCTTTTGGCGGGCGGTTCCCTGCGGGCGCGGTGGCCGTCGTCGATGGCGGGCTCCGGGATCCACATGTGACGGCGGCGGCGGTGAGCGGCGCCAGCGTAGCGGCGGCGGACCTCCTCGGGATGGCACGGCGGCGCACCTCGCGGCACGGAGGCGGAGCGCGGAGGGAGGCCGTTTTGGCGCGACCTCGGACTTGTCCTCACATGGTGGCCCCCGCGCCCCACGTCTGGCTGGTAGCGTGCGCCGTGCGTTCTCTGTAAATCGCGTGGGCGGGCGGCGATACTTGAGGGTGGCGTACCATATCCGCAGCGCTGCAGCTCGTTCGTACACTACGGTACTCGAAGACGCTGTCCAGTACTGCGGTGCGGATAGTCTCATCCCATGAGGACTCTAGCCACCGTAGCCTCAGGGCATGGCTAAATGTCTCCAGCTCTATGATATGCCAAGGGCCCCCAATGATTGTCAGCGTGCATACCTTAACACATGAAACTTTGCATTTTCCACCTATTAGTTCCTTGTCACCCGCCCATATATAGAAACCTTCTCCGTAGCTTGTCAAGTTCCTTCATGAATTTCTTGGGCGCCTTAACCACCATGAGCAATTAGACCGGAAGGGGAGCTCAACAGGGCGAATTAACTCCCTTCCTTGCCATCCGGCCACCCTTCCTTTGGCTCCTTTGGCTCTGTCTTGAATATATTGCAGGTGCACCATTTTCAGCCTTCCAAGCGTCAGTGCCAGCCCCAGACATTGCATTGGAAAATTCACTCGATAGTCCTGTACTTCTCAAAAATCAAGGCCTAGGATTTATTTGAGGTCTTACGTCGTACGGGGGGTAGTGGGGGCACCTTAATTAGCAAGTCAATATGTTATAGTTTTGTTGTATCAACTTTAACCCGTGAACAATGACGAGATACTGCTGACTCAGTGGAACATTGCCCAGTCAATAATTCCCAATAACTTTGACTTCTTTAATTTCTTAAAAATGCTCGAGTTTCACTACAAATTAAGGAATGCTGATTCAAACTTCCACGTTAATTTATTTGCGGCTTGCAATATACTGAGTTTGTTTGTTTATTTCGCAATCAACCGCAGGTTTCTGGAACAGAAAGTCTTTGAAAGATGACTGCAGTACAAGCTGTTTCCATTGCTATAGGTGCTGGAGTATTGAAGTTTGGAGCCGGTAAAATAGCTCCAGTGATAACAAGCGAGATTTCTTCTATAAAAGGTGTTACAAAAGATCTCTTGGAGGTCCGAGATATTTATATAGCCATTTCGAGCTGTCTACGAGATATTCATATAGATGGCAGTGACCCATGGCGTATTAGTTTGGTAACAAAACTGAAAAATGTTGCAGATGATATTGATGATTTACTATATGAAGCCCACCTAAAAGTTGAGATAAAGACCATAGACATTGATGGTGAAAAGTATGACATCATTGATTGCTTTCCTACGAAACCAAAGTCGCTTACTTCCCGATTTAAGATTGCTCACAGGATCACATGCTGCAATTCTGAAGCAAATAAGCGACACGGATACTATTCTGAGTAATCTACTAACTGTTGCGGGGTCCAATGCATGAGAGATTTTTTAGATAATTGAAGGACCGAGACGGCGACCGGAGGGGGTGAATGGGAGCCTCAATTTTACTTTTTCAATTTCGGGTCATTGGCTCAACCCCGACCTCAAAAGAACTCACGAAGATACGGGTGACACACGCGTGCTAACTGGTAGCAAGATGTCACACACGAAGTATTAGGCACACCGAATCCACTGAAACAAGCGGAGCTCAATTCGGAGTTCAAACGACAAATCTGCGGACAAAACTGCGAATGAGAGAGATAGCTAATTCGCAGAACAGGGAAGCTGCTTGCTTCTGTGAGGCACCGGAGACAACACCAAGTACTGGACACACGGCACTTGGCTCAGCTTGCTGCTGCCTGAAAGAAAAACTGAAGCTCGTTCATCAACAGCACTCAAGCACACGCAGTGGAGGGGCTGCGCTCCGACCTGCTGAAACTGACGCACGAACTACTGCTGAATCCCCCACACCTGTCAACGAAGAACACAAGCACAAAGCACTGGACAGGTGCCCAAGAATACTATCAAAGCCCGGACTCTGTCGATCGAATTAGTAGAACTCAAATCATATAAACAGAGAAAGCTGATCCTTTTAGCCAATCAAAAGGAGCATGCGAGTGGCAAGAACTAGTGGTCTTCAAAAATCATCACAAAAGCAAGCTACAGAATTATCAAGAAGGAATAAAAAATCAATCACTAGCTTGATAGAGACATGACGGGAATTGGACTTGAGAAAAATCAAGACACGAGTTTGCAAATCCCTTGCATCTGTAGCTGAACGAGCGGACAGGGACGGTGCTGTGTCAGAGGTGTTGCTCTCTACTTCACACGGGAACCAAAGAAGATGAACAGCAATCTGACGCGAAACACGAACTGGACTGAGATCGATAGGCAAAGAAAATCGATCAAGAAACAGAGAAGAGCTGACTGCTGCAGCAAGGGAGACACCAGATCGATCCAAAAATACGGCAGGCAATGACCTGACCTGGGCACAGCATGGGTGCGCGACGTGATTCGTCCTGTTCGAGGTTCAGAACCAAACGCCGCTCAAACAAGCTCGCCCGGATGCTTAGCACATCGACGCTGGTGGCGCTGCTCCCTTCTTCCATCACTCAGAGAACACGGCAAAACCAACAGAGGAAGGAGCGCTTCCCGTGCGCTACGAACAGAAAAGGGGCAGATGCAAAATCGAATGAAAAATCGACCAAATCACCATGATTCGATTCCAAAATCCGCACAGATAAGATTCACCTAGCTACGAGCTAGTCTCCAAAAAATCGCTGGCTGGAATCAACCCAAACTCTGGAAAAATCAGATCGTGGCTAAGAACGAAAATTGGGGAAAAACGAAGAACGTAGTGAACGAAAATCACAGCTTCAATTTCAAAATCCCGGAGGACACATAGGAGGATTCGGGCCTCCTATTCCCACTCAGAAATCACAGGTTCCAATCTCAAATTACACATACGAATTTTTTCACATGTGGACCTCTCTCTAACAGCTCTAAAGGACGAAGAAAAACCATGGTAAAAAGAAAAACGCGAATGAGAGAAGTAACGGAGGTTGGGGACTCCCTCTACCTATTTAACAGTTTTATTTTTCACTCCCCATTTTATCCCTAAGCCTAATTAGAGCCAAACCAAAAATACCCATGGGCAATATGGTCTGACTCGGGATAAACTTGATTCGACGGCCACCGTGCCTTCTCACCGGTAGCTTCGCTTCGACGCGAACTCCCCGATGCCGCCACGTGTCGTCCTTCCGCCATCGGAACCTCAGCCCGGGTTTTGAGGCCCAAACCCGCGAAACCTGTCGCCGATGGTTTTGAGGCGAAACCACCAAACCGTCTCGACACATGTCACCGCCGTCTTCGACCGCCTGGGCGCCAAGTCTTCTGAGCCTCCCGCTCGACATGCACGTCCGTCGTCTTGACCCGATCGACATGGTCACTCCACGCGTCCTCACACTTGTTGATGTCCCAAGTGTCAGCCACCACGGCTGGCCACCCGACGCTCTGGTCCCTCGATCCAAGCCTCACGTCCGCCCTTCACCGCTCCGGGTTTATCGGCACGACACGTCCTCCTTGATCTTCACCTCGCCGTTGACCACCGTCTCGAGCTCAACACCCGCACAACACAAGCCAAGAAACAACGTCTTCCGACACACCGCATATGCCGGGTGAAGATAACCGAGGTAGAAAGAAAGTGAAAATAGAATAAAAATGTTGAGAGTTGACAATGACTCATCACAAAAGCTAAACATAAATGGTTATAATCAACCATGTGTTCGCAATCTCCCCCTTGATGAGTGCATTGTCAACACCAACACAAAGACGTAAGAGAGAGTAAGAAGAACTCACCCAAATGACCAAAAGCCAAAGAAAAGCATAACGGGGTCATTTGTGATGAGGAAGACAAGAACAAAACTAGACCCTCAAGACAGAGGCAAAGGCTCGACACATCTAGCAACTCCCCCGAAAAGATGCAATCTCTCATATGCATGCACACTCACTGTCTTTGTGGATATTTTTCTCCCCTTGTTGGCATATGCACTTGTCAAGTTCGTTTAAGTTAGAGCCCATGATTGCAAAACTCCCCCTTGAAACATGCTATGAATGCACAAATTTTATAATGCAAGAGCTTCAGGATTATAGCAAGTCAAATGAGAAGATGCTCTAACTAGTATCATGTCAACAAAGCACAAGTGCTAGCAAATGCTCAAACTGATCAGATGATATAAAATATGGCAATGAAGCAATTTTGATCAAGTTTTAATAATTTCTAAGAAAAGTGTTCACCATGAAATAAGCACATAGCACATATAAGCGTAAGATCAATCAAGTGCTAAGATGTGTACACAGGTGAACTACCCCAAACAAAGTTCACACATCATGCAAAAGATTTACCCAAATTATGTTTTCATCATTTTTAGATATGCACCGGAGTTTGCAGCGTGTTTCAAAAATTGGGCAAAACATGTGTGTGCGAGTGGTTATCCACAACTGTTAGTCTTACTAATCAACCATGTCAAGCCTATGCTGTGAGCAATGAGAAGCTTAAGAAATGATCTGGGTCAACCACAACATAGTCCAAGTTCATTTCAAAGTGTAATGAAGAGCAGTCTCAAACTATGAAGTGGGACAGTTATGGACCCATCTCGATCTTTTCCAATCTCATAGCTTAGATTGCAGATTTTAAACATATAAGCATCAATGGTCATCTAAGCAAGTGTATAACTCAGTCAATGAGACATAGCTACCTAGCATACACATTATAGCAAAAGGATCTCACACATCCTACACATGCTAGGAGCCATCTCAAATGGTGAACCATTTTCAAGTTTCATCAATTTAGAATCAAGTTCACATTTAGAAACTAGCTTAGCTCATAACATATAGCAAATGATCAATAGGAGCTTAAGCTACAAGCACTATCATGTATGAATCATACTATCTAGAGCATAGTCTCATTTCAATCAATATAATCTAGAAGCTCAAAATGATGTAATATACATGATGACATGATATGCAATATGATACAAGAGCAAAGAAGGAAGAAAGAGAAAAAAAAAAAAATTGATCGATAGAACATGTCCAACATCTTGAGGCTCAAAAGAAGCAACAAATGCAGAATGAGCAAAGTGAGAAATCTAATACAATATGTTCCGTGTGACTCACTGATAAAGCTCACCAATCATGTTCTAAGATGAATGGCGATACTGAATATGTCAAGGTGCCTCCCTTGAAGAAGTCGCCTCCCCCTCAACAGCGGCTGGAGGATCCACTCCTCCTCCACAAAAATGCTTGGGTATCTTTGTTGTTATCCCCGAAGATGATATACTCTTTGTTCCTCATGGGTTGAGGCTAGAGAACCATTTTGAGTTTCCAGTCATATGGGCGAACATCGAGAATCAAGAAGCCACATGTTCTCCAAGCCTAATACCTGCATCAATAGAAAGACATGGGGCGAGCAATAAGGATGGCTGGCATATTACCATTCTGTTGCCGAAACAAATCCAACTGAATTGACATTCGAGATCGTGGGACATATGATTGGGTGTTAATAATGAAGAAAATATTGAAAAGTTCTAATAATTTTTTAAAGTTTTGTTAGGAGCCACTACAGCCTACAGGAGCATCTCTAACAAGGACTCTAGACAAAGCCCCTAACACTTTACTTTTCAAGGCTAGATGAAAGCAATCCTTAGACCAACAGGGGTCTCAACTCAAATCTCTATTTTATGGAGGCCTCCAACTCTTCTCTCTTTGCGCCATTTCTTATGGTTGCGTAGGAAGCTCCCTACTCTATAGTTTTTTCGAAAGAAAAGGTTTTCTCCCACACCGCAATTTTTTCTGCGTTGACTCCCTCCCCTTCCTCTGCCGTGCCACCCCTGTAATCCTCCATATCCGCCTTCATGCAACTATATATAGGGAAGAAGAAGCCATGTGGATGCAACTGAATAGTAGGCACAAAAAGTAGGACTGTAAGTACTGGGGGCAGTGTTTTTTACTTTCTTCTTTCTTGGAGACTGTTGCATTTTTTCAATAGAGCTTGAAGCTATGTAATTCGTTCTACCTATCCTTAATGCAAAGGCAGAACACCTGCGGTTTCAAGCCTTCCATTCGGCCCAATGCGGCCGATGGATGCCCAGGCGTGAATTTTCCATTGCAATATCCACCGGCCCAATGCGTTGGTGACTTGGTGGCGGTATGTGTGTAGCAGTAGAGAGGTCATGTATATAAACCACCAAGGAGGCCCAGACAAAATTTGGCCGATGCATGCCCAGGCGTCGCTGTAACGCAGCCCTCACCCTGGTGTACGATTTCGTCCGACGCTGCAACCCTGTTGGCTGGCGACTCACTATTGACCAATTGTAGCGTTTGAAGATGTCTGGCAGACTGGAACTCTGGCGTCTGGCCTAGTACATCGTATTCAAAGACACCTTTGTTTTGTATCCTAGCTGCTGGACAGCTGGAGTGCAAAAAGAAATGCGAGGACCAATAGTTGTGTCATTGTTTGTTTGCTGAGTAGATCTGCAAAGCTAATTGGTGAGAAATTTAATTCTCTTTTGTCTAACGCAACTGGTGCGTAGTCCATGTATATATCCCCAACCACTTCAGCGTAGCACAGGGACCTCACATCATAATCCATGGCCGCGCCATATGCTCCTCTTGGTCGTAGCCAGACCCGGCAGCGGCAGGTCAACTCGCCGGCTGGCGGGCGGCGGCGTGGTCGCGCTACCATGCTCGCCGCCGTGCCACGCTGAGAACGGGGGTCGGCCATATCGTCTCTTGCTTGGCAGCCATGCATGTATGTACGTCCCTCCAGATCTAGCAACTCTTCAATTCAAATGGTGAAACTCGTTCTATGTTTCGACGTCACGTGTTGTTTTTCGTATCTTTTTCCGTTTTACACATCTTTCTTCGCTTTCCAAATTCGCCTTGTATTTGCTTTATTTATTTCTAGCATGCTTTTGGGATATGCTATGATAGAGGTTGCATAGTTTTAGTGTTTGAAACTGATCCTACCTCATCTCTGGCGGTGGGGACATATATGCATGCATGAGGCGGGGAGGTCGGGTATATATAGCTTTGTTTGTGCTTTTCCTAAGTAGAACATGAAAGGAGAACTGATTTTCTAGCTAGCACTTGGACGAGAAATTGATCTTTGAATCTCATCAGAAAGGAAGAAGAAACAGATTGAGGATTAATTAATCAGTAATAGATCGAGAGTAAAGAATTGCTGAATCCAGAGATAAATCTAAGTCCAATGTCAACGCCTCAAATGGTGGGTGTGGTGTGCTAGTTTGGTCTTCCGTCTTCCATGGAGTGGTTGTTGGGTTGGGTTCGTGTCATGTGCAGCCGTGCAGTGCCCGTCGAGCGATAAAACCACTGCAACCCATCCCCAAAAAGCCCATCTTCAACGTGGTCTTCCAAATATTTAAAAGGCCCGTCTTAAGTACAGAGAAGCCCACGTAATACTTTAGGCAAAAGGCCCAGGCCCGCACAAATACCATTGCGGTCTGCGGATGCTGCACGGTGCCCCGAAAGCGACACACTAACCATGAATGGCTGCAAGCTTTGTTTTCTCGCGTGCTCTTCTTCTTTCTGATCAGTTTCTCTTGAGGAAACTCGATCTCTCTTTCCGTCTGCCTCTGCCGCTAGCTAGCTAGATCTAGATCGCCTTCGCGCAGTTTCAGTCTTCCAAACTCGGAATTTCAAAGGTTCCGAACTTGCACAGTCGATTTTGGAAATCCCAAGTCAAATCTCAGATACTCTGATGAAGTCTGCCCGTGTTTTGGTCAGCAACACTTGTAGATAGAGAAGAGAGATCTCACGAATTGACATGCCAATAAGATAATGTACTTATATAGCTAGAGATAAATAATGGAGAAATGGAGGAAAGCAACAGCCTAAACATTGCATGGGAAAAAAAACATGATGTACGTGTCGTACGTGCTATAGCAATTCACTAGTAGTACGTACTATATAGTATATTACTGCTTAGTACATGCATATCGAACAAGCAAGTACATGCGAGCATGTACTAGTTCAATATTCGTTAGTTAAAGCAGCTAGCTAGCTAGCTAGCTAACAAGCTGAAGTACAACGTGCTAGTTAATTAATTGAGTTGCTAACCGCAACGCATCAGGACAATTCAGCAAAACGTTCACAGGCGGTTCCCTTTTTTTTTTACATTAAGTTTCACCACTTTTTTATCTTAAGTTTAGCCACTCATCTTATTAAAAAAAACTTATGCAAACATGGTCAAATCTAACTCATTCTTGAAAAACTTATATTAATAAAGCAATCCATAACAAAAGAAGTGATATTTTGAATAAATTTCTGAATGAGACGATGGTCAAACTTAGTATCAAATGCCGACAAGGAAGTACTACACATTGAAATATTGAATGAATTATGATTCCGTTTCTGTTTTTGAATTTGTTTCAGACGATGGAGCTGAGGCAACATGCATGTAGGCCCTGTAAGAGAGAGAATCACTACTGCCATGTCCCACACGTCAGTCCTACTGTACGTCCTTTTGGTCAGCAGCCCCAGCAGCACCGCGTCCGTGCCCACTGCCCACAGTCGACTGCTACGGATCCCTAGCTGCTGCTGCCCTGCCTGCTGCACCCCCTGCACAATCCATCCATCTCCTCTCCGGTCTGATCTCTCCAGTCCCCACTCATACGCGCCTGCGCTAGCTAGAGCTATTCTGGATTCGATCCATTTGGTGTGGTAAGTACGTATTGATCTCCTCTATTCCCTCTCCGGATCGATCGGGTGTACCCCCGCGCGCCTAAGTTCTGTAATTAATTGTGCTCTTGTGGTCGGCCAATCAGCAGAGAGCTGAAGAAAGCTACTGGTTTTAGCGTGTTTCGTTGCGAATCGTGCGTGATCGATCGATCGAGACGCTACACAAGGTAAGATATACGTCCCATCCATCCAGGCCAGGGAAGAAGATAAGGAGCTTCGGATTTCAGATCTGTGTGTCGTCCCAGCGGTATGTACTCTCTCTCTCTCTCTCCCTCTGTCCTCTCTCTCTCTCTCTCTCTCCTACCTCGCAGGTCAGTTCAGTTTATTTTGTTTGGATTTGATATTCTGGATGGAAGCATGTAATGTCATCACTGGAGAACATGTTCTCTTTGTTTATATGGGAGAAATTTAAGCTTGGTTTCTATTCTTCAGAAAACATTGGTTCTTTCTTTCTTTCCTTGATCTACCGTGTACTGGATAAATGAAAAAAAAAGCTAGCTAAGCCATTTTTACTACTACCATTAATTCGTAATTCTATTGGATCATTTAATATTTTTCGGTAAATTGTTCAAGCATAACAAGACCAGATTTGCACCATATCTACTACTACGTACCATTTGTAATTCTTTGTTTACAAGTACATGAGCATGATGGCTCAGTTTTCTTTTAAGTACATGACCGTCAACTAATAATCACCATCCCTTTGTAATTTGATTTATTTGTAAGCTATACTACTTTGGTTAGACTAAAGCTTTTGATTTAACATATATAGATAATCTTAATCCACTTTGCTTGTGGGGTTAATTAATGATCATCTTGTGCATCATATCATATATATATCATCCCTCCAAAGGAAACTGATCATCTTGTAGTACAAACTGGAAAGAATTAATCTCCCATTTGCACAACAAAAAGGATGATTTTATGTAACTTATCAGCTGGAGATCTAGGGAATTGTTTTTCCAATGGTTGAACACCCTATAACAACCTTTGCTGTGCATATATGTTAAACATCATTCAGGCATTACTGAGGTATATATATATGTGTCCAGTTTCTAAAAAAAAAATGGTATATATGTATGTGTGGGTGTGCGGTGCAAGTGTGGGCTTCAGTGAGTTCAGTCAATTACGCGAAACAAAACCATATATATATATGCAATGGACCATTTTTTTTATGGAATACTCGCGGGGATTGTTAGTTGAAGCCACATTCTCTATTTGTTAACAAGATGTCCTTTTGTGCTACATGAATATATAGGGCTGGCTGCCTGGTGTGTGTAACAAAACACTACTCCTAATATGGAGGATCAGAATAAAGATTCTTATGACAAATGAATGCTATAGGTGGACTTATTACTGAATAAATAAACTTGAACTTTCAATTTCTTGATTGAGTGAAAACAATAGGCCACAAGCCTTCCTGTATAAAAAATAATGTTGAAATTAAAAGGGAGTTTACATGTATACAGTAACAGTAAGTGAGCAACAAATTAACCTATATATAGAAGGAAAATTACATAAGTTCTTGGTTTGGGTGATGCATATATATATACACTCCAAAATGAAATTATGATGGGTTCCATGAAAAATGGTGCATTTACCTTTATTAATTTCAGGTATGGAAGGTCATCGATATACAAAGTCCATACTACATTGGTCCTTATCATGTATACGTACATAAATATATGCACCATGATAGAGAAAATTCCATGTATAACATGTTTGCGTACGTCTCTGCCATTTGTGTAAGCAGGCTACTGGGGGCATCATTGCTGCTAACATGAACACTGGAAAAAACAAGTCCCTCAAGTGTTGGCTCGTCGTCGCTGCCTCAGTGATGATTCTGACCAACCATATCCTGTCTGACCCAAAATACCAGCAGCTGATCCCTCTGGAGCCAATGGTGATCTTCATGATGTTCACGTGTTCAATCATCTGCGTTTTCACACCATGAAACAGATATGATGGATAGCGCATCGATCGCATTGTTCATGCCTCGCACAATATCGTGGTCCAGATGGAACCCCCAATGGCCCAATGCAAAGTCCTAGCAGTATCACGTCCTTCCCGGATAGTATTGTTCGGTGAACCTGTGTTTAATTTGTGTGTAACAATATAACTCCTTCCCGGATAGTATTGTTCGGTGGTTGTTTATTTGCTTTTAATTTGTAAGCTTCCTACATGCAGTTTATTCATCAGGAATAATTATTTGGCAAACGATAAACTGTAATTATTATGCTTGACGATGATTACCAATGTTTTGTCTGGTTTTAATTGCTCAACACAGACTTATATTATACTTTTGCATGTTTACAAACAGCACCCTGATTAGTAGTGTGTAATCTAAGAAATTGAAGATATCACACCGCTTCTATTAATTTGAGATATATATCCTCCCTACTTTGATTGATCAAATTCATATAAAAATTTTGGAACAGTATTTGTTTAATCATGGAATAATTGTTACAATGTACGTACTTATTTAGAGACAAGCATTAAATGTTTTGTCCTATAAACTTGATCCAAATTACAATACTTTTAATGTACGTACCAAGGACTATGTTTCAAATAACCTCCGGTGCGAACACATGGTTGATTTAGGTCACATGTGTTTAGTTTTGTGATTGAGTGATTGTCAACAAATCAACATTTTAATTCTATTTTCTCTTATTCTTTGTGCTTGGCTATGTTCACCGGCACACGTGGAGTGTATCGAAGACGTATCTCTTGGTTCGTCTTTATGTGTGTGTGGAGCTCGAGAGATGGTAGCCGACGGCGAGGTGAAGGGGCCAAGGAGGGCGTGCGGGCCGACGGACCGCTGGAGGTGAAGGACGGGACGTGAGGCTTGGACCGAGGGACCGGATCGCCGGGTGGCTAGCCATGGTGGTGACATTTAGGACATCGACGAATGCAAGAGGCGTGGCGGGACCGTGTCGATCGGGTCAAGACGGCGAAGCGCGGCGGCGAGAGCGGGGAGCTCGGATGACTTGGCGACTTCGGGCGGTCAAGACGGCGATGACACGTGTCAAGGAGGTTTGGTGGTTTGTCCTCAAAACCATCGGTGCGGGTTTCGTGGTTTGGGCCTCAAAACCATGGGTGCGGGTTTGGTGGTTTGGGCCTCAAAACCATCGGCGGGTTTCACGGGTTTGGGCCTCAAAACCCGGGCGTTCCGTGGACGGAAGGACGGCACGTGGCGGCATCTGGGAGATTGCGTGGAGCAAGGCTGCAGATGAGGAGGCGCGGTGGTCGTCGGATTAAATTATCCCGAGTCGGACTAAATTAGCCCGGGGTTAGCGGTTCGGCTCATATGTATCTAGGGGTAGTTTGGGAAAGAGGATTTCAGACTATATGTGGAGGATGACGGCCTCCTCCCCTCTTTGCCTCTCTCATTTTCGTTTTTATTTTCCCCTAATTTTTAGGGTTCTTGTTTAGAGGTCCAAGAACAAAAATTCGTGGGTTTTTGTGCTGTGATTTTCGTAGGAAGAGTGGCCCTTAGTCCACTCATGCCCTCTGGGTTTTTGGGGTCAGATTGAGTCATTTTATTTGCTGCGATTCGAGCTGTGTTCTTGTGTTCGTGAGCTATTTTCGTGCATATTTTCGATCTGCTTTTCCCGGAGTTCGGATGGATCTTAGGTGATGATTTTTGCGGGATTTGTTCGTAGCTAGGTGATTTTGACCTGTGCGAATTTTGAGATCCAGCTGCTGCGATTTGGTAAAGTTCTCGTCGATTTTTGGACCGCTCCTTTTCTGTTGTTGCGGTTTCGAGGTGTGCCTTCTGGGACGGCACAACAGCAGCGCTATCAACGCCGGCAGTCAGCTGTCGTGCGTGCCTGCTAGAGCGGCGGCGCTAGCTTTTGCAACCCAGCTGATCGCTCGATTTCCTATCTGCTCTATCAGCTCGTGATTCAAGGTTGTCAGGCTGCTGTTCGCATTTTGTTCAGCACAGTTCGTTGCCAAGCAAATGCAGTAGCAAGTTTCTGTTTTTATTTGGAGGCCCAAGCTTTCATCTTGCTCACGTAAACTAGCTCAAGTAATCATTAGCTCATCATGAGTATTTAATCCTTCTTGCTTGAGATAGTTTTTGCGTTGGTGAGCTTCGTCGGAGTGCAGTTCCTCCATTTCTTCAGTTCGTCAGTTCTTCTGTCTGCTGTCTCTTTTCGTCAGTTCGAGTTGGTAACTTGTCTGCAACAGCAGCTCCAAGCTAGCTGCGCCCAGGCATCCCTCCCTGCAGCACGAGCGACCTGCTCAGGTTGGCGTACGCCTCCAGGCTGTGAGACACCAGAGCTACTCGGCAGCAGCAGCACCAAGTCGGCTGCATCGACCACTCCTGCACCAAGTTCGGTTTCTTCGGCAACAAAGGTCGATCTTTCACTTGTGCTGTGGAGTGGCCTTCGAGCCTCCAAATTGTTTCTCTTGCAGGGTAGCTAGGTTGAATTCTTGTGCGAAATTCCAGCTTTTATTCAACTCAATCTAGTTCCTTTTTCCTGCGCCCGCAAGGTGTTTGATGAAATGTCCTAGTAGCCGTTTCTTTCGTAGTTTCCTCGTTCGAGCTTCGATTTGCGATCCGGTTTTTGCGTTGGACTCTCTAAGCCTAACACTTCGTGTTTGATATCTTGCTACCAGTTAGCACGTGTATCACTCGCATCCTTGTGAGCTCGCTTTTGAGGTTGGGGGTTGAGCCGATGACTCGAAATTGAAAAGAAAAATCGAGGCTCCCATTCACCCCCCTCTGGTCGCCGTTTCGGTCCTTCACTCAGATATACGTACGCCACACGTACGTCTGAAAGGACAAATGTGTTTACGGTGTGCGTGCTGGGAGACTCGATCCTTATCTGGATCGAATGTTTGTTGACTCGAGAACGTACGTATATATGGTTCAGGGAAATTACTAGTACAACTACAAGCTAGTACTAGTAAACCGTTTGTGTGTGGTCTAGGCAGGACCGCAGGACGGATTCCTCAATTAATGCAGTGTATGACTTGCTCACTGCCCTGATAGCTGGAACCACCTGATAAATATCCAAATTCCAAACGACAAATAATATATACTACCAGCTAGGTCAAAAGGCCATTATTGAGGTTTGGATTCTTTTGTAGAATGTCCCAAGGAAACAAATTAAAGCGCTGTGGCTGCTAGTGCTAGCACTGTAGAGTGCAGATTAGTTGATCAGTAGCCGTTTGTAAAAAGCGGCTGTACAAATAATCATATCACTGGCGTCTTATAAATACTCCCTCCGTTCCTAAAAACTTACAATTCTAGCACAGTGTCGTGGTTTAGTATCCCAAGTTTGATTAATTATAAATAAAAAACTATCAATATTTATGCTATCAAATAAATCTCGTTAGATTCATTTACGAAATGTAGTTTTTTAATAAATTAATTTGAAGTCATAAATATGAATAGTATTTGGTAGAAATTTGGTCAAACATAGACTACTTTTTTGATGGCACGGGAACTCATAGTTGCAAGTATTGTGGAACGGAGGGAGTATACCGCCACTAAATTAATACTAATTTCACTAGTGGTTACATTATGCGCGACGTCATTGAAAATATGGGTTCACTGGCGGCTTGTTTGTGGGGCCCGCATTTGAGTCTGCATTGGCGCGTTATGTTAGTTAGCTGAGCCAACCGCTAGTGAAAATTTGGGCATGACGCCATGAAAAAGGGCTCTGCCCTAGTGTCTCAAGTGTTGTGGCCCTTGTGGGTATTGTGGGGTGGGAGGCGAGGTGTGGATCGGAGCTGGGCTGCCAACACATAGCTGACGGGTTGATTTGGCCCCACGGAGCGACGGCGTGGAGGCAGAGCGATCCACACTTGCGTTGAGGTGGCCCCAAATCCTAGCCAAAGTTCGCTTCCTAAGCACACCCAGTGCCGCCTCGATAATCTCTGCCACTGAATGTTCATTCTTTTGGCTCGATGTAATTCGGACTGGCTAGTTAAGCTAGTAGCCGCAGATTGTATTCCCCTATGATAATGAATGAAAGCTCTATGGTTCCAAAAAAAAGCACACCCAACACCCTCAATCATCGAATTCCTCTATATATAGGGGCATTTTTTTTAGATAATGGATAACAAATATCCGGCCTCTACATCCTAGGGATGTACACAGCCTATTATTACAAGCTTTCGACGAAACAGAAAGAGAGAGGCTCGGTCATAAATTGACCAGGAAGCTAAGACAAACAATATAAATGTTTCCATCCATTGTTGGATATCTCTAAAGCAATAAATTCTAATTTCTTGCTTGTTGTTGAGAGCGCTTCCTTGGCTATCTCGTCACGCTGTAGCTGTGCCCAGTAGCGTAACCAATACGCACCTCTGAAAATTACCTGCATAATAGAATTAGATTTCTTTACATTAAAAACCACATCATTTCGGCATCTCCAGAGAGCCCAGCATATGGCAGCCACCCCCACCCAAATCAGTTCTCTAATATATAGGGGCATATGTTGGACCTTTGGTTTTAGCTTTGGTGGAGCCATGTATAAAGTCTAGAACCACTCTTTTTTTATAGGATAGAGGGAGTATTGTATAAAAATAGCTTCAAAACATATAATTCACATGCAACAAATTTTGAGATAGGAGCTTTCGCCTAGGCAGCTAAAGGCTAATGGCATCCAAATCTAAATCCATCAATGTAAGCTCGAACGGAGAAATACCAAAACCAAAGTTAATCTCAAAAAGATCTAAAACATTGCCATTAATAACAACTTTTTCGTCTAAAGTCATTTATTAAAATAAATATGTGTTTGAATTTCTCACATTTTGAATTTAATTTTTTTGTCAACGATTTTGGATGAAAAAATGATGGAAAATCAAAGTTGTAGTACTTTGAAATTCTATAAAGCGAATACAAATAAAATGTAAAGTGAATTGTCGAAGTCGAAATGATTTCCATAGGCATGTATCTTTTTTTACTTATTACTCTCTCTGTCCCTAGATAAATAGATTTCTAGAGTTTTCTTAAGTCAAACATTTTAAAGTTTGACCGAATTTCTAGATAAAAATGTTAATATTTATGATAACAAACTAGTATCATTAGATTTACCATATAATATATTTTCATAAAGTGTTCATTTTATTTTATAAATGCTGTTATTTGTCTCTATAAAGTTAGACAAACTTGAAAAGTTTGATAGACACAAATTCTCGATATTGATTTATTTAGGCACGGAGAGGAACTACGTGAAGACACATATCATCAAAAGGACATGATCACACGCCACGGATCGGCGTCGTCCATAGTTGTCTTGTGGAGGCTCCCCTCGTGTTTCTTGCTTTTCATTTGTGTTTTGGACTTCGTTGGTAATCCTTGGATTACTTGTGAAATCTTTGTATCGGTTACCTTGCCGTTCGATCGGCTCTTCTTCTTAATGAAATACGCGTGAAGTCGTGTTCTCGAAAAAAGTGTCGTCCTTACGTCGCTGGACCGATGATGGACGGCACGTATATTCGTAATTTTTCAACTTTCTTGTGCATCAAATTCTTTAGCCGATCCGTCAAACCACTTTGTGTTTTTATCAAAGCCGCAATCAATGACACACAGTATATTTTAGTTACATAGATTGCCGACATCGATCCGAATGTTCTTGTTTCCGCAGCCGCAACACTGAGAAAAAGGTTCGGCGTGGTCGCGTGTGGACGTGTAGTCATGCGCGCGCATTGCAGGGCGAGCATCTGCTGACGACGCGGCTGTCACGTACTGTACTTGAATACGGAGTACCTAATCCTGGAGTGGTGGTCCGAATTGGCTGCGGCTATGCGCCGACGTTCGTGCGGTGCGGTGCGGAGGAAGCTTCGTCGACGGACGTATACATCTCCCCAGTGGACTCGGTGACGTCAACCTTGCTTTAGACGCGTACGTAAGCGCATGACGAATAATATGACGCGATATATGCATGGTTCCTAAAACCATGTAGCACTCCACATATTCCTGAAAAATTCAAAAAAACAAACAAATAAATATATGCTCAACGCGGTGGAGGGAGGTCGTCCCACTTGTTGGCCTGGTTTTGGTATAGCCTTCGTGGAACCTTCGTAATGACGTGATCCTCTTGTTCACTACACTATCACGTACGTGCAGCGGCGGATGAGATCGACGCCAGTGTATATAGCGCGGCCTTTGGGGATCCGTGCTTTGGTTGGGGTTGTCTCTTCTTCCTCGATCGGCCTCCTCTTGTCTAAGGGCCTCCTCTAGTGTAGAGTTTAAGCTTATTTATTATCTTCATATTTATTGCATTTTGATGATGTGGCGCTGATGTGGCAGTGTATTTATGGGGAAAAACTAAGACTCTAAGTCTTATTTGGACTCAAGTCCACAATACTTAAGGTGATAAATAGTCTTAGACTCTATGATAGAGTCTGCATTTTGAGTGCCCTAATACTACGTACTAATATATGGAGCTATATTCATAAACCTAAATTTCAAAATTCTCCGAAAGTGAACTGCGCGCTTCTCCAGATATTTCACCATTGAAAATTTAGTATAAACTTTTCCCACTAAATGTCTACTAGTGATATTTTTGATGTGTTATGACCAGTGGATGTGTTTTGTTACTAACTAAAAGCACTAAGAGAAGTCAACCATTTTAGTACCGGTGTATCTTTTTTCTTTTGTTCCTCATCAGGGTAATAAAGACTCTTCATTAGTCTTTGCTTGAACTAGTAAGCGGCGCCCGTGCGTTGCTACGGGATAACTAAACTTTATAATAAAAACATTGATCGCACGATAAGATTATAATATTATGTAATTAAATACTAAAGTTAAAATGACATTTAATAAAAAAAAATAGAGTTTATAAAATTAACATAATGTAGTAACCACGCAGCATCGCAGGCTTACACACTCCACATTATAGACTTTTCCGTGATAGTTAAATGTCCGCGGCGTTGCTACGGGATAACTAAATTTTATATAAAAAAGACATAGATCGAATGATAAGATAACAATAATATGAAATTAAACAATGATATTAAAGTGACATTTAATCCAAACAAGTTTTGTGAAAGTAACACAATGAACTTGAGTACTCATTGATTTGCAGGATAAATAAAATTGACAACAATCAATTTATGTCACCCGTTATAGATTTTTAAGGCATCTATTTAAGAAATTTGCAATCCAGTATGGCATCAAAAAGGTTCTTTCCTCCTCTTTGCAATGACTGTTGTTATCGTGATTGTATGGTGTTAATAATTGGCTTGGATGAGGTGGTGCTACAAAAATCTAAATCATAATTGATGAAAACCAAAATTGGCAAATACTTCTATTCGACCGATCTAACCGGGATGGCTGCAAGTGGAGACATGGCTCCGCAACACGGAGAGGCCGTGTAGTACGTAGGCTCATGAGCAATTCACCTTGTAGTTGGATTTAGAGGCGGAGACGAGTGCGAGTAGGGCAGCGATGTTGGTGGCGGCTGCGGCTGCGGCCCGGGCGGAGCCGATTTCGAGCCCTCGCGTCCTCCGTTCTCCCACGTCCCGGGCGCCCACGGATGGCCGGCGGCGTCGGTGATGTTGAGAAGGTAGCAGCCGTCGTTGTGCAGGGAGACGTCGGAAGCGATCGGAGATGAACGTGTTGTCGTCGCCTGATTCCGCGACGTGGAAAATCCCTTCTCTAGGAGCACGAGGTGTAGGTTGTGACAAGCAGAAATACCTTCCTTTCTTGGGTGCGTGTATTGCGTGCGTATATGTATTATTGTGATTTAATTCTTTCCTTTATTGCGTGGTTAATTTCTTCCTTTTATTGCGTGGTTAATTCCTCCTTATTGCGTGGTTAATTTCTTCCTTTTATTGCGTGGTAATTCCTTCTTTTATTGTGTGGTTAATTTCTTCCTTTATTGCGTGGTTAAGTCCTCCTTATTACGTGGTTAATTCCTTCCTTTTTATTGCACAGGTAATTCCTTCCCTTTATTGCGTGGTTAATTCCTTACTTTATTGCGTGGTTAATTCCTTCCTTTATCGGTCGCATGGACGATTTGTTTTCTTTTTCTCTTTTCGGGTTCGCATGGGGTAGCGGATGGGCGGACTCAAAGCGAATGTCGCACCTCCTCGGGGCCGTGCGGCGGTGCGCTTCGTCTGAGGGCCACCAAAATTTTGGGGCCTTAAAAATAAGCCCATTAATAGAAGGCCTTAACTATTATTAGACTAGAGCTAAGCACATGCGCAGAAGTTTGAGAGTCGCTCTCGTTGACCGCTCATCTCAGTCGTATCGTGGCCAAGGAGATCGCCGCCGCCGGCCCTGCGTCCTATCGTGGCCAAGCAGATCGCCGGCGGCGGCCCTGCGTCCTACCGTGGCCAAGCAAATTAGCAAAGCAAGCAAGCCTGAATCGAAGCCAACGCTAGAGGCCCTAGCCCCCTACGGGAGTGCAGACCACAGGTATTGTTTTCTTTCAATTCAAAACTTTTTCCTATTACTAGGTAAATGCCCCGCGTTGTTGTAACGGGAAAAAATGTCATTCACTTTTTTTTTCTTCCTCCGTGATCAACAATTCTCATTTTCTTTGGGCTTCAATGTGTTCTCGGCCATATAATAAATCCTCTGTCAATAAGAGGTTCGATCACGAAGACAAATTTAAGTACCAGAACGCTGAAGTTGTTTAGAAATTTCGGTTGCAAAATAAGGCCAACAACCCTCCAATCCGAAGTTGCATAAAAACCTTATAAAATAAGCATTTTAACCCAAAGCTTAGAGTGCACATGTATTTGTCCCATGCAAAGCCAACAAAGCTCCAGTGTTCATAGGTGCTTTGTTGATCAGTTCACTATTATAGGTGTTGGAAGGTAGCAAGAATTACAAGGCTATCACATTTTTCAAGTCAGATGCATTGCATGAAAATTAAGTTAACGGAAAAACAGGTGGTACAAGCATCCTCTCATCGCAGGTCTTATAACACATGCTCCTATCCCATCTCGTACAAATGCTTCACATCGAGTGATGGGAGTACAACTCGTAAGGGAAAAGCTAGCAAGGGCGATATCGCCAACTATGTCTGTCGCCACATCTGTTACTATCTCTTCGGTTAGCACCCTCCACAGTGGAGGCAAAGGTGGCATTGCACCGAGTTGTTGCCTGTCAACAGCAAAACATGTTGTCACAAAGTGCAGATGATAATGCAAATATTTCTGACATGGCATAGTCAAGGTGATCATCGTGAAGCATCATTCTCATTCTTGCCAGTGCTGGTTGTCTGTCATATATCATTGGCTGCCAATAAATACTACATAGTAAAGAAAGATTATATATTGCGATCCACAGATATGTGATTGTCATAAATGTTAGGTTAGATCACCTGGTGGGTGGTTGTAAGCAGGACTCATGCCACCATATATAAATAAACACCATACAGGATCTCACCACCAGCCCACCATTGGAAGGAAGAGGACATAGTTATGTTAATAAATGACTCTCAAGATCTAAAATAATAAACTCAAGTCACAATTGTATATGCAAAGCTAAGAGGTGTACAATTAATCAAGTATTGGTACCAATAAAAACTTAGATGATTTTAAAGTGGTTCAACTACAAATAATTTCAGATTATTTTGGCCAAAAACAAATTCTCATTGTGCACCTTCTACGACTCTAAATTTGACAAGATATTGGATGATAACAGTGAGGGAAGGCTGCCATCAATTTCATTTCTTTTAGTTCCTCTAACGCCCTCAGTGCACTTGATCTTTGAGTGAAGTGAAAAGCCAAAAATCTCTCTCTTATGCCCACCATTTTAGGGCTAAACTCAGACTAAATGTCATGTAATTAATGGGGTTCTCATGCTAAAACAATAAATATGGTTTATAAACATCACACATTTAGAACAAGCTCACAAATTCAAAGGGGGAGAGTAATGGAAATACGATTATTAGGTATCATCTTCAAGCTATTTAAGTTGAAGCCAATCATCCCAAATATTCATGGTGCAAATTATCCCAAAATGATACAAACAAAAAAAAAGTTATCATATCATGCAACACGAGGCTAAAATGATACAAACAAAAAAAAGTTATCATATCATGCAACACGAGGCTAAGTGCAATAGTGACTACACAGTTAGCTAAAAGCATATGTCATGTGGTTATGAAACTGCCAATCATAATTATAATTATAAATTATAATGGTTAGATGCAAATTTCTCTTACCATGCATTGCAACAGGAGCAAGAAAAAAATCATAAAAATACATGTTTCAATTTTAAAAGCAGTAATAATCTGAAAAAAGAAAAGGCAAAAGCATTTTGCAAAGTGAACACAAAAGTTTGCATTTAATCTAAACCCATATTTGTAAATCTATCTAGAAAACATACCAATCGCAATTATAGGTTTGTGGGGGTGATATTACTGATTTAATATTCAAGAATTAAATTTCTATTTTTAGCTAACGCGTGTGGCATGTGGCGGTTGGTAGACTAATTTGCGCCCTTAATCACGGGAGCGGGGTGATTATAGCCGGGCGGGGTGTTTAGCAGGGTGAAATTTCTATTTTTAGCAAGGCGGTGTTTCATGCGGAGGCGGCGTGAGTTCTGTCGGATGGGACGATTGCTTTTCACTCTTTTTAGTAGTATAAGATAAGCACTCGTAGATTGAAATTTTAATTTTTATTCTTTTCGTTTTTTGAAGCCATGTCTTCCTCAAATCAAATTAGAAAATTTGAATCTGGTTCTCAAAAGCCATTTTCTCTACTGTATATACATTATTTTTGTTATATATGGAACTTTGATATAGGCCTCACCTAGAGCTTCGAACTGGGCCTACAATTCTGACGGTACGGCCTCCTCTTTATTCTTTTTATGTTGTAGAGATTAGAGTTATCTCGTGTAGCCCACTACAGAACTGCAAGTGGAGGTAATCGATAGAATAGTACTATTATTTTTCTTTTCAAATGATATTTATGGCAGAGCACTACAAAAGGTCCGCAGCTCGTCAAATCGAGACATGCGCTGGTGCTGGAGACTAGTCTCGATCGCCGTTTATTTGCTCCAGAGCGTCATCTTCATCTCCGTCGGTCTAAGAAATCGGCTGATTTTATAATGGAGGTACAGTTGCTTACCGAACGACGTCAAGTCTCCCGATCAGAAGGAGTGTGTGTCCTTGGTCTGCTGGATAAAATTGTGGTACATAAAAGTGAAAACAAATCTTCTAAAACTGGTATGTGCACCGTAGATGCCGATTTTTTTGACCCGACGGCCCATGCTTTGTCGTTAGATAGCTTCCACACGCTTTCAATCCCATCTCTGATTAGCTATATTTAGCTTTTACTCCGTGATAGAAAAAAAGGGGGCCGTAACGAATTGAAAGCACGGAAAGCAACATTTTGGTGTTATTCTCTCCGATCACCATCGACCATGCTAGTAGTACATACGTACGTATGATGTCCTCCTGCCGTCATATATAATATAATATAAAATGAGAAGTTTGAACCTATAATGTCGAGTTAAGCAGAACATTCAAATATGAATTATTCAGAAGTTTGTATCCCAACTATAGTTTTACCATCCATGAAAAAATTAAATACAATTATGGAATGCCATGGTCAAATAAAGTAGTTCAAGTTTAACCAAATTTATATTAAAGTAGTATTATGTCAGAACCCAGCTAGATTAGGGCGGGAACCGACACGAGAACGGGCGACGGAGAGGTGGTCGATGACGGCGGCGAGGGGCGGCGGCGTGGCCGTGCCGTGCGGGCGGCGTGGGCGGCGCGGGAGGAAGGGGCGCGCGTCAGGCGGCGCCCCTAGCGGCGTGTGGCAGCGAGGGGAGGAGGGGGGGGGCGCGGGAAGAGGAGGAGCAGGAGATTGGGATAAATTTCTTTATTTGCTTGTTGCCCCGAAAGATTACAGACCCCTTACTTTTATAGCCCGGCTAGTGGGACTTGTATCTCAAGCAATCTCTCTAAAGGTTTCCTTATAGATTGGAATATCTTTTACAAGCATATCCTATTTATTTATTTCCTAATAAGGGTCTCCCTTATAGATAAGATATCCCCTTGCACACCAAAATGCCTAAAGATAATCCTAGATATTTTCCTCCTTTATTCCCGAATTAATTGCCGAAGAATCCGCGGAAGGGAGGAGATGGCGGCGCCCGTGCTCGTGGGCCCCGCGCACCTGTCCTTCGGGCCCTATTTCTGGGTCATGACATCTCCCCCCCTTCTCCGACCGGGCGTCCTCCCTCACGCTGGATGAAAGTCCATTCGGTCACGCCTGGGTGGAGGTCAGCTGCCCCTGGCATGATGAGCTCAACCTGCAGTACCAGTCTACCTTCCACCGGGTTCTTGAGGATCATGTTCTCCCTAGTTCGCTTTGGAGCAAACTCCAGGAGGTAGTGAAGGTTGCCGATGTAGCCGTGGTAGATGTACTGGTGGACAAAGACGTCCCCTGTCGTGATGTTTGTCGTCGACGAGCCGCCGGCCAGGAGCTCCCTTGGAACGCCCACCTCAAGGTGCTGATGCACCATGTCGCGGGGTGGGCTCTCCAGGAACAAGAAACTCTCATTGGGAGGAGCGTTGACGAAGAGCGGAAGAAGGCGCCAGATGGTGATGTCGCGGCGAGTAGGAGGAGTGGCAGCCAAGTTCAACATCGTTCCGTACATGAAGGAGCCGACGTCGAACCAGAGAGGGCGAGAGCTGGTGGGCGCCCCTCTCTGCATCGTAGCTGATGTGGACGTTGTCGACGGTGAGGAAGAGGCGATCCATGCCGTCGAGGAAGACGACCCTGGCTAGGCCGACGTGGTGGCGCCGGTGCCAGTGGTGATCGGACACACGACCGGCCGAGTCCGGAGGCCTGCCGTGGTCACCACGCGAGGGTCGATGTAGTTGTGCGTTGCTCCCGAGTCGACGATGATGTTGACGCCTGTGCCTGAGATCATACCGACGGTATAGAGAATGAGCACCACGTACCGGGGAGTCGGGGTCCCCGAAGAGGACCTTCAGGTCGGCTGGCTCCTTCTTGACATCCGCCAGTGAGACGTTCGTCGAGTCGTCGGTGTAGTCGTTGAGGATCATGATGTCGAAAAGGTGCTTGCACTTGTGACCCCGTGTAAACGGCTCATCACAATTGAAGCATAGTCCAGCCTTTCGTCGCTCCGTCATCTCCTCCGGTGTCGGCCCGCTTGAACGGCCGAGTCGTTGCCGGTGCTTTGGCGACGAGAGGGGGGCAGGGGGGGGGGGGGCGCGGGGGCCACGCGGCAGCGCCCGGCCCTCACCTATGCTGGCTTGCCGGTGTTGTAGAGGATGGCGAGGCGTCGCCAGACGCCCGGGCGAGACATGGCAGCCTCCATGTCTTTGGGGTTCTGCATCTCGACGTCCGTCTTGAGCGGTTCGCCCAAGCCTTTGTGTAGATGTTCACTTTGCTTGTCGTCGAGGTGGCCTTCACGTGCCCCCGTGCGCCGAGAACTGCTTCGTGTACTCATCGACGGTGCCTGTCTTCCTCAGCGATGCCAGCTCACCCAGCGGATTCCGCCGTTCAGCTGGGCCGAAGCGCTCGTTGACATACTGGGCGAAACTTGCCTAATCTACCACCGGTTTCTCCCTGGGACAGCCTCATGTACCATTCTTTGGGCTCCCCCGTGAGATGATAGGAAGCATACCGGACTTGTTCATTGTTGTGGCGTACCTTGTCCCCCTCAAGAATTGCTCGCGGCGATTGATCCATGGGAGGGGATCCTCCTTGCCATCATACGTGTAGAAGGACAGCTTGTGCAAGCGAGGAGCGAGACCTGGGAAGGTGTCTGCCGGGGGTGGGGGGCGGCGCATGCGCCCTGTCGGTGGCGCCTGGCCGGGCGCTGGTTTCGCCCTGTGTAGCCCTTCATCGGGTTCTCGGATCGGCTGCGGTGACTTGATCATCCCGGTTACGCTTGCCATCGTCCCGCTTCTTGATGAAGTCACGGGCTGCTGTCTCCAACAGCGTCTTCATCTCCGGATCGGCTTCCTGGAGTTGTTGACGGGCGCTTGATCGCCGCGGATCGTTGCCCGAGAGAATAGCAATTTGATTCTCGGCGTATCCATCTGTTGTCGAATTTGGCGAACTGTTCCCCAAATTCTTCAGCGAGCTTCTTTGACTCGCTATCCATGGTGGTGGGTGGATCGAAGTGGTCTCCGGATACCAACCGCCGGAACCCGGCTAGATTAGGGCTGGAACCGACACAAGAACGGCGACGAGAGGTGGTCGATGACGGGGGCGGGGGGCGGCGGCGTGGCCGCGCCCAGGCGGGGCGGGGCGGCGCGGGAGGGGGAGGGCGCGCAAGATGCGGCGCCCCTGGCGGCGGCGGCGGCAGCGAGGGGGGAGGAGGGGCGCGCGGGGAAGAGGAGGAGCAGGAGATTGGGATAAATTTCTTTATTTGCTTGTTGCCCCGAAAGATTACAGACCCTTTACTTTTATAGCCCGGCTAGTGGGACTTGTATCTCAAGCAATCTCTAAAGATTTCCTTATAGATTGGAATACCTTTTACAAGCATATCCTATTTATGTATTTCCTAATAAGGGTCTCCCTTATAGATGAGATATCCCCTTGCACACCAAAAACGCCTAAAGATAATCCTAGATATTTTTCTCCTTTATTCCCCGAATTAATTGCCGAAGAATCCGCGGAAGGGAGGAGACGGCGGCGGGGGGGGGCGCCTTGTGGGGGGCGGCGGGCGTGCTGCTGTGGGCCCTGGCGGACCTGTCCTTCTAGGCCCTATTTCTTGGGTCATGACAATTAGCATTTATGGTTTTAGTTAAACAATATTTTTATAAAAAATATATTCTATAACTAATTACATTCTTTTTGTACACGGAGAGACTAGACAACAACCCTTTCAAACATGTCCATTGAATTTCCATCGCACAAGAAGCACTCGCTTACACCCTACAATATTGTTTGATCTGTGACTTTAATTATTTACTGTACCCTCCGAGCAATAGACTATAAATATTTATAATATCAAATAAATATCATTAGATTAATTATGAAATGTATTTTTTTATAAATTAATTTGGACCATGTAGTATCTAAATATTACTCACTAGAAGTTTGGTTAAACGTGAACTAATTTATCTAGCAGACGATCTGTGTAGTTACATCCTTTACCGGCCTGGACATAGAGATTAAATTTTTATTACCTAGATAGATAAATATTTAGTTTACTTTAAACTATTTAGTTAGGCTATTGCTAGACTGTTTATCTACGTGCGTCAGCCATGGGCAGGACATAGCTATATCTCTTGCCGGCGACTATACTACTACACCATGCTATGCTTTTCTTATATGTAAGCCACGTAGGCCATGGGAGCTTATGAAGCTTCCAAGAAGCTTTGCTGCGGCCTCCAGGCTGTTTTCAACGAATCTTCCCTAGCTAGTTTACCCCCTCGCTAAGCCTTAATTTTTTTTTTTCCCCAGGCGGCAAGCGTACAGGAGGCATAAGAAGGCAAGGCTACTTGCTCTAAGAGACTTCACAGCTTCAACATAAAGCGAGAAGAGGTGAGCACCTAGCTCACCACTGCCGCACTGCGGCCTCTGGGATGGTGATGGAAGAAAGCGAGACCGGCGGACTGACGGTCCGCGGCGAGGGGAAGGCGCCGGCCCCGCCACCGCCGCCGCCGAGCCGTGAGGAGGAGAACGGCGGTGGGCACCGCCGCGCGCAGAGGAGGCGTATCTGGCCGCGAGGCCGTCGCGCGGTCATAGCTCTGGTGGCCATGATCGCGGCGGCTGTCTATCTTCTACTCGCTGACGCCGTCGCCGAGCCGCCGGCGGCGGCCGCCTGGTTCGTGGCCTATCTTCTCTGGATCATTGGGCTGAATACGCTGGTGTCGTTCATGAACTGTTGATCACACCGCCCCCACGAACAGCAGGTCTCTGGCGAGAGGGGGGTTCGGGTACGTACACGTCTGCGCCATAATTAGATTGTGTTTGCGCGGTGTAAATAAATAAGTACGTGTATATTCCCAGCTAGCTCTCTCTTTGTAGATATATGTATATACTCATCCAGGTAACTGCTCTTGTATATATATATATTGTTCTATCTGATCCTGGCATGCATGTGACTATACATACTTGATGATGGAGCAATTTTTTTTTTCTGTTTCTCATTCCAGTGGACATATATAGAGTATGGTAGAACTGAATCGCAACTTGCCTACTTTGGCAATAGATCAAGTCCTTCAGAGGTGCTGGAGCAGCAAACACGATCCAGCGGCTTCATCTCATTCAATTTAAAGAATCTGTTTCGGCGATTACTGCATGCAAATATATATATATAAGTTCTCCGTCATCGATTGCAATCAGTGTCCAGACCGCGTAGCTAACGCGTGAAACCGGTTTCCTCTTTCGCGAGTGGTAATTTCCTTGAAACCCTAGCTCTACCTGCATGCTGCTCATCCACCTAGGACGTATCTTTCTTCTCTGCGCGAATCACTGGATATATCACCAATTCACCATTCACCAGAGATCGAGCTAAGCACAGCCCGCTCGGTCACGATCGACATCTACCGCGAGGTTATGCTTTTTTCAGGTTGGTCGATCAGTTTGAGCGCAGCAATACATACAGTAATCAAGTCACAATGCATAGCACAATCCAAAGCAAGCAAAGTCGTTAGCAATACACTGCTGCTGCAAGGGAGAGTAGGGATCGAGCTAGATACTGATGCAGACTGTATAGATGAACTTCGACTGCACCAGACGTCAGTCGACTTAGAGGCCAATCTAACAGCCCCTTCTTAGATCCGTCAGCAAACTTCGAAGTTTGCCCCCCTTGTGCGACCAAAGTCAATTTCTTCACAAATAAAGCTAGAAAAATAAAGAGATGTATATGGGCCCAATTATTCACTGGGCCAAATCTGGCTCTCCCAGCCTAGAGTGGTCTGGAAAGGCCTTAGTAACCTGGGTTTTGGCACGGATTCCTGGTCCGGCCCAAAGGAAAAAAGAAACCTGATCCGGCGATTCTAAAAGAAACCCATTGAAAAAAAAAAAAAAAAAAAAACCTGGTCCGGACTTTTTTGTCTGTATGTACTAATTACTAAATAAGCCCATTGAATGCTCAAATGTTTAGGAATTTTGGGTGAATTGTGAAATCAATTTTTTTATTGATTGATACCCTTATAAGATCGGTCTTCAAAACTCTAATTTCAACATTAGATTCCACAGTGAAACGTTTACTTAAATTATACGAGAAGACAAAATTTTGAATGATAGTCTCTTTGGACAACTCACCTTCAGAACATATAACTTTTCACACCATTAGAATCGTTGTACTGCTACCACAAATATTATATAGTAAGCCGAGCTCGGTTGTAGTATTATGAATGCATAATTCTCGAGAAAAAAATACAGAAGCTGATTATTTTTTTTTCACGACCACGCCGTTGCGCGTATTTCAACAGAAGCTGATTATCATGGCATAGGCTTTCAGCATGTATACATATATCTGAATATATTAACATTCCTGGTCAGATTTTCACAACTCACAAGTATCCAAAAGTGCAGGGAGAACTCACCTTTATCAAGTGCTTATCGTTGTGAACAGCTTAGTGCTCAAAGCACAACTGTTGGCATCAAATATTTGTCAGAAACAAGTGACATGAATAACTATGATGTTTTGAGCCTAAATAGCTAAATAACATCCATGACCAGAGTTTGAAGAGTTTTCAGATGAACCTGCTTGCTGGGCATCTCAGTTGAGACAGGAAGCTAGAATTCATGTCTTTTACTGAGATGGTATACGCCTATATGGTAATCGCGGATAAATCAACATCCTATAGAAGCTACAAAGACATGGAAAGACCAACACATACCTTATTGGAATCGTCCCAGATCTTCCAGTGCTTGGTGTCTATCGACAGTTTGACAGTGATGACACGATTAACATACAGCCGCTTATCTAGGAAGAAAATGGGAAAAACATAAAGAACAATGAGTATGCATTTCTCGCTACCAAAAATCTTGCAGTACTGGAGGAACAGGATGTGTAGCAGTAGTATGAGTATGACGACTGACCAGCAAACTGATCGAAGCAGAAGGCAGAAGGGCTCCATGGAGCGAGCTGAGCTATCTGAGCCCGCACAACACGCGCAGCAAACTGTGGTTGCTGCTGAACTGCAGAAGGAAAGGAAACGATGGATACATGGATTCAGAGGCTTGCCAATCGCTCTGGTTATTTGGGTGGAGAGACTCAAGGAGTTCTAGACCTGGACTTGTATATGCCAAGTCGTCGCCAAGTCAAGTCAACGAATGGAACAAAGTCATCTAGAGAAATTAATAACCAACTCAGGCTTGGACTGGGTCCTTGTGTTTCAATTTTTTTTCCTTGACCGAATAACGCACCCATCCATCTATTTTTTTTAAAAAAAGAACAGGAGGAGTCCTGCTGAAAAACTTTATTAAGCAACCAAAACGGAGAGAAACAAAACATAGAAATTCTAGCCTAGGATAAGAAAGAAAGAAACAAAGAAGATTCTTTCAATTACACAACTTGCTCTAGCCATAAATCAATATCTGGAAACTATTTCTTTTTAGCTCTCCATAAGAGTTGGCCAAAAATCTTCTTGAAGATCTGAAGACAACGAAGGCAGTTTGCTTGGATTCCCCTAAAGATGATATCATTTCTGACAATCCAAATGCACCAGCACATTATGATTATAATCTCCATAGAGAACTTTTCTCTAAATTGTAGTTTAAAACTTATGAATCTTTGGACCAAATCTGGTGTACTAATCACTGAGAGACCAATGAGGCCCCAGCAGCTTCTTGAAAATCCACACTCCAAAAACAGATGATCAACATTTTCATCTCCATTCAAACAGAGAACACATTCTATACAAGGGATTTCCATGGCCCTCCTCCGGAGGATATCGAGTGCTTAGTCTGTCCTGTAATAGCAACCAAAAGAAAACTTGGTGTTTATGATGGCAAGATGACTTCCAGATCCATTTGAAGATGAAGTGAGTGTCTGAAAAACCAATCAAATGCCTATAAGCCTTTTTAATTTTGACAGAGAAACTAGGGTTATTCCAAATATAAGTCCAGACATCATGTGATCCAGGCTAAGCCTGGCTGAAGGTAAGGAGGAGGTTGCTTAGCTCTTGAAACTGATCAAAAGCATGAATGGATAAAGGCGGGTTGAAGGGAGTTGATAAGTCCGAGAGGGAGCCAGCCATATTTAATTAAGCTTATATGAGGCTTTTTTTGCAAACGATTGAAGCTTTGGTTAACTCATTTTCAGCACCCATCTCTCTTTGTTGGCCTGAGAAACTGAGCGCTTGTTTGACTGAGGGCTTGTTTAGATGAGACCCTGAGCACTTTTGCCTGGCTTCGCCGTTGCCTGTAACTTGCCTATGTTGTGTTTGGATAGAGCCCTGGTGATGCTCCTGGACCAGGCAAGATCCTGTGCTCCCAAGCAATGAAAAATGAGCGCCTGGCGCTGAGTCTAGCTTGCTTGGAGTAATAACAGTCCTGTCACCGTTATCAATGTTTCTAATATGCATCCTCTATAGCTATGCAACAAACATTAACCAATCTTTTTATGAAAAAAAAATAATCGGTCACGTTTAGTCTATTATTAAATATGAAATATTAAATAATCTCTTTTATCAATAATTTTTTTTTTTTTGTTTCTAATTGCGTAAACTGAACTTCGGTGATTTTTGTTTCTATTTTAAGTTTAACTAAATTTATATAAAACAATATCAATATATTTTTATAATTAAATATTATATAATTAATCTAATAATATTTACTTGTTATTAAAAATGTACAATTTAGTAAAATGAAAAATTATTTGTCTCCTAGAAAACAATAATTATACATTCTTTTTTTAGGACATAGGAGTATTATTTTGAGCATTAAAAATAATAAAATAAATTGATGTATTTTATTTTATTACCATATGCTACTCTTGTGTATATTAAATGTGTTATTACTTATAAGAAAATAATTTAATTACATCTCTGGTAAACTAGAAAACATATGCTTCAGTATTCATTTACCTTTCTCGGGCCAAAGCTTCCAACCCAAACGGATAACTCTCAACTTGCCCGGTTAGGTAGACTCCTCCGAATTTTCGGGCAACATTCTTCTCAAGGCAACTCATCCAGGCTCCAAACAGGACTTGAGAGTTTGGGCAAGCAGCTTGTGAGAAACATGTCCCCCAATGTCAGTCTCTTAGATTGGAAAGGACATGTCTATTTTAGTTTTGTGGGAATAGGCTCCAATGTATGTGCCCATTGGAGAACCGGAAGATGACCCGGCGATAAAACCATGACCACACATATGACCCAGTTGTCATATCACTATTAGATGACGTTTTGAAAAAAAGTCCGAGTCAAACATTATTAGGAACATAAATCATGAATAACTTTTAAGTTGTTCGGTTTGTAAATATAAAAAATCATATCAATAAATTTGTCTTGAAAATTACTTTTATAAAAATATACATATATAACTTTTTATAATAAATATTTTTATATAGAAAAAAGTTGAAGTTATGCTTAAATTGTGTAGCTGTCATAAATGTCTTCTAACAGTATAACCCCACAATAAAACCATAACCACAAATGAGTTCGGATTGTTTGCTACCATAAAGGCCCACCAGACCCAGCCATATAGCGTATAACGTACTGGCGTATCCGTATATAGTTATATATATCTATATGTACACTTTGGTATGCTCTACGGATTTTATATAGTTAGTTAGTTAGTTACGAGTACGACGGCGGTACTATCTAAGCTCGTTCGTACTACTTCGTCGTGACTCGATCTCGAAATGCATTGTCTTCTATCCTCTTAATGAAATACGACTACACAAGGAGCCCGATCTAAAAAAAACAAGATTCGTCGTCACAGGCGATGCCAGTACTGGGCGATGTACGGCTATATCTTGTTTCTATCACAGGCACGAACATAGCCAAGTCTGCGCTGACGCAAGCACCCTTATATAAGGGCACGACAAACGCGGCCCGACACCGGCGTATTCCCCAACAGTCCACACAAGCAAGGGAACAACCCAGACATCAATCTTCCAACCTACTCCTCCGTCCCTAAATAAATGTCATTCTCGCTTCCCGAGAAATCCACGTTTTCAAACTGCCGGCAATTATTTTTTAAAATATATAAATATTTATGCTAAGTAATTAGTATCATCGGAAAGATCTTTAAGTCTAGTTTTTAACAAATTTATTTAAAAATATAAATGTTGCACGTATTTTCTACAAACCTAGTCAAAGTTGAGAAAGTTTGTGGCATAAAACCCCAAAAGCGACATCTAATAAGGGACGGAGGGAGTAGGCAGCAAGAGGAATCTTTTGGTCAGTAACTTTTGCCAGACCTTTTACTGAGACGAGACACCTACGGGTACGGCTACTATCCCAAGGCGTGGCTTAGCATGTGCTTCATGCTTTTGGCAGTCCAGGCAATAGTGTCTTCTGCAGACACCACTGATGCTCTGCAAGCCACCATTCGATGATGACATAGACGCTGTGCGTCGACCTGGCAGCTAGGGCACCCAGCCAGCATGGAGCAATGGGGCTGGCCTAAACAGACAGAGGAGGGAGGCTAAACTCTAAAGCAGGGCAAAGTGCACTTGAGCAGCAATGGCAGAGTATCGAGGCGTGGCGCGTATTCACCAGCCGGCCAACGTCCTCGTCGTCCCCGACCCGGAGCACCACAACCATCCGCAACTCTGCCTCGACGCCGGCCGGGCGCGCGCTGCTGCTTTGCGGCGCGCTCGTCACCATGCCATTTGATGCTGCCAACACCACACTTGTGTTCGCCGGCTTCTTCTTGTGGATCATCGGCTCGTGTCATTTCGGCCGGGCGCCACGCCTACGCCCGTGGCTCCATGGGCGTAAGGGCGGCGCGCCCACTAGTACGAGATTGAACTTCCGTGGCGGTTTTTTTTTTTCGTGGCGGGCATTGAAACCGCCACGGAGCTAGGGTCACGGTTAATCGGCGGTTTCCGCCCGCCACGAGAAAAATCGATTAACCGTAAAACCGCCACGGAAAAATATATTAACGGGTGGCGGTTATTTAACAAAAACCGCCACGGAAAATCCAGGGAAAAAATAAAAAAAAATAAAAACCCAGATCCAGGCCCAAATGGGCCCAGATCTAGGCCATGCCGCCGCCGGGGTCGCCACCATGCGCCGCCGTGGATGCGGACGGGCCTAGATCGGGTGTCGCCGGTGCCGCCACCGTGGCGGATCTCCCTCCCCGCCGGGCGGATCCGGAGGAGGGGCGGTGGATCTGGAGGAGCTCGAGGTGGCCGCCGCCGCCATGGAGCTCGAGGCGCCGTCGTGGATCCGGACGGCCGACTGGCGCTGGCGACCCCAGCAGCTCCACCACGCCTCCATGTGGTCCGGCGAGGAGAGGGCCGGATCCGACGAGCTCGACCGCCCGACCGCGCGCCCGGGCCGCCACTTGCTGCGCCCGACGACGCTTGCCCCGGATCCGCCCCCGCGCCCGCCGGGATGGGGAAGGGATGGGTCGCCGCCGGGATCCCGCGCGCCGCCTCGTGCCGCCCGCCGGAAGCCGCACGCCCGGCGGCCGGATCCCGCCGGGATGGGGAGGGGAGGGAGGGGTCGCCGCCAGATCTCGCGCAACCATGGAGGGAGGGTCGCCGGCCGATGGAAGGAGAGGGAGGGGATGGGCGCCGGTGGGAGGGCCGTCGATTTTTGTGTGAGGCACGGGAAGGGAGAGGTGAGGGAGAGAAGTAAAGTGTTGGTATATATATTTCTGGCCACGATTTTCCGTGGCGGGTATTGTTAAAAAACCGCCACGGTACGGTTAATAGGGATTAACCGTGGCGGTTATTTTACAAAGACCGTCACGGTTAATCGATTAATCGTGGCGGTTTTTCCCCTGGCCGGGGGCTGCCAGGCCACCTATTTTCCGTGGCGGTTTTTGAAATGCCCGCCACGGAAAATTAAAACTGAACACCTCCCAAAATCAATCCTGTAGTAGTGGCCGTTACCAGACACCGTGCTCAAGTGTCTCTGCCCTCCGGTGGCCGTGAACTAGTAGTAACCGTACGTTCGTTATCACTATCAGGGGCACGGACGCACGTCAACCGTTCGTTACGTTTATGAATAAGGCGTGCTTTACCAGTAACCTTGTGTGAAATGCATGTGTGATACAATACTGATACTCGAGTGTTGGTTGTGGGAAGTACTATGTGCTTGCATAATCAAATGGAATTGGTGCTTGAAATAATATATACAATATATATATGGATACGGAAGATCAATACTTCAATACTGATATTTTGTGTAAATAACAAATTGAAACTGCCAGTTGCGTTTTTGCAAAGACAGCTGAAACAGTGAGTGTTTGAGCTGCTGCACTAATATGGTGGATCGTCGTAGCCCAATCTGGGGCCCTGGAAAGCCCATCACGCAACGGATTCCTTTTCCGTGAGCCGTGACGTCACCGAGACCCCATCAAGTGGGCACGCCAAACCCTCCGTTCCCTCACTATAAAGTCCACCTCCGGCCTGAGATTTCTCTCAAACGGCCGGATCTCCCTCAATTTGAATCCCAAATTCCCAATCACCAATTAAGTCACCGCACGGCTATCCCGATCGTCTGGTCAAGGTATGCTCCCCATTGGATTTGTCCCCCTAATCTCTCGATCTAAGCGCTCCGTCTTCCGAACTAAGATCCTTGTAAATTGCTCGCATGGTCTGTGATGTTCAATCGTTACTTTTCTGTGATTTGTTCATGCGGAGTTCGATTTTTGGGTTCTTTCCGTGCTTGTTGGCCGTGGTATTTCTGCTCTGGAACGGAATTTTGTAGATATACCATAGAGTTAGGGTTCGATTCAAAAGATTGATTAGTGTATTACATCAAAATTAAGAGGGTTAAATCATTAATTGCTATCATGATATTTCGAAAAAAAAAATCATTGCTATCATGATGTCTTGAACGTAATCATGCAGAAACCATATAATTATGTTTCAATTGGATAGATTTATTGAGGGTATCATCTAAATTATGGCTAAATCATCATTACTACTACAGTGTTACCCTCAGAAGTTGAGCGATGTCCTGTATGTCAAACTGGTTTCAGTTAGATAGGTTAATAATTAGTGTATTATCAGTCTCAAAGTTAAGAAGTTCAAAGTTTCAAACCATGCCTGTCATAATGTCATGCTGCCGGCCTCTAACACAATCCTGTAGGTATATGGTTTGGTTTAAATTCAATTCATTGATTACAAGTATGCTAAAAAAAATATGGTTATCGCAAAAAAAAAAAAAGAGATGTTTATGACTTGCAAAGAAAATTAAGATGGTTAAATTGCCTTGCATCTTCCCTGCCTATTTTGCCTTAGATGGATCTATATCTGCGCATGTTAGGCTGAAGTGTACAATTTTTATGTACTGCTAAACGTTTTTCTTGTTGATACACTGATCCCTTTCAGACTAGAGATTTTTGAATCCTCTCGCGACTTTATATTTTCTGCTTGTGTATGTTCAGTTGACATGCTAAATTAGCACTGTAACTAGCACATTGGCAGTTGGTATGCATGAGGTTCTGTTTCTTCTAATGCATGATTCATATAATCTTGGTTGGAAGTTACTTTTAGTTAGTTCGTTCATGCTGAGTTCAGTTTTTGGCTTGTTGCCATCCATAAAAGCCATGGTATTTCTGTTTTGGAACGGAATCCTGTAGATATCATATAGTTTGGGTTCGACTCGAAAGACCAATTAATGTATTGTATCAAAATTAAGAGGGTTAAATCATTCCAATCATGCTGCCTCATAACTTAATCCTGCAGATATCAAACATGGACTCAGCCGGCACCGGAGAAACCGACCGCGTCCAACAAGCGGGCTACAAACGTGTGCGGACCATCAGGAGCCCAAACCTCAAGGTATGTCGTTATTGTTGATTTCCTGCTAGTTTCTCAATTTTATATTTGACATGATGCTTGCAAGGTGGTTCGATCGGCCGATTTAATTCCATGCATGACCCAAAAGTATATAGATCTCTCACCTGAAAAATGTACGTGTCTCTTTTGATGATTTCTTTTTATTTGCTGTTTCTACGGAGATTACAATGCCTCTCGCGCCATGGTAGGTCCACATCGCGAAAGTTCACGTCTCAACCCCCAGAAGAGCGGAATGCTAACATTCATTCCCGATGGCGATGAAACATCGGAGTCGGACAGTCCGGTTCCGGTACGGATACATGACTTGACCTGATAGATGTTTGTTTGCAGATGTGAGAGGTAGCAGATAAACTGATGTTGTCGTCGTGCATGGAAACACACACATTATTTAATTTTCTTGTAGAATCGAAGTAAGAAGCATGATCTGTATTCGACGGAAGGTGGCATTGAAAATGTTTTGGAAGTTTGTATGAAGCTGGTTGATGCGGGTCTCATTTCAAAAAGGCTAGAAGCAGCAGGTAAGCCACCACCACCACGAAAGCGGAGCCCCAATAATAAGGAGACTCACACGAGAGGGGCGACTAGCACTAGCAGCGAGCCACATCATGATGATGTACACCATGAGCAGACCAAGTCCGGGCCAAGCACTCTGCTGCAAGGGACAGTGCTCGGCAAGACGATATCACCCTTAAATGATGAGACCACGACCGTCCAGCACAAGGCTTTTTGGTCCTTTGCAAGTGTACAGGTATATATAGCCGATGTACTAACCTTGAAACGTGGTAAAATAATTAGCAGATCCGTACTTTGTGTGTGTCTGTGTAATAACCTTGAAACCTGGTTTCCAGGCAACAGGTGGTACAGTTGGTGTAGCTACGGCAACGGTGAAACTGGTTTCAGCCGATGGAGAGGAGAAAATAGCAAGTTCAGAAGGAACATGTTCGGTCACTGCAGCTTACAAGGCTATTAACCAAATAATCAAGGTTTGTTGCCACCACACTTTAATTCCTTGCACTTGTAGGGTAGGTACATTTGTAATAACAGTAACAGTTAGTAAAATAATAGAGCAACATGGATGCTGTATTTTTTTTTATTCGTTTTGGTTGACCATCGGACGATCACATTAATGAAGAAAAACTAGTCTTACTAGGCTAGAGAACAATATATCTACAGGCTCCATATCCATTTTTTTTTTTTTTTTCGAAAATAGATTCCAAATGTCATTGTCCGAGAAAAGGGGACCAAAGTTACAGGTAGCGGAATTGCAATAACTCGAGTTGTTGTTGCCATCACCAGAGATGCGAGCAACAGTGCCGCCATACATGCCTTGGCTGGCAAATCTTTCAGGTTACTATAGTCGTCCTTCGAAATATGTTCTCATTATTTTCTTGTTCCATGCCAATATGCCATGCATGCTCTCTGCTACATCTCTCAGTATGTATTTGTTGATTTGATTTTAGCGGGAGCGGTGAAGCCAGGGACTTTGTCGTGTCTAATGTCAAAGCCTACCTGGATGCATTGAACAAGATTTACATCAGCAGCTGGATAGTCAGCACTTCTGATGAGCTGCAGGCCCTCGAGGAAGAGAATGCACGTCTTAAGAAAGAGAAAGCAGATGAGCAGGCCCAGAACGCACATATCAAGAAAGACAATGCACGTGTCAACAAAGAGAACACACGTATCAAGGAAGAGAAAGCAAAGGAGCTACAGGCACTCATCGAAGAGAACACATGTCTCAAGGAAGAGAAGGAGCGCTGGTCGGCTTGGTATGAAGACGTGTGTCAAGCTACTAACAATCTCCAGAACAAGCTTATGTCTGCGCCAGGTTGGCTGGCCTGACCCGTTATTATTACATCTTTATTTTATTTCTTGTGTCGTTGTGTTTTGACTTTGAACGGGTGGCCGGCCATGATGTGCTATTGTGGTTGGCTATTGACTTTTGAGCATGCAGAGTGCATCCACGGCCCGCGTCCTCCGACTGGGAACGTCTTGCAGGCAGGCTCCCATCCATCCACCATTGGGCGTCCATGATGAACCGTCAGTCAGAGTGGCAACCCTAGCCGTGGGAATGGTTGATTGCCCACCAGAAGTTGCATATAATTTATGCTAGCTACCAGCAGCAGCTAAGGTTTAAGCTTAATTTTTTTTTAAGATCTCCATTATCTCGGATCAAAGCAATACCCTGCTCCAGCAGCCGCTAAGGTTTGTGCTACCGATTACATGAACGAGTAGTATGAATGACTACATTCGAAACTAAATTACATTGGAGTAAATAATTAAGCTGATATTTTAGTGACCTAATTTCGAGTGTATTGAAATGCATGTCGCCAGCGGTGTTGTATGATTATTTAGAGATTTATATATCTAGGTTGCGAGAACACCTTGTTGCCAGTTTTGTTTTGAACCACTCGTGAATCTGAATGGAATTTTGCCTTATCTAATGAAGGTTTTGTAATGCCAGTTTCTTTCTCTGTGTTCTCAAGCATAAATCATTGTGGTTGGATTTGTTTCTTGGCAGTGACGTATATATATTTTGGTACATTCTGTATATATGACACGGGTCTGGGGTATTCCAAATACTCCTTGTATTATTATTACTAGTAGAAGGTGCGCCTTTGCGCACCCGCATTTAAAGGGCTGGAAAAGGATGTTACACCATGATAAGAACTATATACAGGGACAAAATGTTTGTAAGAATAACTCTCAAAGGTTATCTGGAGTTTAGGTTCAACACATGTTTATCACTCATGTGTGGTATAGTTACATATATATTCGATTGCAATCAACATGGACACTGAAGAAAGATGGGGAACTTCTGAACGTGCACGCCACAACCAGTACTGAATGCCATACAAGGAAAAACAATAGGCAATTGCTACGGTACTCTCAAATAACTGTGGACCGTCCATTTATCTCGATCCAACGGTCACAGTCATCTATTACCTTCTAGGAGGTAATAGTATTTATTTAATTTTTGTTTATTTTTAGATTATGTTGATGCATGCGTAATTTGTAGGTGATATTGTAAATCTTTTTATTTTATATTTTTGTGTACTTGATATATTTTTGTTACCTTATTATTTTGTACATGACTTAATCAATACGTACATGGTAACTAAGCGTGCGTGTACGTGGTTGTGCCTCGTGTTAGCGCGTGTGTAACGTGGTCGTGCATGAGCGCGTGTGGCTAGCTGGCGTGTCATGACCCGCCGCCGCATAAGGCCTAAGGCCCGTCTTGCTGCAAGGCTCATGGCCGCCGCCGCCGTCATTCGCCGTGACTTGCCACGTTATTTGCTTCGTCATTAAGTAATAGAATATTTAGGGAATAAAAGAGAGGAATAAAATAGGAAAGGAATAAGATTGCTTGTAAAAGGGGTATTCCAATCTATAAGGAAACCTCTTGATCTTTCTTAGCGGACAAGTCTCCCTCGGACTATAAATACAAGGGGCATCTAATCGTTTGCAATTAAGAAGAAATAAATTAAAGGGGTAACTCCCAACAGCTCTCCAGCCCTAGGCTCTCTCTCTCTCCCCTCATCCACGCCGCCGCCGCCGCCGCAGTCGTCGCCGCCTCCCGCCGCCCGGGCGGCTCACGCCGCTAGCGACGCCACACGCGGCGCGCGTGCCCTCCGCCCAGTCGCCGCGCCCGGCCACCGGGCGGCAGCCGCCGCCCGCCGCCGCCGCCGCCCCCCCCCCTCCGCTGCTCCCCACCATCAACGCCCGACCTCGCTGCCTTCCTCCTCTTCTTCCTCCTCTCTACTACTCCCAACAGCCCCAACCACCGTCTAGACCATCACCGCCGCCGTCAAGATCGCCGTCGGCGTGTCAATTCGGCCCAATCTAGCGGAATCGGCGGTGGTATCCGGAGACCGGGGCGATTCCCACCACCGGCGGCTTCCGACCATCACCAACGCCAAGATCGGATGGACAGCCACACGATCGCCCGGGGGATCTGCGAGCTTGCTTGTCTCATGAAGGAGATGCGAGCCAACTTCACCGAGAAGCTCGACCAGCCTGCTACGACGACCACCAAGAACGACACACTCGCGACAACGCCGCAGCTTCGCGGTCATGCCGCCGGCGACTCCCTCGACGACGCTACTACCACGGACGCCACCGACAACAACGGTGTCTCGGGCGCCGCCGACGTCGTCTCCTCCACGGCGAGCACCAGCCATGTCAACCCCACGGGCGCCCCCGCTGTCGCTATCCAGATCAGATCAGAACCGGAGGCTACCACCGACGTCCACCAGCTGTTCGACGAAAAGCCTACCCAACTAGGCTAACGCCTCACGGCTACTACAATGGCACAGATAAGTTCCCCGGTCACTATCAACATCATCTTTGACATTGGGAACATCTGGAGTGCCAACAAGGACGACTCAACGACGTCGCCCGACGTCGACACTGACGTCGCCGGTCTCAACCCCGACGTCCTCGACATCGACACTACCTCCAAAGGCGGCCCCAACAACATCGCGAACGACCACGACGTAGCCAACCTTGACGCCTCGGCATCATCAACGACAACACCAACGTCACTATGGGTGACACATCGACGTCAACCGACGTCAACATCGACGTCGCTGATCCTAGCATCCTGGACAACACCTTTGCTGACCAGGACATCACACGCTCCATAGTCACCAGGCAAGTACATTCCAATCAACAAGGAGCTTCTATCTCTACCACCCATGCTACAACAATGCCGCTTGAAGACGTCAACCATGACGTCTTCGAAACCGGCACCATCAACGACATCGACAACGACGACGACGCGACCATGGGCGCTATGAACGTCAACGACGGCCTCAAGGATGCCAATGCCGATGACGAGCCCCCTGACGTCGACTACGTCTTCGCCATGCCTACCATCGACAACTACAAAGGTATGAAAAACGACGACCCCCTTGCGGCCAACCTCGGCATTGGCAACCACAATGTTCCCCACATGGGAGCCACGGCCGACGAGAACACCGACGCCCCCCCCCAGGCGCCACCAAGGAGAAGGTCGTTCACTCGCCGACCTTCGACGACGACGATCTACCACACCTGCTGGACATCCTGCCGACATTAACAATGGTGGAAAACATCATCAATCAAGCTGCAGCCCCAGCAAAGGCGACACCATCAGCACCACGCAAGTGGAACATCAGGTACATAGTTGCCCACCTGAAGAGAATGACACTCCTCTTTCTTTGGCTCCTCTGCATCACCAAGTTGGCGCCACGGGAAAACGGAGACATCATACCATGGTGTCCCATTCGCGGTTTTGGGACATCCTTCAACGACGACACCAACTACTATCGCGACGTCGACTACTCGGCCATGACAGCCAGGATGACTCCAGAGCTCAACCAGTGGGACCCAATGTTCCTCAACGACATCTATGCCCAGTACGACTACGCCAACATACCGTGGGCTGCACTGCACCAGGAGGCGCCCTACATAGGGAGCACTACGAACCAACTCGTCCAGGAGTTCGACGCTTCTATCTTCTGCAAACCTCGACTTGTGAGCTTTAGCGACGACGACAAGAGGCACATACCACCCACATCAACCTGTTACCTCGTCGGCTTCGTCACTACCCCGGAGGCTCGCATCCTTCATCAACTGGCAACACGAATTGGCAACAACCTACTTTGCATCGACGGAACCATCAAGCCCCAGCTAGGAGCAACAACTTGGGTGCCAGCAATGGAGATTGTCTTACTCAACAACCATAGCTACTACGTCATGGACTTATCACAGGTGCTATGGGATATTCTCCAATCAGCAAAGGTCAGGACAACCATCTTCGCCCAACTCATCAACAATGACAACAAGTGCTTGAACGGCGGTAGCGAGGACGCTATTTTGTCGAAAGGGGGAGAAATGTCATGACCCGCCGCCGCATAAGGCCTAAGGCCCATGCGCGCGCGCGCGGCTCATGGCCGGCCGCCGCCGTCATCCGCCGTGACTTGCCACGTTATTTGCTTCGTCATTAAGTAATAGAATATTTAAGGAATAAAAGAGAGGAATAAAATAGGAAAGGAATAAGATTGCTTGTAAAAGGGGTATTCCAATCTATAAGGAAACCTCTTGATCTTTCTTAGCGGACAAGTCTCCCTCGGACTATAAATACAAGGGGCATGTAATTGTTTGCAATTAAGAAGAAATAAATTAAAGGGGTAACTCCCAACAGCTCTCGACCCTAGGCTCTCTCTCTCTCCCCTCTCATCCACGCCGCCACCCCAAGCCGCCGCCGCTGGTCGTCGCCTCCCTCGCCACCCCGGGCGGCTCACGCCGCTAAGCGCCGCCACCATGGCGCGCGCGCCCCCTCCGTCCGAGCCGCCTCGCCCCGTCCACCGGCGCGGCAGCGCGCCGCCTAACGCCGCCGCCCCCCCCTCTCCGCTGCTTCCCACCATCAACGCCGACCTCGCTGCCTTCCTCCTCTTCTTCCTCCTCTCTACAACTCCCAACAGCCCCAACCACCGTCTACACCATCACCGCCGCCGTCAAGATCGCCGTCGACGTGTCAATTCCGCCCAATCTAGCCGGAATCGACATGGCGTGTGTACCTCGTCGTGCAATGTTAGCTAGCGTCTTTGTGGTCGGCTAGTGTGTAATTGGTTAGCGTTTGCATGTATATGATAATTAGTGCACACATAGCGTGTCAGCGTATGTTTACATGTCAAATGAGTGTGGGCATGAGCGGATAATGTATTAGGGCACGTAACGTTTTATTGTTAATCGTAACTTTTGGATCCGTAAACCTTTTTGTGGGATCGATTGTCACCGCCCCAAGTGATGGCGTCTCGAAGAGGAGGAAGCGGATTCTCGCAGAGGGCGCCAACGATGCAAGCGGGAAGGTCAAGATCAAGCGGAGCTGGTGGCCCAACCCGAGTCCAAGGAGCCGACCGGGTGTGAGATGTTTCGCCCAAGACACTTTATGTTTCGTTTCATTGAAGCCCATGTAACGGGCGGAGCGGTGACCGTTCCCGTGTAAAAGGTTGCCTTGGCAACGAAGTTGAACTCGAACCGGATCAGAACACGAACCTAACCGTGCCTTGGTGGCCGGCGGTGGCGCAACTCTCGGCGGTGGCCGGAGTGCGAGTTCCCGAAGTTTCCCGGTTATCATATCGTAATCTAGGTTGGTTACATCTAGTATCGATTCGTTCGATCCCGATAACCTTCATCCCCAACTCCACCAAATCCGCCAAATCCGCCGCGTTCCCCTTCGTCCCCAACTCCGTTCACCATCTCAATCCACCATCGCCGCCACGTTCAACTATCATGAGCAGGATACAAGGCTCTGGTCATAAGCCGAGTTTGCACCCAGTTCATCACTGCGGAGCGAATTCGCAATAAATCCACCCATCGTCCCTCACCTTGAGCGCAAATTCTGGCGTCGCATTCCTATGGTATTCGCCGCGTCATGGCCCTCAGTACACCGGAAGAGAAGCTAGGCCAGATCCTTGGCCTACTCAGCAAAAATTCCAAGGATCTCGACGATCTGAAGACCTCCTTCGGCGACTTCAAGTCATGGAAGCCGGAGATGGATGGGAGCGTTGAGAAGCTGGAAACAATGTTCACCTCTCTCGAGACGAAGGTCGACAGGGCGCTCATCAACCTTCCCCAAGCAGTACCTCTACATCCCACTTCGCCTGAACTCCTGGACGGCGAGGTCATCACATCGGCGATGGCGAGTGGAAAGCAGCCTCCACCGTCGTCGTTGGCGTCGGGCTCCGCTCATCTGGTGCCACACCCCAACGGGGCGACGTCAGGGTCGTAAGACCACCGCGAGGCTGGTTTCGGAGTGGTGTATACCACTGCCCCGGGCCAAAATCCGGCCCAAGGTGCGATGAATCTCACTAATCCTGTTACTCAGCTTCCTGTTACTCAGCTTCCTTATGGTGTTTGTACCAATGCCGCTCATCAGAATTCTTATTTGTCCCATTCATTCCATCGACCTAAGATACCTGAAGCCCCCTTTCCTAGTTTTGATGGAACAAATCCCAAGCTATGGATTAAAAATTGCCAATCATTTTTTGCCATGTATGAGGTTGAACCAAATCTGTGGATTCGATACTCTACTATGCACCTTAGTGGCTCAGCAGCCCTTTGGTTCCAAACTGTCCAGCCAACTGTTTAGTCTCTCTTGGGAAGAGTTTACCAATTTGATACATGCTAAATTTGATAGAGATGAGCACAATTTCCTTATGAGACAGTTCTTTCACATCAGACAAACCAATCAGGTTGCTGAATACATAGAAAACTACTCTGACCTCATACACCAACTCTTGGCCCATGATCCTAATCTTCCTCAGTCTGTTATCACAAACAGATTTATTGATGGTCTTAAGAAAGATATTAGAGCTGCTGTCATTATGCATAAACCTCAAGACCTGGACTCTGCGAGTTCTTTGGCATGTTTGCAGGAGGAGGCACTCAATGGAACCAGCAATTATATCAAGAAGACTGAAGGCATACATAATTACAAGAAGGGGAATTATGATCAGTCAAGACCTGGTTCTTCTTACACTGGTTTTCCACCAAGATATTCTTCAAACCTTGGTGATGACAAGAGAAGCTCAGAATCAAGCAAGTTGAAAATTCCTGAAGACAAGCTCACAACATTGAAGAACTACAGAAGAGCTAAAGGGCTCTGTTTCAAATGTGGTGAGAAATGGACTCATGGCCATATTTGTCAGAAGGTGTCTGTGGCAGCTATGGAAGATGTCTGGTCTATCATATCTGATGACAGTCCAACACCTCCTTCACCAACTGAAGAACATTCAGACTCAGGTGATGGTCTCTGCCATATTTCTCTGCAAGCTATGAAAGGAATGGATGGAGTTAAAACCATGAAGCTTAGAGGGTTTATTGATAACATTGAAGTATATATGTTGGTTGACTCTGGAAGCACACATTGCTTCATCAGTGAAGAATTGGGAGCCATATTACCTGGTAAGGTACCATTGGAGCAGGAGTGTACAGTCAAGGTAGCCAATGGTAACACATTGTCATGCACTCATGAATTTCCTAACCAGCTCTGGAACTTACAAGGAGTTAACTTCAGGAATTCTTTCAAAATTGTCCCTATTGGCTGTTATGATGTGGTATTGGGCATGGATTGGTTAGCTACAATCAGTCCTATGCATGTACATTGGAGAGATCAGTGGATTCAGTTTGATATTCCTGGCAAACCAGTTCGAGTCTATGGTCTACAATCCCAATCTGTGATGGGTCCCCCAATTGATCTAACTCAACTTGATGCTATGATCAAGAAGGGTTCCATCTTACACATGGTGCAACTTAATGAGGTCACTCTGGAACCATCTCCAGTACTAGCTCTTCCTACACAAGTGCAACATTTAGTAGATCAATATGCCAGCATTTTTCAACCAATACCAGGGCTACCTCCAAAAAGAGATCATGATCATACAATACCTCTGATGGAGGGCAGTACTCCTTTTCGACTCAGGCCATACAGATATAGTCCATTCTAGAAAACTGAAATTGAAAAACAGATTCAAGAAATGTTGGATAAGGGATGGATCAAGCCAAGCTCTTCTCCATTTGCTTCCCCAGCCCTGTTGGTCAAGAAAAAGACTGGTGATTGGCGTCTATGCATTGACTATAGAAGACTGAATGCATTGATAGTAAAAAATAAATACCCCTTACCAATCATAGATGAACTGCTTGATGAGTTACATGGAGCATCTTGGTTCACATCACTGGATTTGAGCTCAGGATTTCACCAAATCAGGATGGCTGAAGGACATGAATTCAAAACAGCATTTCAAACCCGTCATGGTCACTTTGAATATCTTGTCATGCCTTATGGAGTTACTGGGGGACCAGGAACCTTCCAGGAAGTTATGAATACCATTCTGGCCCCTGTGTTAAGACAATTTGTGGTTGTGTTCATTGATGATGTGCTCATCTATAGCTCCTCTTGGGAAGAACACCTTGTCCATATCCAGACAGTGTTTGAATTGCTAGCTCAGCACCAGTTTTATGTCAAACTCAAGAAATGCTCATTTGCTCAAAGAGAATTATCATATCTGGGTCATGTGATTAGCTCTGCTGGGGTATCTACAGATCCAAAGAAAGTGCAATTCATAGCTGAGTGGCCCTCACCTAAGAATGTTAAGGAACTCAAAAGCTTCCTAGGGATGGCTGGGTATTATAGAAAATTTGTCAAGAATTTTGGTCTGTTATCCAAGCCTCTGACAAATTTGTTGAAAAAGGGCCAGTTGTATGTATGGACAGCTGATACAGAAACATCATTCATGGCTCTTAAGAAAGCACTCATGACTGCACCAGTACTGGCATTACCAGATTTCACTGAGGCTTTTGAAATTGAAACTGATGCTTCTGACAAGGCAATAGGAGCTGTTTTGGAACAAAAAGGACATCCAATAGCATTCCTTAGTAGAGCTCTAGGGCCTAAAGCACAAGGTCTTTCAACATATGAAAAAGAATGTTTTGCAATATTATTGGCAGTTGATCACTGGCATCCTTATCTGCTACACAAACCATTCACAATTAAAACAGACCAGAAAAGCTTGACCCACCTGGATGATCAACGACTATCTACACCATGGCAACACAAAGCTCTCACCAAGCTGTTGGGCCTCAGTTACAAGATAGTCTATAAGCAAGGTATGGAAAGCAAAGTGGCTGATGCCTTGTCTAGAACTATTCATGGTAGTTCTCATGATCTCTGTGCAGTCTCTATGGTTACACCAGCTTGGGTGTTAGATATCCAAACTTCTTATACTCAGGACCAAGAGTCTTCTAAGCTGCTGCAAGAATTAGCTGTACAATCTCCCAATGGACATTACTCCTTGATTAAAGGCATTATCTATTTCAAGTCCAGAATATGGCTTGGCTCTTCAGCCTCATTACAACAACAGGTTTTGTCAGCATTACATGACAGCCCTGTTGGGGGACACTCTGGCTTCGAGGCCACTTATCACAGAATTAAAAGACTCTTCGCTTGGCCACACATGAAACAGTCTGTCAAGGAATTTGTGGCCAGTTGTATCATCTGTCAACAGGCTAAGACTGAAAGAATAGCTTCTCCTGGTTTACTCAGTCCACTTCCCATACCTGATGGTGCTTGGTCTGTGATTACAATGGATTTTGTTGAAGGCCTTCCTAAGTCCAACTCATACAACTGCATATTGGTGGTGATTGATAAATTTACTAAGTATGCTCACTTCATACCATTAGCTCATCCATTCACTGCTATGCATATTGCTACTGTCTTTCTAGACAATATTTTCAAGTTACATGGATTGCCACAAGCTATGATATCTGATAGAGACAAGATATTCACTAGCAATATTTGGAAGGGTTTGTTCAAAATTCTTGGCTCTAAGTTACACATGACTACTGCCTATCATCCACAGTCAGATGGCCAGTCTGAAAGAGTGAATCAATGCCTGGAAACATATTTGAGATGTTTTGTACACTCTTGTCCCACTAAATGGTCTGCTTGGCTGTCTCTGGCAGAATATTGGTACAATAGCACTTACCATTCTTCCCTTGGTAATACTTCATTCTACATTCTCTATGGTCATCACCCCAGGGATGTTGGTGTGACTCTCCCTGGCTCCAACTGCCCCTCTGGAGTGGAAGATTACCTCTTGAATCGTCAGTTGATGCAGCGGTGGCACAAAGAACACCTACAAAGAGCACAAAGAAAAATGAAAACACAAGCGCATAAGAAACGAAGCTTCGGACAATTCAACGTTGGTGATCAGGTTCATATGTGCAAACCTCATTTGCTAATCGATCTTCCAACAAGATGAGTTTCGAGATACTTTGGCCCTTACAAGATCATCAATCAAGTTAATGATGTGGCTTATGAGCTCCTCTTACCGAGCAATTCCAAAAATACATCCGGTGTTCCATGTGTCCCAACTCAAGCAGGCCATTTCTTCTACTACACCGGTGAGCTCGGAACTACGGATCGATATGCATTTGCGGGTTCCCGAACAGTCTTTGGATCGTCGTCTCCACCTTCGTGATGATATCCCAGTTCCTCGGGTGCTCGTCAAGTGGTCCCATCTTCCAGCTTGATTTGGCTACTTGGGAAGATGAAGAAGCATTGAAGCGGGGAGTTTCCAAGATCAACGGCTTCGGGTCAAGCCTTGTTTCATCGGGAGGGATGTCACCGCCCCAAGTGATGGCGTCTGAAGAGGAGGAAGCGGATTCGCGGAGGGCGCCAACGATGCAGCGGGGAAGGTCAAGATCAAGCGGAGCCGGCGGCCCAACCCGAGAGTCCAAGGAGCCGACCGGGTGTGAGATGTTTCGCCCAAGACACTTTATGTTTTGTTTCATTGAAGCCCATGTAACGGGCGGAGCGGTGACCGTTCCCATGTAAAAGGTTGCCTTGGCAACGAAGTTGAACTCGAACCGGATCGAACATGAACCTAACAGCGTGCCTTGGTGGCGGGCGGCGGCGCAAATCTCGGCGGTGGCGTGAGTGCGAGTTCCCCGAAGTTTCCGGTTATCATATCGCAATCTAGGTTGGTTACACTAATTAAGAGATTTGAGGAGAAATCGATCGAGATTCACCGGGGTGGGGGTGGGTGGGTGGGGGAAGAGGTAGAGGAGACGGATCGGCGGCGACGCGCAAAGAGGGACGGGATCCGACGCTACTCACCCGTGATTTGTTATCGGCATGCGGGATAAATCCCCTCGGGTTTTTTTTATTTTTGCTTTATTGCATTTATTAAGTCAGTTATTAATTCATAAATTGTATAAATTCAACGGTCCGGATCGATTTGAGATATTACCTCCTAATAGATAAAAGGTGTACCTGGGCATTGCCCAAAACAATAGGCAATAGTAGTAAGCATATAACACGTAAAAAACATGCCGGCTGTTTAGCCACGTAAATTTCACCATCACTTTGCTAATCAATTTGCGGGTCTATTTGCATTTGTTCCAGTTTGTTCATCCTTTGGAGGCCATGTGCTTTGACTTGTGAATAGAGTGTTGTCATTGAAGCGTGGATGATATGACTTGGCTCACATAATTGTCAAGAGTAGTCCATGTTAACATATCTATTGGCAAGAGTAGTCCATGTTACTTGACTTTGAGTTTGGTTGGTCAAAGTCAACTATAATTACAATAGATAATAAGGGCATATTAGAGAATAATTTCATAGAGGTATTTTTACAACTTCATTCTCCTATCAAACAGGTGCTTTTGAACAATTTCTACCGGAATGCTTTTTAGCTTTTCACATAGGCACAAGAAGCCTAGTCAAGTTGAAAGTACTAACTTCTCCTAGCTCCCTATTTATTACCTTCAATGAGAAATTGTTTCACACACTAAACATTTTTTGAAAAACAAC
>JADLZK010005457.1:0-16299 GCA_015847255.1 Hyparrhenia diplandra
ATTCTAGCACCTCTTGCATTACTTTCGTAGTATATCTTGTTAGGGTGCTTAGTGTTGTGTAGCTTGTTTAGTTAGCTTAGCCTTGTTAGCTCCTAGTGGTAGAATTAGTAGTTAGTATATCTTGTCCACCTAGGAGTAACTTAGCAACCTAGCCATTGCTTGTGATTAGAGACATTAGAATTGCTAGAATTGCTAGGAGGCTTGCGTAATTAGTTTGAAGCATTTGCTTATTCGCACATGCGTCTTATTTACTAACCGCCTTGCTTAGTGTTGTTTGTAGAATTTTTAATAGGCTATTCACCCCCCTCTAGCCATTAGGACCTTTCAACGGGACGTCTTCAACAATGGTACCGTCGACAACATCGCCAACAACATCAATGACAACGACGCTACCATGGGCCATGAGCGGCGACGACGTCCTCAAGGGACGCCAACGCCGATGACGAGCCCCGGCGTCAACACGTCTTCACCATGCCTATCATCGACAACAACTACAAGGGCATGAACCACGGCGACCCCTCGCGGCCAACCTCGACACCCGAAAAGAACGACGGCGTCAACCCAGCGGACGCCACCACGTATGAGAACACCGATGTTCTGTGGCCCCCACCGACGAAACGGTCGTTCACCCGGCCGACATACGACAAAGACAATCACACCTATTGGACATCCTTCCCAAGATCAACAATGGTGGAGAACACCATCAGCAACCTCCGGATCCAAAGAAAGGCGCCCACCATTACACCACGCGGCCACAGTAACATCGGGTACACCGCTATACCCGACAAGAGCGGCACTCCTCCTTCTCCTCGTTCGTCTACATGCCAACCCAGCATAACGGAGTCTTTGGGACACCCTCCACCGCGGTGTCTTCTTCGACCTCAAGTCGCCCATCAATGGCGACACCGACGACTGCAAGGCTACTTCAACGGAACGACGACTTGATCGACTACACCTATGGCCCCGACACCTCCATCAAGAACATGAGCTTACCGGACACCGCGGTGCCGAAACTGGCGACCATCGCGCCCATCGACTACTTTCGGCTATGACGGCCGGGACGACTCAGCCAAACCAGTTGGCTCCCATGTTCCTCGCAATGACATCGTCCAAAGACGACTACGCCTAACAAACCGTGGGCTGCAATGCACCCCGGCGCCCACCATAGGGAACACGGCGATCTACCCTGCGCCCAAAAAGTTCGACGTCTCCATCTTCGCAAGTCTCGACTTGGCTCAGAGCTTCACCCGACGGCGACAAGAGGTACATGCCACCCACATCAACCACCTACCCGTCGACCTCATCACAATCCAGGAGACTCTCATTCCACCTCAACTTGCTACATCAACGCTTCACGAGCCCACCCACGACAGCCGAACCAACAAGCTCCGGGCGGAGCAATTTTGGGCGACACTTGCGCGGATTACGCCCACTTCCGGCGACTTCGCCCATTCGTGCGGGTTTCCACGACAAAGCAACCTCGGCGCTGAGCCACCACATATCTTCTTGCTATTAGAGCCAATCTTCTTCCTCGACAAGCACCACTCCCACGCCTTAGAATTGTCCAAGGTACTATGGGATGTACTGGAACCAGGTGGGATAATTTTGCACACACTTGAGGTTGGCTTTCACCCCTCGACGTGACGCACCGATGCAACCACCTCCAGAGAGCAATGGAATTCCATTCATTGAACCAAAGATCAACAAAGGTCAAGATCTTCATCTTAAGCCCCAGCTCATTCCCCGACACAAGTGGATGCAACAATCTTCGGGCCGTGCTACTTGATCACCCCATCAACAACGACGGCCCGTCCAGGAACCAGCGGCGAGGGCTGTTTGTTAAAAAAGGGAGGAGAGATGTCATGACCCAAAAACGGAGGCCCATGGCAATCGTCCCGCAGCGGGAAGGAAGCCTCTAGGGCGGGGCGCGCCCGCCCACAAGCTGGTCACCGGTCATCATCAATCTTTTCTAAAAATAAATATTAGGGAATAAATATTTAGGAAAGAAATAGGTTGCTTTGTCAAGAGGTATTCCAATCTATAAGGAACCTCCTAGATATTTCTTAGCATGCAAGTCTCCCCGGACTATAAATACAAGGGCCATGTAACCGCTTTTGATCTTAAGCAGAAAAATTAAAAAGGGTAGCTCCCTAAACAGCCTTATCTCCTCCACCTCTCCCCTCTCTCTCGCAAGACGCCGCCAAGGCCACACCCTCAATACGCCAAGCCAAGACGCCCACAAGGCCGCTCCCTCCTATCACCGCCTGTCACGCCACGCCCACGGCGCCCGCCCCTCACCATCTTCACCACCCGACGACAAGAATCGGTGTCAATTCCGCCCAATCTAGCCGGACCGACAGCCGAAAACAATGTACTATAGTTGATAAGTTAATCCGAACATGACATATTGTTTTAGAGAGAGAAACTATTTTCTGATTAAGAACGTGTTGATACACATGTTCAAAGATTATGTGAGTGGCATGTTATGTTGTCCGTGATATGAGCTATGTGCTAAAAGTTACTAAACATATTGAGAAGTTTTTTTTAAAGTTAGTAACTAGCTCAAACAGAGCCTATGAGGAACAAGGAGTTACAATTTTATTTTGGCCGAAGAGTTTTCCAAGTAGAAAATGCTTTTTATTTAGCAGCATTTCCTCCATCCTTAATTATATGTTACTTTAGATTTGTTCTAAGCCTAACATCTAATTTTATAAAAAATCTATTAAGTACTTCATCCGGTTCAGTTTATAAGCCGTGTCTCCCTTCATTCCAAATTAAAATTTTGATGTACATTTATTTTACATTACTTTTAAATATTATATTTGGTTAAAAATTTAATAGCATCAAGTTTGTATTACGGTATAGTTATAAATTCTTGGTCAAATTAGTGTCAAAAAAAGGTTTGACTCTTTGATGTATATGAAAAACGTGCGAGATAATAATAACCATAGGAAACAAAACAGATTTGTTCGTCCTTTTTATCCCTATATATAATCCCAACCCTCTTGCCTAGATAATGAATGACCTCAACAACACCGTTGCATTGTCAAGAAACCTGATGGACAGATTCATGGAAGCTCGAGCGGTACATTCTATACCTTGTTTTGTAGAGGTGACCCTCATAGCTGCCTGGGAATTATGAAAGCTCAGAAAACGCGACAAAGTATTCAAAAAACAGGGTAGGAGCCAGGATTCAACCATAGGGGGCTATAGTGTTTGCGAAGATTTATGATTCAAATATTAGAGTGCCAAGGTATCTGTAAAATATATTTTTTAAGCCTCATAGCCAACAATCTTTAATAAAAAGGAAATTAAATATAGTCATGTCCAATGCAAACAGTTAGAGTAAAAAAAAATATGACAACAAGTAATAATAAAAGCAAATGTCCAACAAAGAAAAATTCTAAGATATATAATATAATTCTACTTGCGACTACATATCCCTTAGTAGATTCATATCATTTTGTGCAATATATCCCAAAGACCGTGGTGTGATATTTTGACAAGCAAAGCAACTTGGAAGTGCATGAATGGGAAGACGCGTGCATATGGACGTGGGAGATAAAAAGGCACACGCTTACCCCACCAAAGTCACTCACGCACACAATATACTTGATGGACAAATTAAAAACTGCATACATGCACTAATTAATTAACACCATTAGATGCTAAACATAATACTATATATGGCAGTACATACAGGACGTTGGGGGTGCCTGGCCCCCTCCAGCCCCTCCCTCCCTCCGCCAACTGTTCGAAAACGTGAGCCAAATATTCAACTTTGGCAGTTAAATTTCAAATCCTAGTGCCTTCTTTAAAGTAGATTTAAGATCTTATTTTTGTGTATGGCTAGATGTCTTCAGTTAAATTCTCTGTAAGTATTTCTGTAACCCTCTTTAAAATTTAATAAAGCCTTTTTTACTATGGGGATCTCCTCTCCACAGTCTTTTTGGTAAAAAAAAAAAAAAAAAAAACCACCGTTGCATTGCCTGATCGCTGGAGAATCACGATCAAGAGATAGGATGATTGTCTCTCACTCGGACGATTCTCTACAGACTACAGTCTACAGTGGATATTTGACTTTGGAGGAGGAATCTTCTCCTGGTCTGTCAAACCGTTGTTGTCCAGCGGGCAAGCTCGTATGCTTCGGTGGTCCTCTCGATCCGTGTGGGTGTGGCTGTTTTGCCACGATTTGGCCCCCGATCCTGCGCTGTTTTGACATCATGGATGTGGTGGTGGAAGTCCCTTGTGTGGGCATCCTCTGATTGATTCATTGCGTGTGCTGGTGCGGTGGTGCAACTTGTGAATTGTGATGATGCGTGCCGCCGTGGTCCAACCCCGAAATCCGATAATCGTCATGTGCTAATGCCTTGTAGAATCCTTTGATCGAAATCGAGCGCACGAGGTTGTGAGCTGTGACATGTACTGTATATGTTGTGCACGAATAAAATGGGTCCAGGCCAGGACCATATAATGTACTCTTCTTTTTAGATAAAAGGTTTCGAGGTACGGTCATCCAGACTGAAATTTACTATAACGTACGTGAAGGAAGAACTGTACAAGTATACATATACTGTCGTTTGTTTTGTCGTAAATCAGACTTCTCTAAAAGAATCTGTGTATTTTTAAACGAATGGTATCGATCTACTCCGTATATGCAATGCTTAATTAGCCATTTAGTCTCACTGTACTTTTGATACAAGTACGCTCAGGAGCAAGCAAAGGCCCGAACTTATATTAACTTTATTTATCTTAAAGAAGTATCTCGTGTTATATATATGTGTTTGTTCATAATCGTGTCTATGTGCATATGTGACATGTGTGTTTACGTGTCAATCCCAGTGCTTTTAGAAAGAAAAAAAAAAAGGAGCTAAAAAGTCTAGTAACCAGCCTATTCACGGGATCAATTATGTGGCTGATAAGATGCTGCTTTGTTACTATGTTCATCAAGCGGTAGCAAAAGGCAGCAGCTTCTCTAGTACTCTGAAGGAGAGAAGATTCGATCTTTAGGCGATATCTAAGAATCTGATGCCTAAAAGCGACGACGAATATGCTACCGGCTTTACCATCACCAAGGAATCAAAAACGTGTCGCTGAGTGATTGGGACCAGACCAGTGATAACGTTTCATCATGGCATATATCTATCCAACCTACTGAAATATGAAACCTTTTTCGCACCCACATATGCGTAACCACAAGACCAATCTTTTGTGCCTAAAATTAGTCATGATTGAACAATATTTGCCAAATACAAACAAAAGTCTTTATAATTACCAAAATTCTAACATTTGGAATTAATTTCATGTGCAACTAAGGGAGTTGTTATATCTCTTTTACAAGAAAAAAAATAAAACATTTCTTTTGCAACGTCTTTAAACCCTTGGATCATCATCCAAAAGTGCGATATGTCATCAACACTATAATGCATAAATTGTTAACAAGATGTATTTTTATATATTTGTACCACAAACCACAACTAACAATCTTTTATATAAAAAAGATAAGGACAAATTAAAGGTGTGTGTTGTAACAAAACATAACTAACACGTCGTAAGATGGAGTTGGATAGTTTTTTTCGACGGAGACATAAGAAAAGTGTGCAACTAAACAAGGCCATGTACTGAACTGTGAAAACTTACTGTCTGCACGACCGCTCGCGTTTGTTGTCAAAGAAAAAAAAACATGGAGGCAACTAAACAAGTCCATCAGTCCCACACGCAACGCAACCGGCAGAATTTCTACCCGTGTCTGAGATCGATCGATCGTCCCATCCCTTGTCGAGAAGAGCCTCGAGCCTGACAATTGACACCACCACAGCACGCATTGTTAATCTCTTTCCGTCAGAATCAGAACCAGGCCGGCGAAGTGCGAACAGTGTAAATTAAACCCCGTTGCTGTTGCTGTTGCCACCAGCAAACAAAGAGACGGGAGGACGGGGAGCCCTCGGCAGCATGGCATCCTGTTACGTGAGGTGACACAACCATCAAATGTCTGCTGCTAGGCCGGTCAATTTGGCACGCGCACGCCCCCACGCCCGTGTGGCCTTGTCCTCTTGGCGCGCTTTGCCGGCCGCCCGCTCGGCGGCTCGGGTCCCCGACTGCCGAAAGGAGGAGGAGAGGACTAGTGCTGAGGCGGAGCCGCGGAGGCTGGCCACCTCGGTGGTGCCGGCGCGGGCGCGGGCGTGCGTGCGGGGTTGACTGCTGCGCGGCCACGATCGCGGCAAGCTGCGGATCGTACGCCAGCCGCCAGCGGCGCGCTTTGTCGCCTCGCCTGCCCTGCCCCCCCCCCCGCGCGTACACGAGCCGTCCCTCTCCCTCCGTGCGCCGCCGTGTCGACCCCTCGCTGATCCGCTCTCTCTGCTCCTTGTACTAGTTGTATTGTGTTTTACTGTACCCGCGGGTAGTAACTGTTGTCGGGGTTCGTTTCTGTGCTCTTTCTTCTGCTGTGCTGCACCCTCTCCACTACTACCACTACTGCTTTTACTTTTCAGGTGTACCCAACATTCACCGTCAGTACTACAGTACGTGTCCTGCTGCTGTTGTTTTAATATGAAGAGAGAAAAAAAGGTTCCGAAGATCCTGGATTATTTGCAGCCGCTTCAATTTTTCAAAAATGACTAGATTATCCAATTTTAGTATCTAGGGGCTGGCTACCACAAACTATACGAAAATCCAACAAAGGAAAAGAATGTACAGTATATGAAACGAAATAAATCACGAACGCTACTACTCCTACTACGATCAGGGATATCATGATAACTTTAATAAAATCATGACGGGACAAAACACGCAAGATCAGACCTTCATTGACGATCGGCCCGATGCCAAAGGGGCATGCAACACAAGCACCTACTCCATAGAATAGAACACGGGTGCACCGAATCACACAAGGCAACAAGTAACAGCTTTGCACTGTTCCCGCAATGTTCCCCAATCCATAGAACACGGGTGGCAAAGTTTATATCCCTAGCAGTCATCCAAGCCAAGCCAGCTGCGCTGCTCTGCTCTGCCACCGTAGCCCCCAAATACGTGAATCGCACGGAGTTTGGAGATTTGGGTAGAATAGAATAGAAACACACAAATACAAGAAACAAAAGTAGCTGGTGCGTCTCGACGAATAATAGAAGTAGTACCCTGCCCCTCTACCGCTACTGGGGGCGCCAACGCCAGCCCGGCCAGGAAGCCGGGACCCTGCCAGCCAGAGCGTCCGGGCCACAGCACACATGGGGCACCGCCACCGGGTAACCGGGACGGCGCACCCTTCCTTCCCGCGTGCCGCTGGTTCCCGAGCCCCAGCCGGCAGCGGCAGCGGCAGCGGCACCCGGGACGCGTCGCGGCTACGTGGACACGCTAGCCAGACGCGCAGAAACCACGGAACGGAACCCCATGGATCGAGCCGAAACCAAGCGGATTAACGGCAGCCCGTCGCCTCGCCTCGGGAAAAAAATTGCGTAGCCTCGCGGGCGTCGCTCTTTCTCCGCGGACCCCACCTCCTCTTTTTAAAGACGAAGCCACCGCCACCCCTCGCCTCCAGCCTCGCCGTCCGGCGCTGTCCTCCCTCTCATCCCAGCTCCCACCTCGCCCTACCAGGCTACCCCAACCCGGCCCGGGCTCGCGTCGCGGCGGTGCGTGCGTGTCCGGTGTCCCCCGGCGATTCCCGAATTCGCGCGCACGCGCGTGCGTCACCGTCGATTCCGTTTCCATTGCGGCCGGTGGTGTGGTGGTGTTGGATTGGATCAATCATATTATTCGTGTAAGGGAGGGCATCACCTCGCCCGCACGAACGCACGGCCGGAATCACTTGCCAACCACAATTTCCCCGGGCGGGCTCCTCGGCGCCGATCCCTCGCCGCCGGTACGTTGCGCATGTGCCTTTGCATGTAGGAACAGTAGAATCGCCCTGCCGCGCTTCTCGCGTCTTCTCTTCTCTCTCTCCCCCTGCTGTCTCCTTTTTAGCGCTGTTGCACAGGTGCGTGCAACGGCGGCGGCGATCCATGTTCGTTTCGTTTGTTGACTTGGTTTTTCGGTGCGCGGCCTGCTAATTTGGCGGTTTGCGTGCCTCCTCTCTCTGCTCTGACAGGTGTTGCTTCCCGGCCGGCGGCGGTTTCTGCTGCGTCGTGCCGTGGCCACAGGCGCAGGCGCGGGCGGCTGTTTAATTTCCTTCTCGGTGCCATCATCCATGGAGGCGGCGAAGCAGCGGCCGCGGCACGGCGAGGGAGAGGAGGCCGCCGGTGACGGACACCAGCGGTGGCGGCGGCGAGGAGTACGACCCATGGACGGCGTGGCTCTACAAGCCGCACACCATCTCGGTGCTCCTCGTCGGCGCCTGCCTTCTCATGTAAGCAAGCGCCCCCTCGAATTCTCCTCCTCCTGTCTCTCTCCCCTCGCGCTTCCCCGCACAGCGAGAGGGAGAGGGAGAGGGAGAGCCTCGTTTGGTTTCGCCTTTTGCTACCGCGTCCGTACGTCTCCGCTTGACTCGAGGCTGGAATTTTTACGGGTGCGAAAAGGCCTTCCTGTGCCTGTGCCTGTGCCTGGGCAAGTACAAGACCTGCCAGAGGGATACCACCAGGTGCTGCAACAGTGTCAGACCTGAAATGCAGCCATGCACTCAGCTTGTTGTTTTCTCTTGTAATGGTTTTTTTCCCCTGAAAATATAGTTTTTGGGTTGAGTTTAGTGGATGTGCTCGAAAGCATCGAGCTACCGAATAATTGGAGCATGATGATCAATGGATTGGCACGTCGGATACGAGTGGCTGTGGAGAGCCACAGTCCTGCTCAAGTATCTCGTGCCAAATTAAAGTGTTCTGAAATTTTCATGAAAACGAAGTAGTCTGAATTTGCCCCAGAACAGCCATACATATTATTTTCTTTGGACACTTTAGTAAGCATGAACTGAGTTTATTTTCAGCTCATTAAGCTAAGATAAACAACACTTCACATAATTTTGTTTAACCGTCTTGCTTTTGCGAGGAAGGTACCAAGCAATTAAGCTTGGTCCTGAATCTAAGGTACAACCATTAGCTGGCTAACCTCGGTCCCAAGCTATCCCAGAGACGTGCCTCACGGGTCGGAACACTCAATTTATGAACTAACTTGTAGGCTGCCCAGCGGTGGATACCATACCATACCAACCGTCCTGACCAAATGTGGGGCGTTTCCTTTGCGCTTTCTCGTGGTGGTGGCATCACATCTGACCTCACATTCAATTGTTCTTCCCTTTCAGCTGGGCAAGTGGAGCACTTGATCCTGAAGGTGCTGCTGCTCACAGTAGCGTGACATCCATCAAGAGGTATATGACCGAATCATCTCAGGATTTAATTATGACCTTGTTTAGGCAGCACTGAACTTTCAAAAGTAGAAAGGAAAAGAAGAAACATGCCACTTTTTCATGTGTTCCAAACGGAAAAAGATAATCAGGCCACTATTCGGTTCTGATGCTGCCTTTTGGACTCGAGCTGTTTTACCTTCACAGCGTTGCACAATGATTGGAGAGAGTGAGTGATGCTGACTCATCTTGTTACCGAAACTTTCCAGGGGTGTCTGGGCTATGATTGCAGTCTTCCTTGCCTACTGCACGCTTCAGGCACCTTCAACGTGAGTAAATTTCCTTCTTCCTTTTTTCTTCTTGTAGACAGCTTCTCATGGCTTTCTGCTTGTATTTTTCTTCTTATTTTTTATGAGTAAACCCAGCTTTATTATTTTCTTCTATAAATCAATAAAAACAGGCATGTTAGTTTCTATTCATTAAAAACATGCTACTCCGCTCTATTGGCAGTGAAGAAACAGTAATTTTGGGTGCCAATGGTATTTTTACTATCTGTTTATAGTTGCTGCAATATTCTGCTCCTTACCTTCCTGTCCGCAATGTTGCATCACCAATCGTTCATTCTATAGCCATTTTCAGCTCCCATAAATCGAAGCACAGTATTGCTTTACCAAAATCCATAGCCATTTTCAGCTCCCATAATCTACTATGGTACATCAGTATAGATCAACGTGCTGATATTTTTGGACGATACTGATTCATCGCCCTGGCAATTTTGTCACAGGATACTTATTAGGCCCCATCCTGCTGTCTGGCGCCTGGTACATGGACTGGCTGTCGTTTACCTGGTTGCTCTTACCTTCCTTCTTTTCCAGGTTAGCGTTAGCCACATGTGGGTTTCAGTTAGATACTATTCTGTTATCATTTTTAGTTTTTGTCCAAATGATTTTATTAGTTTTGAGAACTCAGTGTAAAGGACATGTTAGTTCTTATCTGTTGCTCATTTACCAGAATCGTGACGATGCTCGCCAGTTCATGAAACACCTTCACCCTGATCTTGGAGTTGGTAAAATTTCTGCATTAAATAGTTTCATAAGAAATGTAATATTTTTTTAGTGGTAATAAGCTTTTTATCTTTCCAATGCAGAACTGCCGGAGAGATCTTATGGAGCCGATTGCCGTTTGTATGTTCCAGAAAACCCTAAAAACAAGTTCATAAATATTTATGTATGATTTTCTGTATGAACCTTCCTATTCTGTGAAGATGCACATGTTCTGCTTGCCATCCTTGCTATTACTCTATTAAAACTAGACTATCTGATCTATGTATAGGAGACATTGTTTGATGAATTTGTTGTTGCCCATATCCTGGGTGGTGGGGCAAAGCTGTAATGATACGAAATCAACTTCTCCTTTGGGTCTTGTCGATTGGCTTTGAGCTAATGGAGGTTAGATCTGAGTGCTCTACTGGAAAGGACTTTAAAGATATTAAAGATATATCTATCCATTCTTGTCATCTTTTTTACAAGGAAGTATGCTTACTATGACATTTTGCAGCTAACGTTCAGACATATGTTGCCAAACTTTAATGAGTGCTGGTGGGATAGCATTATCTTGGATATCTTGATCTGCAATTGGTTTGGTGAGATATTTGGAGATAATTAATGTTCATGTCTCGTCCATTCAGTTACCTTGCTTTTACATTAATGTGGTCTGCAATAAGGGAGTTAAGCAGCCGACATGTTCTTCATTTTCTTGATTCTATACAGTTTCTTTACATCAGATCCTATCATTTGTATCCATTAGTCAGAAAGGAAAATAAAACTAATACATCTTGACATACTTCTGACATCGCATTATTTGTCTAGAATATTTAATGTTATCTCCTTTGGTGCTTAGAAAGTAAACGCTCTATTGAATAAAAACCAACATCTTAAGCTTGTTGAATGCCATGGCCTTGGGAGTCCAAGAAGAATTGCTGGCATTTGTGACATTGTTTATCAATTATAGTTCCATGCTTTCAGATGAAATGATGCTATTTTTTATCCAGGTATTTGGGCAGGAATGCACACAGTCCGGTACTTTGATGGCAAAACGTATGAATGGGTTGGACTGAGCCGCCAACGAAGCATCATGGGTAAGGTATGTTCACTGCAATACCTTAACAGACGCATGGTACCTCCATTTCATGGCTAGTTACTATTGTCATAATTTAATCATTATATAGATATGACCTTCGTTTCTAAATAGCTGTTCTTTTAAAATGCATCAAATCAAAGTAGTCACATCCTTGTTATCATAATGTTCATGTATTTTCCTTCCATTTTACTAGGAAAATTTTTTTTTTTTTTAAAAATGCATGTTTTAGACACTGCTGAAGTCTGAAACAAGTAGTAAAACAGAACAGTGATAGCATGATGCATTACAGATAAGTGCCGGTTCTTTTTCTACTGCTCATTGATAACCGTGGCCCAAAGTCCCAGATCATCTGTACTTGTCAGATCTCCCTTTGATCTTGCGTTATATTTCTCATACTGAATTACATGCAACTTTCCAAAGGATAGTCCAACAGACAAGTGACAACAAAGCAATGCAGTTTACTGAGCAAAAGTAACTAGCTTTGACTTCTTGCATGTGAGATGCCAGACAACATGTGATATTTTCCCAGTGTCCCTGTTCACATTTCTGTTGTGCTGTCCAAATCTGATCTCTGTCATTATTGAGCCCCGAACTTTCTTCACAATTTGTTTTTCTGCGTACAGTTATGCATCCACTGTTATCTTATAAACTGCACTCACATGTGAATAGTTGCATCTGTTTCAGACAGCCAAACAAGTAATCAGGCTTGCTTTGACCATATATTGTCCTAGGACAAAAAACAATTGTATCATAAGAAACGGAACATCGACTAGCTTGAAATTGTTTCTTTCAGAAGGAATATTTCTAGTTAAACGATGACATTACAAGGTTATAAATAAATAAACACGAACTGAAATAGTTGAACTGTGTTGTTAGTTCTTATCAGGAGCGTATGGAGTACCTGAACATTGGCAACTTTAGAACTAGAATTCGCATTTGCATTGATATTAGAACTTACGCAATTTGTGCAGATCGGCGACTGATTTTACTCTCATCATTTTGGCAGGTGAAAAGATCGTTGAGCCAGTTCACCCCTGCTCAGTGGGGACAAGGATCAGTGGCATCCTTTCATGGGGCCACTGCGGTTCATCCAAGTGCTGTTCCTCTGCGTTGTCTTCATGACCGTGGAGCTTAACACATTCTTCCTTAAGTTTTGCCTTTGGATCCTCCAAGGAATCCCTTTGGTCGTCTACAGACTGATCCTCTGGTGGCTGATTGCCATCCCAACCATCCGCGAGTACAACTCCTACTTACAAGACAGGTTAGTCCAAGAGTGTCATTCATTTGTTAGCAGCAGCAACCATGACCAGCATTAAAACTTTTTTTTAGTTTAGTACTAATATTTGGTGCTGGTTTTGGTCATCACAGCAAACCGGTGAAGAAGGTTGGAGCCTTTTGTTGGCTCTCTCTAGCTATATGCATAGTGGAGCTGCTTATCTGCATGAAGTTTGGGCATGGTGAGCTTCCTGTTTCACCTGTCAATTCTGTATACAATATGATATATGTTAAAAAGGCAATGATCTGCAAATCGTTTGCCTGACATTCAGCAATCTGAGCAGGGCTATTTCATGACCCAATGCCTACCTGGCTGATCATATTTTGGAGCTCGGTTGGGATTGCACTTGTGATTTTCTTGCTTTCGTGGTCATGGAGGAGTCACCAAAGATTCAGGAGAAAGCAGATGTGATAGATTGCAAGAACTTATCTCAGATGATTTCAATTCGCTTATTTTCTTTTTTTTCATCTTTATATAGGTGCTGTACATATTTGATATGATATGTGATGTAACTTACGTCTTAGTGGAGCACCATTTTTCTGCTGCTCCTGGCAGGAACTTTACTTGGTTTGTCACGAATAGATCACTGTAGACAAACATGAGATTGATGAATAATTGAGATAACTGCAGCATCATAATTCATAAACAATAAAGCAAGATCACTGCATATTTGGGTTCCAAAACTTCTGGGCCAATTATGCACAGTTCTGTAATACCTGTCTCTATCTTGGATGCTGTATCATTTATTCAGTTTGTCTCACCAGTCCAGTTGAAGACCATGATGGTTTTTTTTTAAAAAAAAACTGAAAATCTTGATCAATTTTGTTTTGTTGGTGAGATAAACTGGAGTTCCATGACAAAGCTGTGGCCTATATGCGTTTGGTGAGTTTGTAACACGACCTAAAATGTTCGGTGATTCAGAGTCTACAGCATCTCATATTTCACACAGGCCACGGCCTGATCCATCATTGCAATTTGCAACAGCCACCATGCCTAAACAATCCAAGCAAATACCAGGTAACCAGGAACATGATTCCAGAGTTTTTGTCATAATCCAAATAAATTTAAACCTTGCTCGAATTCGTACGGCACAGAGCTAAACAAACCTGTTTTGCGGCCTTCTATATATTGTGTTAACTGGTAGTACTAAACGTTTACTCGCACGAATCTTGATGCGTCTCGTACGGCTCACGCAACTCCAACAACATCAACATCGTCATCGTCCAGAGTCCCCAGCCCTAAATAAACCCTCCACTGGCGCGGCGCCGCCGCCTCCTGTCCCCCGTCGGCTCCTCCTCGCGCCGCTCGCGCCGCCCTCATCTTCCCAGCCCCAACGCCACACACCACAAGAGCCGTAGCCATGTCGAAGAAAGGAGGACGAGCGAAGAAAGCGGCGGGCGGCGGCGAGCTGTCCGGCTTCCTGGAGTCGCATCTCCAGACCATCAGCGCCACTTTCCAGGTACGTACGAGCCCGACCCGACCAACGGCGGGTCCTGGAACAGCTCCGATCCCACTCGATAACCTCGCCGGCGCGGTTCACACGCTTGTTTGCTCTTGGTTTGTCAGATGATGGCGGAGTCGGCTCCGGGGAGCATGGTGCGGACGGAGTGGTCTGAGGTTGTTAAGCTCGGCGACCAGGTCTCCAGGCAGGCCACCGTCGGTGAGTCCAAATTGACCGATTCCATGTGCTAGTTTTCGTGAGCTTAGCTGTTCAGAGCATGCGTATGTAGCTGAATTGATGGAGAATTTCTCTGGGTGTACATAGTGTGTTTCAGCTCAGATGTTTGACAGGTTAGGGAAATTGAGTCCTGTTTGAATTAATACGCCCATAAGAGGCTAGATTCCGGTATTGGAATTAACTTGGCACTTTGCAGTTACCAGAGTGTGCATAGTCTCTTTGCTGAATGTAGGAGAGTATCTGTGTTACCTTATAGGTATTTGGCACTTTGTTTCTAGCTACCTTTTATGTCATTGGTATACACTGTCCATCTGATTGCAGTAAAGTGATACTGTTCCATTGATGATGCGGCTTGGCATTGATGTTGTTGGCCGATGCTTTTCTTTTGCTGCAGCTGGAATGCTCTGGAGCGGTGACTTGCCTGATGTAGAGACCCTCAAGGAGAACATCGATGCTTATTTCAACGTCCTACAGGGATTTCTTTTGGTTTGCCATGGAAGCATGGTCGGTGCTGGGCGTACTCTTCACAAGTCCATCTGTGGTTCTGCAAAGAATGTGGTTGACTCCAGCTTCTCATTGTTCAAGCATGCTGTTTCAGCTTGTGGTATGTAAAAAACCTGCTGAGGTGCTGTTGTTTGTAACATTGCCTTCTGATAGTCCCTACTGTTTTTTTTTATTTGGAAGACATTAGTCAGAATTTTGTGTAAAGCAATCTTGATGAGAAATAGTCACGTGAGTAAAATTGCTGATTTAAATTCCACATATATTTGAAGTGAGGGGAAAACATTTGACATTTTAACTTTGTTGGTTGCGTCATATTGTGATTCTAGTACTTTCTAGTACTCGAGTGGATAAATAGTAAAGGACATCTGAAATAGCAACAAACATGCAATCTATTACTTTCACCATGAAGCCTTGCACATCATTTATTTTGATCGCTCACAAGATTTTTAATTGGGCTAACATGTCCTTGTTTTCAATCTAATGCAGAATCTCACAGTCCTGACCGCAACACAACTGCCCCAGGTCACAGGAACTGTATGGGGAAGCTTTTGTGCTGCTCTCAAGAAGGTGCCTACATCAAACTGTATTGCCATTGGACGAGCCATGACCAAGATAGGCGTGTATCTGAAAGATGTTCTCCGGGGAAATGAATGAGCTCCCTATTGGTGATTCTGGTGATAGTACTGCTGAGAAGTCTTCCAATGGTGTTGTTGACACAGCTAGTTGTTCTGATAGAGACGAGATATCTGATCTTGATCTTGATGATGATGATGATTTCACTGAGGAAGAGGCTGCTGTTGCCAAGTTGGTTATTACTGTGGCATCTGATTCCCTGGTTGTAGTGAAAGAGGCAATTCGTTTCATTACTGGTTTGGTCAAGAGCTCAGGTAACAGAGATGGGGCTAATGAGGACAAAGTTGAACCAATGGAAAAATTGCTGAGCCATTGCAAGGAGATTGCCGACCAGGTCAATGATCTTGGGGCTTCTGTATACCCACCACAAGACTCATCTGAGATGAAGCTCGCTATAAAGAGACTGTACAATGGCATCATTGGGATTATAAGGAAATAGGGAGCCTTGGCGGCTCACCTGAGAGCACCTTTGCAGCCCTTGAGGGATTTGAAAAGTGCATTGGATCTCTACAGGCCAAGTTGATGATGATGTGATGAAGGAGATGGAAAATCTTAATATTAGCCATTAGCACTTAATGTTAAGATGTGACATAGTAATGTTATGCTGGTATATCTTATGATTTTGCACAATGAAAGGAGCTTTTGTTGTTTTCAGTAAATGAGGCGTGCTGTCTATGTACTCATGGCACTGTTATATTGATTGTAAAGTAAAAACTGGGCCTGGTTTGCTGTAACTTCTCCAGTTAGTGATGACACGATTATTGGTCAATGATTGTGAATGCAACCTTGCATTCTATCGTTGTT
>JADLZK010005458.1:0-41092 GCA_015847255.1 Hyparrhenia diplandra
GGACTTGTATCTATCAATCTGTATCATCTATAGACTGAAACCCACGCAGCAAACCTGCAGGATGCCAGGAATTCCTTTTCCTTCCAAAGTCTCCATGCAATTAACCAGCATTGCTGAAGAGTCGAAGCCACGCCACAGATCCTTGTTCAGCATTTGTGAGCAGCAAGCAGGGGATCGGAAGGGAATTGGGGATCAGAGAGGAAGAAGAAGGCTGAGTAGGGACGGAACCGGCTGGAATTCGGCTGTGAGATTACGAGTTCGAGTTTGAAAATGCGGTTACAAAGTTGATACTCTCCTCCCCGCCTGTCGCCTCTTTAAGTACTCAGACTCACGCACGCAAGCGTCACTTGACCCAGACCGAGCTTGGGTAACGATCGCTTTCCTTCCTGGGCCTCGTAGTCCTGGGCCTTGCATTGACGACGGCCTTGTTCATCTCGTCGAGGCCGGAGGCAGGCACGGGCACAGCTGGCGCAACGTCCTTCAGGGTATCGTCGATGCTGACATCCCCTCCCTGTTGAAGCACTGCTTGTCCCCTAGCATGTGCACGGGGAAACTCCTGCCTGAGGGCTTCATAGTCCTCCCAGATGGCCAACGAGCTTGGAAGGTTGTTCCACTTAATGAAGACCTGTTGGACTTGGTGCTCACTGCGGTGAACTGATCGAGTTTGAAGCACCTGTTCGGGCACAAGCTTCAGTGCAAAGTCAGATGGTAGAGTAGGTGTCACCTGATGATTGCTGCCCACAGCACGCCTGAGTTGGGACACATGGAACACGGATGGACCGCCCGAATGAGGAGGCAGATCAAGCTTGTATGCCACAGAGCCCACGCGAGAGAGAATGTTGAAGGGGCCAAAGAAGCGAAAGGTCAGCTTCTGGTGAGACCGCGGTGCCAGGGAAGATTGCACATACGGTTGCAGCTTCAAATAAACAGAATCGCCCACTGCGAATGTTCTTTCAGAACGACTTTGATCAGCTTGCTTCTTCATGCACGTCTTGGCGTGGTTGAGATGGTGCTGAATGAGCTCATCCATCCAAGCACGGGAAGTTGGCCAGGGAGGAGATTCAGAAGAGCCAATCTCATAATCGTCAGGCAATGCAAGCAGTCTTGGTGAGTAGGCGTAGAGAGCCTCGAAGGGAGAGCGACCGATAGCTGAATGAAAGGATGAGTTGTACCAGAACCGCGCCCGTAGGCCACGGGCTTCCATCGACGGGGGCATGCATGAACAAAGCAGCCGGAGGTACGTCTCGCACATTGATTCAGCCGCTCAGTTTGCCCGTCCGATTCGGGGTGATAGGCTGTACCGCGCACACAACTGGACGCCCGCCAGTTCGAACAGTTTGTTCCACAGATTGCTTGTGAAGGCCGGGTCCCTATCAGACACTATCTTGAGTGGAAGGCCATGGTGGCAGTACACATCATCGATAAAGACCTCAGCCAGGGAAGCTGCTGTGTAGGGGTGGCGCAGGGGTATGAAATGCCTGTACTTGGTAAAGAGATCAACGATCACCCAGATGCAGTCATAGCCCTTGGACAGAGGTAAGCCTTGAACAAAGTCCATTGAGATAATCCAAGCTGCGCATCGGCACGTGCAACGGCTCAAGAAGGCCCGGTTTTTGGTACGGTCGCTCGATTTGCTGGCAATAATCGAACAGATTGCACGTAATCACGAACCTCGGTTTTCATCCCTGACCAAGCAAAGTACTGTTTCAGTTTAGAGAAAGTGACCGGAAAGCCAGAGTGGCCACCCCATGCAGAGTTATGAAACTCCTGAATCAGGTGGAGCCGGAGCACTGGATCAGCCCCAATCCAAATACGGTTGCGATAACACAACAGACCAGTCTGAAGTGTAAAATTGGGCACCGAATCAGCCTTCAGAGACAGCTTAGTAGTCAAATCACGAGCATGGCTATCCTGATCATAGGAAGCAAGGACAGAAGTTGCCCAGGTGGGTACCATAACAAACACCATAGAGCAAACAGCAGGGGGAGCCGGGTGGCGTGACAAGGCATCGGCTGCACGATTCTCAGAGCCCTTGCGATATACAATACGGTACTGGAGGCCAAGCAGTTTTGAGAATACCTTTTGTTGCCAAGAAGTGTGGAGATGTTGATCACTTAATTGAGTGAGGCTCTTCTGGTCAGTGAGCATAACAAATTTCGCAAACTCGCAAGTATGAACGCCAGGCTTGAACTGCCAACAAAATTGCCATGTATTCTTTCTCGTAGGTGGACAATCCACGAGACTTGGGGCCCAGAGCTTTACTAATGTATGCTAGGGGATGGCCATCTTGCATGAGAACTGCTCCTACTCCCAGATCAGAGGCATCAGTTTAAATATAGAAGGGCCGAGAGAAATTAGGAAGGGCTAGCACAGGTGACTGGCACAAGGCTTGTTTCAGGTGTTGAAATGCTGCATCATGTTCAGAGGTCCATATGAATAAGCAATGCTTCTTTAGCAGAGATGTAAGTGGTTTTGCAATAATGCCGGGCGTTCGACAAACTTTCTATAATACCCAAATGCACCCTTAAAAGCCCCCGAAGTTCCTTCATAATCGATTAATGTACAGCCAATTGGCAATTGCTAAGATCTTAGACTGATCTGTGCTAACACCCTCCTGGCTAATGATGTGGCCCAAGTATAAGAGCTGGGTCTGAGCAAATTTGCATTTAGAAAGCTTCAATTTCCACTTGTCTTGAGCCAATAGAGTAAAGACTGTCCTCAAATGCTGCAGGTGAGTGTCAAGATCAGGGCTATAAATGAGGATATCATCAAAGAAGACTAACACAAATTGTCTGAGGCAAGCATGAAGAGTGGTGTTCACTGCATCTTGAAATGACCCAGGAGCACCAGTCAGTCCAAAGGCCATGACTCTGAATTCAAACCTGACCAAAATGTGTCCGAAAGGCGCCTTGAACTCTTCCCCTTCTTTCATTCTCGATTTGGTGAAACCCGCCCGCAAGTCAAGACTAGAAAAATACCGAAGCTCCCTGAAGTTCATCCAACAATTCATCAATTATAGGTACAGGATACTTGCTTTTCTGGGTGATGGCATTCAGATGTCGGTAGTCGACACAAAACCTCCAGGTATTGTCCTTCTTTTTCACTAACAGATCGGGTGAAGAGAAGGCACTAGTGCTCTTCCTCGAATGATACCCGCTCCAAAGATCTCAGCCACTTGCTTCTCAATTTTAGATTTCAGCATAGGAGCATACCCAGAAGGCCCGATGAAAACTAGTTGTGCTCCAGAATAAGAGGGATTGAGTGGTCACGTGCTCGCTAGGTGGTAGCTCGTTGGAGCTTGAAACAAGTCAAACAAACTCAGATATTGAAGGTCCCTTTGGTTTTTGGTAATTGAGTGACAACATTAGGTGGACTAACAATGTGTGATTGAGATAATACGTGAAGTTAGTTCACATGAGCCGATGCATGAAGGAGCTTTATTGCATATGAAACATGACATGGAGTCATGTGACCGAGGTGGTGAAGATCAAGACAAGGCTTGGCTTGATGGACCGTTGCAAGTGTGAAGGGCAAGTCGAGGGCTGAAGCTGGATGGACCGCGAGGCGGTGAAGCTTGGGCTAGACTTGGCGCCCGACAGGACCGACGCAACGGTGAAGAGCAAGTGAGGTCAAGATCGATGGACCAAGAAGGTCATGTGATGATATGAAATGGATCATATCATTCTTGATCGTGTTGGTGCATTGGTTGCATCGGCACTTGAAGATGGAGCGGAATGGAAATGCTAAAGGCAAAGGTATAACCTATAGGGCATTTCATTTCGCCGGTCATGAGGAGCTTAGAGAAGTTTATGACCGGGTTTAGGATAGATGGTCGTACTATCAAGAGGGGCAAACTTGTTTGCATATCGGTCATCTAGTGCCACTTGAGCGATCTAACTTTGCGATGTGTTAGGATCGAGTGGCGTGGTAAGAGCTAACTAGGGCCTTTGAAATGATTGTGAAAAGCTAACACACATGCACATGGTGGTGTACACTTGGTGGTGTTGGCACATTTGCAAAGGCGGCGGTGATTGCATGGTTGAGTTGGGTTTGGGAACCACTCATCCTCCCGCCGAGCTTATGAGCGGATTCGGGCGCTTTTTGAGAAAATGAGTTGCATATTTTCTATTGCCGATGCATCGCGGGTGGTGAAAACATGCTATTCCTCGCGGCTCAAGTTTGGTATACTTGATGGGTAGCATGTCAAGAGAAGGCGTCGGTGTTTCCGTGGAGTTACTGAAATCGCCGACCGGACGCCGACGACGCCTTCAGTCTGTAAGCTGGACGGACGACCGATCGGACGCTCCGGCCGGTGGCGTCGGGCGAAGAGCCCCGCAGTCGTTTTGACCGGACGCAGGGATCGGACGCGACCGACGCATCCGGTGCCGACCGGAAGCATGCACCGGACGCCAAGTAGCCGCTAGTCAGGCCGTTGCTTTGTCGCTTAGATCGACGCTAGCTGATCGGACGCTGGACCGACCTCGTGCGTATCCGGCCGGGCTGGTCGGCCGGCCGGGCTGTAAGCCGAGGATTTCCTCCCAACGGCTCTATTTGACTTGGGGGCTATATATACACCACATACCCGACCTTGCTCGGGTGCCGAGCACACTTGGGCCTTGGTGGCTTGTGTTGTGGTGCTTGAGAGCCTCCCACTCACTTGTGATTGATAGTGTTCATCCAAATCAAAGTGAGGAGTGATTCTAGTGCATCGCGCTGAGAGATCAAGAAAGGGCACTAGGTGATCGTGTTGCAAGCCGGTGTGCTTGTTGCTCTTGGAGGTTGCCACCTCCTAGACGGCTTGGTGGCAAGAGACTTCGTGGAAGCACGCAACGGAGATTGTGCGGTGCTCCGAAGGAGGATTTGTGAGAGGTTCGAGCTCACCTCGCGGGGATCGTGAAGAGCATCACTACTAGAGCGTGTCGGTGAGTACCTCCCCCTTTGCGTGTGTGGTGTCTTGCGGTGCCTTGTGATAGGCTCACTTGAGAGTGGTGTCTTGCGGTGCCTTGCGGGGCGTGCCTTGAGAGGCAAGTGATCGGAGAGTCACACCGAAGAACCATCTAGGTGAAACACCAAAGGAACCACCCAAGGTGTTGGTCGACACAACGAGGAGTAGGGGAAGTTGGCAAGCTTCCCGATACCTCGGTAAAAAATCACCGTGTCAACTTGTCTACTCTTCTCGGTGGTTTGCATTCTCCAAATCACAAGCTTTGCATTTACATTCATATATATCTTGTGCTTGTGCTTCCAGGAATAGCTCTTGCAATTACTAGCTTGTGTAGCTTGTTAGTTGCCTTGCTTAGTTTGTGTAGCTAAGTAATTTGAGCCTTTGGGTTAGGCGCGTGTCGCCTTGTCCATTGTGCATCTAGTGAGCTTAGGTTGGCTTTGTGCTTTTGCTCATTAGAATTGTGTAGGAGCTCACCTTTGTTTGAAGTACTAGTGCATAGGTTTGTGTGACCTTGCAATAGAAACGGTTAGGAGCTCAAGCTAGGCTTATCACCTCATTTGCTTTGTGTAGGATCTTTTGTGAGGTGATTTAGAGTCATAGCTAGAGGGGTGAAGTCTTGGCTAAACGAATAGTTTCAATTCCGCATTATATTTGTTTAGCCGATGCAATTAGAATTAGAAAGGACTATTCACCCCCTCTAGTCCCCATCTCGACCCTACAGATATCAACCGCTGAAACTCCACTGGTAATTCAGCTGTTGGGTATGTCTTGGGAGCAGAATCAGGCTGCAACAATGATAATTGGACCACAGAGCCCACTGGCAACTCAAAATCTTGCCCCATCGGGCACCACCCGATTTCCCTTCATAAGGAATAGCCAGCCACCTTTGCTCCCAGTGTACATTCATGGGACTGAAACTAGACAACCAATCGAGCCCCAAAATCATATCATAAGAATGCAGTGGTAACAACCTCAAATCAGAGACAAACTCACAGGACTGAACAGACCACACACCTTGGGGAATATAATCTGTTAGAGTGGAGTACAGCCCCATTGGCCACTTGCACCGCAATCGTGGTGGATGTACGGTTGTAATCGTAGAGATGGACTCGCCCAAATTAGAGCTGAGAAAAGTATGGGTACTCCCAGAGTCAACCAATATAGATATAGCACGACCATTGAAAGCACCAGTGAGGTAAAAGCTCTTGACAGCCAGACTGCCTGAATCAGCTGCAGAAGATAAGTGAGCCATAACCTGGGTAGCCACTGGAGAATCAGGTGGGGAGTCAGACTCATCTTGAATTTCAGGAAATAAATCACAGTACTCTTGCAGAACATGAAGCTGCACAAGCTCGGGGCACTTATGGTCACGACTCCACTTAGTCGCGACAAACAACGACAAAGCCCCGGGCACGGGCGCTGAGCTCGCAGATCACGGAATCGATCACTAGGAGAGTATGGTGAAGGAGTGGCGGTGGTACGCTTGTCATCAGGGGCGGCCTGGTTGGCCGGAGTAGTAGTCACCACCGTGCCACCAGGCACCTGGTAGCGGTCAAAGCGCTTTGGTGCACGCCTGGATTCCATCAGAACATCCTCCTGCAACTGAGCAAGCAAGGCGGCAGTATCGACAGAAGTTGGACGTTGCATAGCAACAATGGAACGAAGTTCAGGTTTGAGGCCATCAATATATCGTTGGACAAAGTATATGGGATCCTGGTTTGGGGAGTAAGCTGTCAAATCATCCATGAGGCCAGTAAATTGGTGATTATAGTCAGACATAGGCCCGGCTTGGTAAATATGCAGAAGACGCCTGACTAGCAGGTCGTGCTCCTGATGGCCAAAACGATCTAGCACGAGCTGGCTAAAGGTTTGCCAAGAGCAGAACTGCAGCTGGGGTTCAATGGATTGTTTCCAGCGACTAGCATCTTTCTTACAGTGCATGGTTGCTACCTTCACCCATCTCATAGGCTCGGTGTGGTATAAATCAAAATAATCCTCACAATCTTTCAACCAAGACTTAGGATGATCCCCTCAAACATGGGAAAATTAACCTTAGGTAGCTTAGACGCCTGGCCCCCATCATAACCCCCCTGAGAACTGGTTTCCCAATTCCTAATAGGTGCTGGCGGTGGACGCTGGGTGAAGGCTAGGGGTGGAGGCTTAGGGTGATTAGCAGGAGGTGGTTGATGAGCCCAAGGGATAGAGGGGTTGGTGGGGAACGTACCTCGAGGAGAGGGATCTACGGTTGTCACCAACCCGTAGTTCCCATGCTCGACGCGGTGCCCATGGGGCTGTTTGGCCGGTTCTCCCGCAGATGGGCGCGGGCCGGCCGAGATCTCGCCGGCCGTGGCCACGAGCCGGGCGCTTACATGGTAGGCTTGATCTCCGGGAAGCGTGCACTTGGGGAAGATGGTGTCGACGCAGACTTGGGGCGCAGAGTCGCCAAGGCCGAGGGATGGAACAGAGCACCGGAAGGATGGCGCCGCGCGAACACGCCCGCGGCCTCGGTTGGTGCGTCCTTCATCGTGCGCTCCATGTACTTTGTCACCTTGCCGACTTCGAGGCGCAGCGACGTCAGCTTCTTCACCTCGCCCTGGAGGTCGTCGATGAGGGTGTCCACGTCGGGGCGCCATTCGTCGAACACCTTGGTGGTGCGCCGAGAATGTCCAGCGCAACGACGATGTGGCGTTGTTGTCGCCCATCTTTCGCTCTAGCTTACGGCGCTTTGTCGAGCGCCAGCCGTAAGAGCCTTCAATCGGGACCCATGGCGCCGCGAGCAGCCCGGAATCCGCGCGCGGGGGGGGTGGAGGGCGGATCCAGACGGCGCCGAGCTCGCCGCAAATCGTGAAACCGAGATTGGAATTACAGGAATCACCAATCGTCGCCGGGCAGCGTGAATTGGGGACTCAACCAATCGAATCTATGTGGAATCGAACGATCCACAGAGTGAAGAGCCGGGCGGCGGATTGGAGCCGAGGATCGGTGTCTCGATACCACTTGTGAGCAGCAAGCGTGGGATCGAAGGGAATTGGGGATCGGAGAGGAAGAAGAAGGCTGAGTAGGGACGGAACCGGCCGAATGGGCCTGTAAAATTACGAAGTTCGAGTTTGAAAATGCGGTTACAAAGTTGATACTCTCCTCCTCGCCTATCGCTCTCTTAATACAGGAGGCGGCCTCGCACTCACGCACGCCAGCGCCACTTGACCTGCACCGAGCTTGGGTAACGATCGCTTCCTTCCTAGGCCTCGTAGTCCCGGCCTTGCATTGACGCACGGCCTTGTTCATCTCGCCGAGGCCGGAGGCGTGCATGGGCACAACGGGGCAACGCCCTTCAGGGTATCGTCGATGTCGACAAAGATTAGTTATTTTACTCCTACAAAAGCTGAAAACAGGTGCTCTCCGAGGTTTTCGTAAGCTGATCACATACGAGAGCGCTAATGGTACCATGTAGACCCAGACGGCTATGGTGGTGAATGGCGCTGCTTCTTTTGGACTCTGCGATCGGTAAGTTCTCATGTTTCGGCGCTGACCCTGTCCGAGTGGCATGATGGCGAGTGGCACATGCATGGTTGACTCCTACATCGTCAACTCGATCTTCACCACTGTCTCCCAACACCGTCTTCGACATTGTCCGTCACCGCGACCACCGCTTTCTCCCTGTGGCATGCCATCGAGGGCCTCTTCTTCAACAGCGAGCTGCAGCGCAAGCAGTCTACCTTACGATTGCAACTCAGCCCTCGATGGCGTGCCATAGCGAAAGCGAGAAGAGCGATGATGCTTGGTCGACCAATGATATCCAGGACGGCCTTGGAGACCGTGGTGAAGATCTAGTTGAAGTCGACCATGCGCCATTCGCCATCACGCTCCTTGAATGGGTCGTTGACCGAACATGACTCTTGAGGTTGAACTTGCTGAGCACGAGATAATTGTTATTATAGAACCCCAAACAAGTGGGCTTCACTATTATAGATTTTCTAACATTGGTTTCGCTAAAATAGGACTCCAAACATTTACTCTTTGTTTTCCATGACGTTTTGATACTTAAATCATACTTCTCATCTCAAATACATGTAATGCCATGACTTGACCGTTTTGCCCTCAGGTCTTCAATCTCAAATCCTACCTATCCTAAAGATCATCTGAGTATATCCCCATAACAGATGCTTCTTGCTTGGGAGTACATCTACCAGAATCAAGAACAGACGCAAATAGTCCACGAGCCCCACGCAAACACGCGGTGGCCGCCGTCGCGGAAGCAGCTCTCCAAGGACTCTGCCTAGCACTGCGCCGAAGTCGTGCAAAAGGAGCAGCTCGGATTACAATGTATAAGGAAACCTTTAGAGATTACTTGGATTACAAGTTCCCTAGGCGGACTATAAATACTCGGGACAACGTAACCTCATTATTCAAGCAATAAAGAAAATATTCCCCAGTTCAGTCTCCCTGCCCCCTACGCCGCGGCCCCCCTGCCCTCCCCCCACGCAGTCGCCGCTGCCGCCCTCCTCCCTCCGGCCAACCGCTGCCCTAGCGCTGCCCCGCGCCGCAGCCGCTCCCCGCATCGCGGCTGTGACAAGTATATATTTTAATATTTGACTAACATAAAATAAAATTTTAGTACTCCATCTGTTCAGGAAATAACATAATTCTATATTATATGGACAAACTCAGTGAACAAGCCAAATTACGCATATGACCCTACTTAATTCTCTCTCAGACTTAGAGCAAGGCTAATGGCTTATGCCGCTTCCTGTTGCAACGGCGGGTGATGGTGGTGGCACCATTGCTATTTAATGCATCATAGGGAGCAATCGCCAATAGCAGGCGCCGCACATCCTCCCTGCCCGCTCGACCAGGCGTTTCACCAACCACCTTCATTCTCTCTCCTACCACGTAGCATCCAGCTAGCTTTAAGCCTTGTATAACACTTGCTCTTATAGGCATCCAAAGCTGGCGCCTCGACCCTACCACCGAACAAACGAGGGCTTCTCATTTCTTGGTAAAAGCGGGCCACCTACAGACAAATACTTGACTCCTAGGTAGCACCCTAAAGTTGCATTCTTCGACAGACATCACTTCTCCCTACGATTGCATCTTTCCTGTATAGAGGGAGTACTAAGTTCACCAATAAGCAAGGTGAAATCATATCAAAGTGATGTCTAATATTGAAGTGAAATAAATTATAATATATAATATTAATAAAATAATATGTCAAGTAAAGAAATACAAATAAGAATGGTAGTGTCACGGCCGCGATCGGGGGGGGCGGCGGCGACACAGTCGGGCATGCGCAGCACAAGTAGCGCAAGGGGGCGGCGGCGGCGGTGCAGGGAGGTGGTGGTTGGGGCTGAGAGCAAGAACTGGAATATTTTCCTTTATTTGCTTGTCCCTAAAAGATTACATCCTTCTTGTTTATATAGCCCTCCTATGATACTTGTATCTCAAGCAATCTCTAAAGGTTTCCTTATATTCCCGTAATACATTTTACAAGCAAACTCCTATTCTTTTTCTAATAGGAGACTTCCTTATAGATTGGAAATATCTCCTTCGCACCAAAAAGTTCTAATCCTAACCCGATTCGATGATGACGTGGGAGGAGGGGAAGGTGGCGGCGGCGGCTCAACCGCCCTAGCCTAGGCGCCGTCCCCTCCCTGGTATATCGTGGGCCGCCCTACCCCCGGGCCGGGCCAATCCTCGATCAGGACAGGTAGGCAATAAGTTGCCATTTTACTTTATCAATGTTTCTTAATTATAAGTCATAAGAAAATGTTTCTTAATTACAAACTTTAGCCATTTTATTTTATCAATGTTTATTAATTATAAGTCATAAAAATGTTTCTTAATTTTAAACTTCATACCTAGTAAGTAGAGATTAAAGTATGTGGGTATATACATTGTCAAAAAATAGCTTACCAAAAATAATATATTCATCTATAAATATTTAATATTTAAATGTATCAATTAATGAATCATTGTGTATATAATATTTAGCATGGATTTATAAATTAAATAAATAATTTACATCAGTAAGTAAGTAAAAAATATTAAAATAGGTTACAACAACAAGTATGTTAGGTAAACTAGAAAAACTAGTAAACATAAAATTTAAGTATCATTACCAATACTGAAAGTTGTTTATAGTTTGACTGCATCATTAGTAATATTAAAATTGAATAATCAGTCACATGAAATTTATTGTGAGAAAAAAATGTAAATAGTAGTTTTATTATACCTTGTTTTTGTAGATACAGATAAATGTTCGATATTCTATATTGTTGGCATGCACACTATAATGAGATACGAATACTTGATATATCTATATAAACAAGTTTTAGCTAATATGCAGGAATATTGGATAATTCGGATATCCATTTTTATTTTCTATACCAAGATCCTGCAAAGGAAATTTTGGTACTTCCTTCAAAAGATGAGGTCCGAAGAACTCCTTCCTGCTGGCAACCAATTGTTCGACCAATTAATAAATTGAATTAAAAGCGGCCGATACATCATTGCCGACACGTTTGGTTAAGGTTTCCTTGAAAATGCATGACCTGGACATATGCTTTCTCACAAGGTACGCTGATGGAAGGCTCACCAAGCCTTGTCATGATCCGTGCGCGCTCTTAAGCCAAGGACGGCCGTAGCTTCTAGTGTGTGGGGGACTGATCTGGAGTTGGCAAGAGCCAAGAGGAGACATCACAGGGCTCTCCCACCCACTACAGACCGCAGCCTTTCAATTGACAAATCAGTGACAACACAAGCACACTAGAAATAATAGCGTCGCACAGAAAGATGCTGGCCTACCTGCGTGCGGGAGAAAGAGAGAGAGTTGTTGGTGCGTGTGTGTTTGTCAACGGATGATGATGATGAAGACAAAACAATGGCGCCCGCCGGCAGGGCCACGGGATGGGCGGTTGGCCAACACTGTAGCGAACTTTTCTTCAAAATTTTCAAAATTCCCATCACATCAAAACATTAAATGTACTGCTAAAAAGACAAATGTCGGGTCAGACCGAGGTGTTTGTTAAGCTTTCAATAAAGTTCGGGTAAACCTCTTTGGTCTAAAAAGACGAATGTCCGCGTATGAAACCTAGGTAAATAAAATAACTAATTATTTAGATGTAAATTGCGAGACGATTCTTTGGGCCTAGTCACCCTATGGTAGGGAAATATTTATCACAAACAAAACGAAAAATGCTACCGTGTTTTTAGTTCGCTACGATGCCACTTTTCGGGATCTAAACACACGTCACATGCCAATCTAAAGTTGTCTAGAAAATTAGATCTAGATCAAGTGAGTTTAGATTTGTTGAGTTTGTCTATGAAGGGAGACAATCAAATGTGGATGCTTATAATTTTTTTGAGAGATTGGGTGCTTATAATTTAACTAGGAGTTGTACGAATGCATATTTAGGGAGACATGTTTGGTTTGTATCTTCCTCTAATGGCATTTGTATTGTACTTCTTATGAAGGCTGCTATTCCCCTTATAAAAATTCACACACGTAAGACTCAAACGCTAGATGGCGATTACTGATGTGACCATGGGGTTACGGTACGATATCGCGTCAGAACTTCCTTTGTGGGATGGCATGGTACAGTTGCAGGATAGGATGGGTCGTGAATGGGATGACTTACCAAAATGAACCGGATCAAGAGAATGAGAGAAGGGGACGATGTTCCAGCAACAACATCAGACGGAGGACGTGCCACAGCGCCCTCCCAGGTCGGCGGTAGCGGCGAGTCCTCTCTGCATCAGACAGCGGATGGGACGCTGGGGTCGAGCGGCGTGGCGTCTCAGGATCGCAGCGTCGAACACCGATGGTGCCGGGAATTGGGAACGTCGGAACCTTTTATTGTGTCCACACCTAATGTAAATGGGCCTTCAACCAAGGAGTGAAATAATGGCAGCAAACAAATCTAAAAATCAGACAAAATTAAAAAAAAAAAACAACTTTGATCCTCATTCCATAGCTACGTTCTGGGTACATCGTCCCAACTATATTGGGAGCACGATCCCATTATCGAACCAAACGTCTCAAACATGTTTACCTCTATGAACCGGAAACTTAAAATTTTTGAATCATGTACCACATTCTGTGTACCTACTTACCATGAATTTTTTTTTCCGAGATCAACTTCGTAGGGATAAAGCATCTCCTACGGTATATTCCATATATTCCTGCCGGAGGCCGGTGGTGGGTGGAAGGCTTGGCCTTAGTTACACTTTTAGTTCATCAAAGAGGGAGATGGTAGATTGCATGGCAGAGAATCTTCTCCATTGCGCTAGGGCTTTGTTCCTCCGGGGAATGCGACAACTCAGGTTCACGATAGATTCTATACAAGAATTATTGAGGGCTTATATCTGGGTTCATTTCCCTAAACACCACCTTGTTTCTATGCTTTCAAAATTCCCATCTTTGGGCACTGTCGGTAGTGGCTGGTGTTCAACAACTTTGGCAACCCCAGCAGGCGCCCAGCCGATGGAGGACCAGTAGGACCCGACCGGGAAGTAATTGTGAATCTGACAGGCTGCCATATGATGAGTGGTCCAATCTGACAGGCGTCCTACTAATAAGTTCAGTAAATTTCACACAAGAAAGCAACAGTATCGCCTACTCCGCCTACTACCTATTTTAGTTCAGCCACAACATCCACAAATATAGCACCACCTCTGTACACAGACGTCCAATGAGCTAGCAGAGGAGATTAGGCACAGAGCGGGGAGCGATATACCACAGAGCGAGCAAGGAAGCAATGGCGACGCTACCACCGGTCGCCGCTGTGGCGGCGTCGTCGGAACCAGAGGAGGGGGACCTGGTGACGAACAGGCGTGTGATTCTGAAGCGCTACGTCACAGGGTACCCCACGGAGGAGGACATGGAGGTCGTCGTCGGCACCCTGCGCCTGGCCGTGCCGCCCGGGTCGGCGGCCATTGTGGTGAAGAACCTCTACCTCTCGTGCGACCCCTACATGCGCACCCGCATGACGAGGCACGACCGGCCAAGCTTCGTCCCAGATTTCGTCCCAGGGGAGGTACGTACGTACGGTTCATCATGTGCTAATCTCATCTCAATGATCACAAGTCAGTTTTTATCTTCTCCTCTAAATGAAATATGATGGATTTTAGCTATTTTCAGACAAAGAGAGAATGCAATTGACGCATGTACTGCTCATCTATTAACTTCCTAATCTATTGATGAAATATGCATGATTAGAGGATGGACTCTTAGCTTCCTTAGAGCATAAGAGACTAGCCACATGACTTTCTAAAGTTAAATTTAGCTATCACTAAGACAAAAAATTGCTCCCAACAGATTTTTCATATGACTATCTAAAACGGCTAGCTCTCCATCCCACTCCATTCGCTCTCTACTGTTGGATAGCCGACCTCACTAGCTTTCCTTTACAGAGTCTGTTGGATCTATATTTGGCCATTTGGCCCGAGCACTATGGGCCGGCACGGACCCGACCCGAAAAAGCAAGGCACGAGCACGGCGCGGGCACGATGCCCATAGTGCCAGTGCCGGCACGGGCACGATGTAGGGCCGTGCCTGGGCCGAAGGTTCGGCCCGTAGTGCAGGCACCGGCACACAACACGGTTAATGAGCTAGCACGATAGTGGCCCGATTATTTTTGACCTTTGGATTGATTTGGATCGTTGTTGTCCGTTGGATTGAGATGACCTAACTATAAAAACAACTCTCTCCTCATTCTTACTCTCCTTATCTTCCCCGCCGTCATTTTCTTGCACTCTCCCGTACTCCTCCCGACCTCCCGTCTCCTCGCACCGAGTCCCGTGCTCCAAGGTTCCTAACCACCTATCGCTCCATAGTCCAGCAGCCGGCAGAACGTCCCATGCTACTCCTTCCCCACTTGGTCTTCTCAAGGCGCGCCTATGGCGCGGGCGGTGCGATGGCGTTCCAGCGGCGAGGGCTGACCTGGCGACGAGCAGGCGGACGCTTGGCGCGAGGCAAGCAGCGGAGTGGCAACGCGAGGTACGAAGCGGCCTAGCATGCACGAGGATGCAGAGCGGCGGCGCGCCTGGTGGTGTCGGCGTCGGCGTCGAGTAGCATCGTCGGCGGGGGCCGACGCAGACCCGACGGGCTGCCGTGCCCACGTGCACGGCACGGCACGGCTAATCCTCCGTAGGGCCGTGCCGGGCTTGTCCCCGGCCCGTGGCCCCAGCGGAGGCCCGCACGATAGGGCCGCCGTGCCTTATAGGGCCGCGCCCAATAGGGCTCGGCGATTTTGGCGGCGGCCCGCTTGGCCATCTATAGTTGGATCACTCTAGTATTTTTTTTGTAAATACTATTTTAAAGAGTAGCTAAATCATCAAAAATTTGACTAGTCTGTTTAGCTAATCTCTTGGAGATGCTCTTATACAAAATATGGCAAGTCCTGAATTCAAACAACAAATTGTGTATCTGTATTTAAGCAAACATCATTATCTTCTTGTTACCTGAATGCACTATATATATTTTAGGATAAATTTTAAATGCTAGAATACAAAGGGAGTAGTCATGTATTAATAGTAGAAAGCTAACTATTATAAGGGTGGGCTAAGAGGTGAATTGCATAAATCTATACGTCCAATACGTCCAGAAATAAGCTGTATTATTAGCGGTGCTCTCAGTTTACAACACTCTGTTCAGTATTATTGTAGTCAATATGAACTGCCTGTTTCCGTTGAAACTGGAATGATAAATGATCTGATTGCTACCGTTTACACATACTGTCAGGTTCTAGATAACTGGGCTGTGAGCAAGGTGGTGGTCTCCGGGCACCCGGATTTCAAGCGTGGTGATATTTTGTGTCTTCCGACTGGGTGGGAAGAGTACAGCTTGATCACCAACACAAATCTCTGCCATAAGATTAATCACCCCGAATTTCCACTCTCCTATTACATTGGTGTTCTTGGTGAGTGTTTCATCAAGTTAATAAATTGTTGAAAAGCAAGTAGCTTGTAATTTTTTTAATGGAACAATTCTGGCCTATACGACCATAAACAACCAATTCTTGCGTAGTCATTATTCAACTAAATAACAGATCATCATATAAACAGGGAAAATACAAACCTAAGCAAAGTGATACAATCATAAGCAAAGTCCCTTATTTCTTCCGTATTTGTTTTAGGAAAAATTCCATAGCAAGGATCTCTAGTAATTCATATATAAATGTTACAGTTGCAAGTCCCATGTTTTTTCTTGGGGTTCCAACTACAACCTGAGGTCTTGCGCGTATTTGTGTTGATCGCTCCATCCTAAAGTCACTCATGACTAGACGGGAGAAACATTCCCTCGTAATGGAACAATTCTGGCCTATACGACCATATAAACAACCAAATCTTGCGTAGTCATTATTCAACTAAATAACTGATCATCATATAAACAGGGAAAATACAAACCTAAGCAAAGTGATATAATCATAAGCAAAGTCCCTTATTTCTTCCATATTTGTTTTAGGAAAAAATCCATAGCAAGGATCTCTAGTAATTCATATTAATGTTACAGTTGCAAGTCCCATGTTTTTCTTGGGGGTTCGAACTACAACCTGAGGTCTTGCGCGTATTTGTGTTGATCACTCCATCCTGAAGTCACTCATGACTAGACGGGAGAAACATTCCCTCGTATTCACTTTACCCAATGTTGTAAATCAGTCTTTGAGACCTAAATAAATTCAAATGAAAAGGCTTGATTTGCATAGTTTTAGATATCATTCGGTCCTAAAACTTAGGTTTTGGCCGTTTCTCCGTCCGAGGTCGTTTGAAAATTTGAATTTCAATATAAAAACTTCAAACATAATTTTCCTTAGAAAAATGGTCTAAAAAAAAAAAAAGTTGACAATTACAAAGTTGTCGAGCTCTTTGAGATCTGCAACTTTGGTTTTTGTCATTTTTCCATTTGTGTTCATTTGAAAATTTTGAATTACAATATGCGAAAAATTTAAACTAAATTTTGGGACATATGTAAAGACGGTCGAACGTAACACCTGTCTCTAAAATATGGAACATATATATGTAAGTACAGCTAAAAGTAACATCCGTATCTCCTAAGAGGCAACAACTTCTTTTTAGAAAGTGATGTTATACAGGCGGCTAAGAACACAAGCTGCTCTACAAAGAGATACTCCTAAAAAATGATTTGAGGTTTAGTGGAAGCAACGTGCAAATCAAGAGCTCCCCACCCACATATTTCACACAAAAAAATAGTGTGACTTATGCCTGCGATGCGTGTCCATGTCACACTACAACCATGTGGGGTTGTGGCTAGCGGGGTTTCTTGTCATTGTGTAAATTTCTTTTGAAAGGATGTCATTTTGTAAATTCATAAAAAGGTTGAACCTACGTAGAGATGTGTAGGTAGAGGGAACAACCACCTCTAAGGCTTCATTTGGGACAACCCGGCCCTTTCCCCGCACGTGCACCCCGGCGCTGAATTGTGGCATGACCAAATTTGAAGTGCACGGGATGTCAATCCCCAGGCGTCACTCCCCAACCTAGGACGTCCAGGCGTCGCTCCCTGGCTTGGTTGTGGGAGCCAGCGAGTGCCTCGCAGCAGCAAGCAAGGAATGCAGAACTGTTGGGGTCCAAGTAACGGGGCCAGGGGAGGAGGGAAAGAGCCTGGTTGTCCTAAACGAAGCCTTAATATGCTGACTGTAGTAGTGATATATAAGTTATTATGTCCTATATTGGTAACGGAGGAGGGAGTTTATAACAATTTATAAGGTGCCATTTTTCTTTTGTGAAATTCCTCGTACGTCTTTTCCTTTTAGTTGAACAACAGGAATGGCCGTTCAATTCTCTTTGTTCCATTCCACTGCATGTTTTCTTGTGCCAAGTTCATTTTCAACAAACTCATGAATAATTCAGGGCCGCCGGGGATCACTGCACATGCTGGGCTTTTTCAAGTGGCGAAGGCTAAGAAAGGCGAGTATATCTTCGTGTCAGCGGCATCAGGCGCCGTTGGTCAGATCGTTGGGCAGCTTGCTAAGCTCACAGGCTGCTACGTTGTCGGCAGTGCTGGCTCTGATCACAAGGTACCAGCAGTGTACTCAATTTAGATCTCTCATTTGGTAAGAGGAGATCAAAATCAACTAGATCGCGATCTTAGTTCCTTGTGTTCTTCCATATATATTGTTAGATATTTAGGAAATTTTAGCATTAATTTAATCTAAAAAATATTAAGAACAAGTTTGTGGCCTCTTATAATTGGTCAGATCGTGTTTTTGGATCCGCGCAGACGAACTCACGAACGGCGCTGGTCATCATAGTGCGTCCGTTATCCTTAACTTGCAAAACCGATAAATCAATTGTTTGTTCCTAGTTACGGAAACGACTAAGAGATCATGATCCATTAGCATGTCGTAGTGGTCATCATGCACTTGATACTCACTACCCCAGAATTGGTGATTTGTGCTATGCATGTTCAGACCCCCTCATCAGTGCTAAAATTTGAACCGACACAACTAAGTCACCGGTGATGGCAGGTCGGTATCAGTGCCGGATCTTCCAAACCGTCGGTATTGTGTGTTTTTTTCAGTAAAGTCAAAAAAAGATGAAAAACAGTAATTTTTAAAACTCAAGGTGGCCAACACTAATCAGCTACAAATGATCAAAATAAAAATTATAGATCCTGGCCCCTCGCGGGATCCTTCTCTATCGCTATACCCCTTTCTTACTTGTGTCTATATTCTATTTTGGTTCACAAATATTATTATAAACCGAGTGTGAATTGATTGTTAGAGGCCCTAAATGAATTTAAATGAAAAACTTATCAAGTACAAAGGTTTATAGCTTTTTGAGATCTATAACTTTCGTTTTGGTAGTTTCTCCATCCGAGGCCATTTGCAAAATTTGAATTTCAAATTTAAAAATTTCAAACGTATTTTTTCTTAGGTCATTTGAGAAGTCCAAATTTTAAATTTCAAATTTTAAAAATTCAGATTTACTTTTTCTGTGACAATATGATTTCAAAAAAATTAAACTACAAAGTTTCAGTAACTTCTCAAGATCTACAATTTTTGTTTTGGTTATTTCTTCATCCAAGGTAGTGGAAGTAATATTGTTCACAAATATTATATGTCTATAGTAGTTTCATAAACTCTATGAGAGACTTATAGATTTTGTGAACAATTTTACTATCATCTTTTTTCAAATGAACAAATGACTAAAATAAAAATTATAAATCTTGATGAGTTATATAACTCCTATGTTTATGGTTTTTTTAGCTGAAATCATTTAGTGTTCCAAAATGACGTCTGCAGTTGCCATTTTTAAAAATCAACATCAAATTCATAAATCACAATCACATGAAACGATAAATAAAATAATAGCTGTAATAATAAAGTCAATTGATAGAGCATGATTTAAGAAAATTTTTAGAAAAAATCATCAAATTTAAAGTTAGTATGAGGGAGAAAAACTAGTTACAAGTTTTATACAGAGATTAAAAAGACAAATCATAGTTCGTTGGTGTTGGTAATAGGTCATCAGTGTCGGTTCAAGCCCACGAACCAACAATGAAAACTGGCAATGATGACCTATTACCAGTGTTGGTTCGTCGCTTGATCCAACACTGATGTGAACCTAGCTAGGTCATCAGCACGGACCGACACTGATAATAACCTGCAGTATTAGTGTCGTTTGTTTGAAATCCGGCACTGATGATGCTTTGATGCAGGCACAGAAGGCCAAATCTGTAGTACTGACTCATCAAGCCATTTGTTACACTAGCGACATAAAAGGACCATGCTTATTACACCTAGCACTAAACTATGATCTTGGAGTTATTTTTGATTTAATTGATAAATAAAATTGGGACAGGTCTAATTAAATCCAACATGTATATGTCACGAAATGCAAGCATTTGTTATGTTACATTAATTTAGATGTTCAATAACCCTAATCTTTGTAACCTACAATCAAGATTTTTTTTGATGTAGTCGGATTCGCATTAATCTACATGTGAGGGTGGATTAGAGTCGAACTTGTACTAAATTCCACCCCAATTCACCCTAACCCATGTGGATTGAGGTGAATTTGACAACATCTAAACAAGGCCTAATACTGCTGTTGCTGCACATTATCTTCAGGTTAATCTGTTGAAGACAAAGTTTGGCTTCGATGACGCTTTCAATTACAAGAAGGAGCTGGACCTCGACGCTGCCTTGAGGAGGTTTAGAAATAAAACCATTAATTCTGTACTTTACTGAAGTTTCACCTCCATTTTGTATGTTCAGACACAGTGCAAGGCATGAACGTACGTCTCTTTTCTTGCCCGTCCGTCCTACAGGTGCTTCCCTGAGGGCATCGACGTGTATTTCGAGAACGTGGGCGGCGCGATGCTGGAGGCTGTGCTGTGCAACATGCGGCCGTATGGCCGGATCGCCGTGTGCGGGCAGGTGTCGCAGTACAACCTGCAGCGGCCGGACGGCGCGCCGGACCTCTTCCTGCTCGTCGGGAAGCGCCTCCGCATGGAAGGCTTCCTAGTGAGCGACTACGGCGGCGGCGAGTACCGCCAGCGTTTCGAGGAGGAGATGGCGGGGTACCTCAAGGAAGGGAAGGTGGTCTACGTGGAGGACGTCGCCGAGGGGATTGAGGCGGCGCCGGCAGCACTCGTCGGCCTCTTCTCCGGCCGCAACGTCGGCAAGCTTGAATTGTCGGTGCTGTTGTCGTCACACACTCCACATGCACGATGGTTATGGATTTAATTTGTGTCTCTCGCAGTTGAAAGACTATTACTATCTTTTCGAAATGAAACGTCGATCGACCCACTCTCGAGGAAAAGTTTCTTTATGATTTCATAGACATTTAATTTCATGACTCAGGGTGAGTTTGTAGTTCCATGAAACTCATAGCTCTCTTCTTAAAAAAAACATTGCAATATTATCAATGCACTCATATGCCAACTAATTAAATGCAAATAAAACTCGGATAAATCCCATTGACACTGGTCTAATAAACAAAAAAAAAATACATTTGGACACAGGAAGCCAGAGCTCCACCAAATGGAATGTATTGCTTCGCCACCCTCATTTCCACACGACCGTTCAAGACAACCAACCATCCATCAGCCCTGGCCCAAAGCACTACTGGCCATCCACCAGGCTACTACCACGGTTCCCAACCATCGACACGCCCGCACTTACCCGCACAATGGCACTTCGTCTTTGACACAGCCCTTATGTTGTCAACTGAGGGGCAGCAAGCCTATCATCGTACACATGTCGTGGGATCCGAATGCCATGTGAACCAGCTTATCATATGCATTATTTGAGATTAGACTGCCATGAGGTCCTAAACTTTAGGAAAGAGAAGATCTAGAAAAGGGATCAGGCAGCAGAGGTGACGAATCAAACAAATTACTCAGAAAAAGAGTACTTGGATATCGAGTTAGTGCTCCTAGTATTTCAGATGTAGTCCTCTATTTTTGCTTATAACGTCAGCATGATCTCGCTGGCGACCACGGGTTGTGACAATTGGCATCAAATATGTAACTGCCTAAGAGAGGGGAGGTGACTTAGGCAATTTAAAATTTTACTTCTAACTACGACGGCATCTAATCCCACATAGTCAAAACCTATGCGATAAAGTAATCTACCTAAATGTGCAACTATAATTTTGGTAGGTGTGTTGTTATCTCTACCGCAAAGGAGTTATATAACCATGGTTCCAATGCAATCAACTAGTCTATCAACTATGTTAGGAAAAATAAAATCAATGTAAATGGGGAAGGTAAAGGGTGATAGAGATGCAAACTCCCATCCATGACTCTAGTATTTTTGTCGAGGTATATCGAGAAGCATGTTGGTATATTTTAATGCACATAAAAAAAATCATAAGCGCACAGATACTGACATAGCTTTTACCGAGAGTATTCCGGAGTATCAATTTCCATGAGGAACGCGAAGTGTACTAGCAAGTATCCAAGGCGTCCAAGGATAATAAAGAACGAAAAGTGCCTTTGTGGGTAGAGATGGAGTTTCTAAGATTTTCAAAATCATTCTAGCTAACCAAGATTAGGCTAGTATATTTTACTTACTTTGGACCAACAATACATTTCTGAACCTTGAAAAAGACTAGGAAGGAGTGATTGGGAGAAGACTACCAAAAAACTCTATGAAACACCAACTCTAACGTGGTGGATTACAACGACCTAACAATGTTGTCATCTCTTGGGCTACCACAACTAAGCGTAATATGGAGCACAAACTTAGGTAAACTTTAGCCTAGGCACCACATCTACGCTAGCGTTTACTACTCTAGTATTGATCCTACTCTAGTATTGATCGATTACTAGAGTACAAAATATGAGTAGAGACCCCATAAGCAAAATATAGTAAGAACTATACTTAATTAAAATAGAACTTAGAATTAGTACATGAAGAATCTAGATGTAACTCAAAGATGAATTAGATCTATAGAGGTACAAAGTCGAGAAGACTCCAACAAGTCCAGCTTTTCCTCAGATCTCTCTCGTCCCCTCTCTCCCAATTTTCTCTAATACAACTGTTCCTAATGAGGATGATATGAATTAGGGTTTCAGGATGCCTTTGCCTCACGGGTGACGAGGACATCATCCTCCACTATTACCTGGCGGCAAAGATGCAACAAAAGAAAGGGTTTGTCCCATTTGAAGTCGGGCGGCGACCGTGTGAGCCTCTGATAATCCCACCTTGCTTAGCTTGGGAGGAGGAAGCTACCTTAAAAGGGAGAGCCACCCTTCTCCTATCGGACTAGTCTTTTAGGGCGACTAAGCCTTCCCCGAGTGGGTGTGCCTAAAGAACTTTTGGGGTCCGAGCAATCTTAATTTATTGGGCCTCGGCCAACCCCACCCAGGCCGGATGCATCAAGGGGGTACAGGGCCGTATATATAGGGGGTAGCATCAATTATGGACCCTCAGATAAAACTGACGGCGTAGATGCAAATCTTAAGGTGGTGGAGCGCCGCCACATGATGGAGAAGCTGACATGGTGAGGCCAAAGGCCGGATAGCCTAGGGGAATTCCGGCAGGCCACCTCTGGAAACTTCTTGAGCTCCCTCGAAGCGAGTCACCTTCGGGTGTAGATTCCGTGTGAGACTAATATCTTTTTATTCTAAACTCCAATTATAGCACATAATATGTCCATTTCGCTCATCATGACATAATGGTGCACTCCAATTCATCATTGGATAGCTTTGTACTATGAAAAACCAAATATCCTATAAGACCAGTGAGGGCACCTACCCATTGTGGAGTTCATTAGTTAAACCCCTATATCTATGTTTGGTGATTGGTTAAGTGTAAATGTAGGTTGTGTTGATGCTTTATGATGGTTATTAACTACCCTCAACAAAGCATGCAAGCTCCCCCCAGTCCTCATTGGAGCCCCTCGCAAGGGCCAAGCTCCCGGTCGGGTAACTCCGTGGATAGTCTCGGGCCTTCTCCATGCGGAAGTGGGTCTCCGATGTACCTTCCGGCAAGCTTTTCTCCAACTGCTCCCACATCTTCACTATCAACCTTCTGCCTGAACAGTCGTAGGCCTTGTTCCCTTGGTACATGGTGGTGGCCATACCACAATAGTGGTTGGTGTGGTCTCACAAAACTTACAAGCTCTGCTGATGCGCACACCTTTGATCAAGAGGTATGCAAACCTCACTAGCAACCGCACCTAAGCCTAGAGAAAACGCATGCATTTCAGTGTGATCGAAGTAACCTAACCACTTTAGAAAGCATCTATGCTAATCACCAAGTGATCTTTTAGCACTATGCTTGTGGAGAGCACAAATCAGGTTTACCAACACCTTCCTATCCTTCTTGTTACAAAAAAAACACCTTCCTATCCTTCTCTTGCTCCCTTGTAACCTAAATGGCTAGTTGGGCTTGGGGCATGTACTTATAGCCCCCAAGTTCTAAACAAGCCATTGTGACCGAGATCCTCATCTCTATTTTGTTAGCGGACAGGGCGGTGGGCAGCAAATAGGTCGTTGCCTTGACATGTCAGCTAGCTAACCATAAAATAGGGTGGTGCACGCCCCCTAAGGGCTATGACTAGGACGGTGCCCAGAATTTTTCTCATCTCTAGGGAAAAATAGGGTGATTTCCCACCACCCCAAGAGTGGTGTACACGTTATTTTTCATGCCCACCTTTTGTATTTAGTAGCCGTTGGCCATCCTTGGTGGCACCACAACCCATGCGATGGTGCCCGCTTGAAATCTCATGTTTGGTTTTGGAAATTGATGACACACTTGTTATGCTAATCCTTTGCTCTAAGTGTGACTTAAGAGATAGGATTGCATGGATGACATGGAGCATGATGATCATGAACATGGACGATGATGATGGACATGATGGATCGTCAAGCTCGGTTTGTCGGTTTGAGAGGAACCCAGAGATCAAGGCAAAGGTATAACTTGATAGGGTTTTTCTTTCGGTGATCAAGACACGATAGAGCGTGTGATCACATTATAGGTTAGATAGCCAACTATCAAGAGGGGATGCCGCGACTAATCCTTTGGTGAAGTGCTTCTAGGTCCAATTGACTTGCATATTGCATTTAGGATTGAGAGCACTAACTTTGTTCTTGCCTAATCGATCGCGACATGCTAACATACATGATATTGAGATCATCTTCGACGCGTTGGCAACTTGTGGCAAGAAGCGAAGCAAGGTTGAAGCAAAGGCGACAACACAAGGTTGGATTTCGCAGGAAACGGCGACCGGAAGCATCGACCGGACTCTCGGTTTTGAATGGACGGCCCGGTCGACGAGTCCGATCAAAGTTCCAGTAAGCATATTTTTTGGGCTCAACTTGGTGGACCGACCGACCCGGGCCGGAAGCTTCCGGTGGTGACCGGTATTTGGACCGGAAGCACGAGGAAACCCCTCGGGTGTGGGGCCAGGGGGCTTGTCCGCCCGACCGGACGCACGGTCACCATCACGGCCGGGACGCCGACCGGACCCCGCCGGTGCGTCCGGTCGGGCGAGTCCGGGGCGGTGGCGCAAAAAGCACAACGACTCTATTTCGTGGGAGGCTCTATATATACTTGGTTGGCCGGTTTCTAGAGCTCTCTCTTGCACATTTGAACACTCTAACTCTATTGTGAGCTTGTGATACTCCACTCCACTCATCTCTTCATCCAAACTTCGATTCTTTGGTGAGATTGAGAGTGATAGAAGTGCATTGCATTGCTTGGTTGCATTTAGAGGCACTTTATCCTTGGAGGAGCTGCGGGATCTTGTTTCTCTTGGGAATTTGCTCGGTTCCCTAGCGGCTTGGAGCAAGAGGCGGTGTTAAGCTCGATTGGAGCTTGTTCGAGGCCACACCAGTGGTTTGTGAGGGGTCGTTCCTTACCCCGCGGGAGATTCGCGAAAGGAGCACTAGTGGATTGCTCGTGGCTTGTGAATCCTCTCTAGTGATTGTTTCATTGAGCTCCCACCGGGGATTTGGACCGGCCATTAAGCTTGTGGAACATCTAGTGAGTGTATCGCCAAAACGGGGACTAGCGTGCCGGCAAGCACGTGAACCTCGGTGAAAAATCATCGTGTCAATCTTGTGCTTGCTCGTTGGAGATTTCATATTGATCACGGTGATTGGCTTCTACCTCGACACGTCGACGTCGGTATATCGATCACACTTGCTCTAGCATTTCATTTCGATACTCTTGTGTAGCTTGTGTAGTTTGGTATAGTTTGCTAGACTTGTTTTAGCTCCTAGTGGTTGTTTTAGTTTTTTTTTTTTTTTTTTTTTTTGACAAGAGTGGTTGTTTTAGTTAGCTTACCTTGTCCACCTAGGAGTAAAATAGCAACCTAGACATTGCTTGTGATTAGAGACTATAGAATTGACTTGTGGCTTGCATAGCTAGCTTGTAGCACCGCTTACTTAGCTTCGCCATCTTATTTACTAATCGGTTTGTTTAGTGTTGTTGCAAAATTTTTTAATAGGCTATTCACCCCCCTCTAGCCATTAGGACCTTTCACCGCTTCAACCATCGTTTGCTTCCATTTCTTCGAAAGTGGCTTCGTTCGGGCTTTGACCTCCCCGCCTCCCTTCCGCGGATTCTTCGGCAATTAATTAGAGAATAAAGAAGGAAATTGATTAGGATTATCTTAGGCTTTTTGGTGTGCAAGGGATATTCCATCTATAAGGAAGACTCTTATTAGAAAAATAAATAGGATTGCTTGTAAAAGGGTATTCCAATCTATAAGAAAACCTTTTAGAGAGATTGCTTAAAATTACAAGTCCCACTAGCCGGGCTATAAAAGTAAGGGTGTAATCTTTGGGCAACAAGCAAGAAAGAAATTTATCTCCTCTCTCTCTTTCTCCTCTCCCCGCTGCCACCACCGCACGCCGCCGCCCCGCCTCCCCAAGCCGCCGCGTGCCGCCGCCCGTGGTGTTCGCGCCACTACCGCCGCCACCCGCACCAGCGCCGCCACCGCCCGGGCGCCAAAGCCACGTGTCATGCCGGATCGATCTGGGTTGTGACATGTGCCAAAAAAAAAAATTGACGTCAACATAAACAACATTATACAAGGTTCCAATCCACACGATAAAAGTCCTTGGTTCCCGTGCGAAACACGAAGAAACGAGATCCAACGACGCGCCACCAATCCCAAAGCACAGCCCATCCATCGCCGCGGGCGGCGAACCCGGGAATCGGGCCATGGCGTTGGCGGTCAAACCGAGGGAAAGAGATGCCTAACCGGGCGTGTGATCTTCAAGAGACACGTGACGGGCTTCCCCACCGAGGACAACATGGAGGTAAGGGTGGTAGTGGATCGGGCCTTTTTTTCTTTCACAACCCAACTTGGCCTTTTTCATTATTAGTTTAAAATTATATAGTTTTACAGCTCGATCCTAATCCAGCCCGATACTTAAATTTGCTAGGCTAAATTAGAGTGCCCGTCGTGGCAAGCGCTGCGTGCCTAGCCATGCCATCCGGCTCGGCGGCGGTCGTGCTCAAGAACCTTTACCTCTCGTGTGACTCCTACATCAACCTTGGAATGATTTAAAAACCACACCAAATCCAGACCAAACTATCTGTTCGAGCGTGACAATCCAATCCAAACTGTCCAACCATTCCTATCCCCAAAGGCAAACCAAACGAAATTTAGCTCGCCCAACCCAATTCAAACCAATTTTGCTCAACCAGGTTTTAGACTATTCCTAAACCGTGGTTCTGACCTGGCATCTGGCTATGTGGACGAGATCCTTGCACAACGGCGGTGGGATTTGGTTGTAGCCTATTGAACCTCCAACAGTTGGTTGCCCATGGGCTTCACCCAAACCGATCCAAACTATTTATCAATTGAAACCAAACCAAACTGAATTATTTGTATTCTTAGCCCACTCACACCAAACCAAAGGCCTCTGAAGCAAAGCCCAAACCGGTTGAACCGGTTTTTAAACTAGTCCATTCCCAGGTTGACCCCTACATGCGCAGCCCCATGAGCAGGCATGAGTGGCCCAGCTAATTCTCGGATTTCGTTTCAGGGGACGTAGACTCTGTTCGGCTTCACTTTCACTGTCTTCTGTTCACGATGCAAACAGACATAAAAAATCCTTTTACAATTTTGCGTCCTTCTGGTGTATTAATGAACAACATTTCAGGCCCTGGTTGGTTTTGGTGTGAGAAAGGTGCTAGCATCTGGGCACCCTGACATCAACGTTGGCGATCTCGTGTGGGGAATTAAAGAATGGGAAGAATACACTGTCGTCGACCCTGCTTCAAAGCTTCTTTTCAAGATCAAGCACCCAGAAATGCCTCTGTTGTACTATACTGGTGTTCTTGGTGAGTTAGTTTTTTTTTTCCAGCGTTCACACTCTTCTATCCGCAGCAAAATGTGTTATCCTCAATCCCTTATAAACTTTCTTCTATGGTCCAAACTCCAAACAAATGTTTCCTTTTGTTTCAAATCTGTAACCTATTCAAATCTGTAACTGACTACACCCATTGTTCAGGCATGCCGGCCCTTACCGCATACTTTGGACTGTATGATTTGGCAAAGCTTAAGAAAGGTGATTATGTCTTCGTTTCAGCAGCAGCAGGTGTCTGTTGGTCAGATTGCAAAGCTCACTGGCTGCTATTGTTAAAGTATTAGGCAATTTCCAGATTAATTAATTCCATAAAATAAATCATGATGAACTGATCTAATCTGTAACCTATTCAAATCTGTAACTGACTACACCCATTGTTCAGGCATGCCGGCCCTTACCGCATACTTTGGACTGTATGATTTGGCAAAGCTTAAGAAAGGTGATTATGTCTTCGTTTCAGCAGCAGCAGGTGTCTGTTGGTCAGATTGCAAAGCTCACTGGCTGCTATTGTTAAAGTATTAGGCAATTTCCAGATTAATTAATTCCATAAAATAAATCATGATGAATGATCTACTAGATAAAGCAATTCAACATACCGAAGATATAGATAAATGCATATCATAAATCATAGCAAGAAGTTATCGATGAAGCGCGGTGCTAGGGACGGTCCCTCCGCGTGTCCTTCCCTTAAGAAGTGCCGTTTCCGAAGACCGGAAGCCTTAGTTTGATGTGGAGTTGCTTTTCCTTCTACACACTAGACTTGAGAAGGTGGGAACAACTTTCATATTTAGATCCCATGAATTCCACCTTCCACAAGCAATGTGATACTCAAAGGATTCCTCCACTCCCTCCTTTCTATATTCATGAATGGGCTTTTGAGATTTCTTTAGAAATTTCAGAATTTGTTATTGGGCCAAGCCCATATAACATCTAAATTCCAACAGCTATGTGGTTGGAAGTGCTGGTTCTGATGAGAACGTCTGTGGGATTTCAGCTAACAATTTCTCTAGATCATTCACTATCATCTGACTGAATCAATATTTTCTGTCTGTTTATTTGCTTATGCTTCATTTCTACATTACTGGTTAGAACAGTAATTTAGGCAAGATGCCTCCTATCTGTAAACACATTTGGTACTTACCTAAAAAAATTCTTACCTGTTGCTTCTTCAGGTTAATCTTCTGAAAACCAAATTTGGCTTTGACAATGCTTACCTGTTTCCTCTTCAGGTTAATCGCCTACATCGAGGACAACGCCGAAGCCATTGAGAAGTCACCAGCAGCGCTCATTGGGCTCTTCACCGGGCGCATTGTTGGCAAGCAGCTGGTCACCGTTACCCAGGAGTGATGTTTCCCACAAAGCTTTAGTTTGGTGTGACGTGCTTTGGATCTACGTTAGCTTAGATTTCAGTAATAGCATGCTTGGATCCCATGATTTTTTTTTTCCGAAGAAAAGAGAGCTTCATTCAATACTTTGCAAAGTCATTACATTCCTGGGCAATTAACAACTTGACACACACAGGGAAACAACGATGCCATACATTTGTATTGAGGGAATGCTTTGCAAGTTGCGCAAGGCGATGGGCTACACCATTCTGCTCTCTTTTCATGTATTTGTAGACTATGTCGGGGAAGATCCTTGCAGCTTCCTTGGCCTCCTTGATGAGCGGGTATAAGATGGATTTTTGGTTCAGCGGTTGTTGGAGAAGGTTGATTACAGTTAAACAATCCGATTCAAGAATGATCTTCGTTGTGCCCAACGTTGATCCTAGCTGCAAACCTTCTATACAAGCCATTGCTTCAACCTCCTCCGCATCTCTTGCATGAGATATACCTTAAAACCACTATCTAGCAAATGCTTCTCATTTTACTACTAGTATATTTTCCAGTTCCTCTCGTCAAGGAAATCAAACAACGCCTTAATTATTGTGATGTCACAAATAAACCAACTTCTAGACTAAAATTAATTTAAAGTGGATGAAAGGAACAGTAGAAAATCGAAACTTTTCACAGAAGCAGCATTAAACTACTAGAGGCACTAGAAACCATCATCAATTCCCAGCAACATCTGAACTCCAACAATATGGCATTATTCTCAACTCCCCGGGCAAACATTATGCCCTCACCGTCATACTCTCACTCCCGAGCGACGGCGACCAACTGCTTGCCGACGTTGCGCCCGGTGAAGAGCCCGATGAGCGCTGCCGGCGCCTTCTCCAGCCCTTCAGCGATGTCCTCGACGTAGGTAATCTTCCCCCCCTCCTTTGAGGTACCCTGCCATCTCCTGCTCGAACTTGTGGTACTGGCCGTAGTAGTCGAAGACCATGAAGCCCTCCATGCGCACGCGCTTGGCGATGATATAAAACAGGTTGCGCACCCCCTCTGGCTCCTCAAGGTTGTATTGCGAGATCATTCCGCAGGTCGGGATCCGCCCATGGTTGCGCATGTTGGGCAGCACGGCATCCAGTGTGCGGCCACCCACGTTCTCGAAGTAGATGTCAATGCCCTCTGGGAAGTACCTGAGCAATGCATGGTAACACAGCTGGAATGATCAGTTCCCTGTGTCTGGCGATGCTCAAGCTCAATAGTACAATGCACACAAGAAGAGCGCTAGCTGGTCAACCTTCTCAAGGCAGCATCCAGGTCCTGCTCTTTCTTGTAGTTGAATGCTTCATCGAAGCCAAACTTGGATTTCAGAAGATTGACCTTAATTAAGAAGAGCCGTAATCGTTAATAATGAAATGCTGTAATAACTATTATTATTGACAACAAACAGTTGAAGCAGCCAGAAGAAGATACAAATGGCAGCAACATGCAACTGACTTCATAAAACTGTATATATGAACTAGAGAAAGAAAAACGCAAATCTTTGGCAGAAGATGAAAGGAGAAGAAGATTTCAGAAACCTTCTCGTCAGAACCAGCACTGCCAACCACATAACAGCCTGTGAGCTTAGCTAACTGCCCAACAAGCTGACCAACGGCGCCTGATGCTGCTGAGACAAAGACATAATCGCCTTTCTTCGGCTTGCCCACATCGAAGAATCCAACCCAAGCAGTAAGGCCGGGCATGCCTGAAATTATGGGTACCATTGTTATGGAAGAGACACTTGGAACAACAGTGAAAGAGTAAATAATTTGGAATAGGATTCTTCAGGGGAACATGGAAGCATTTGGATTCGGTAATAAAAGACTATGAACCAAAAATAAATAAGTAAAATAAAATGATTTGTAAGTTGGGTAAAGGCAACAAAATAAAACAGATTTTGGAGGAAAGTCTTGAGGTTGAGTTTGGTTGAACAGAAAAGGCACTTTGCTCCTCTCTAAAAAAAAGGCACTTTGCTAAACAATGAACTCACCAAGAACACCTGTGTAGTACGACAGAGGCAATTCAGGATGATTGACCTTGAAAAAAGACTCTGGGTTATGGATGAGAGTGTATTCCTCCAATCCGGTCATCCCCCAAACAAGATCGCCAACCTTGAAATTCGGGTGCCCGGATGCTATCACCTTGCATACACCAATGCTTTGCAAAGCCTGCAGGATTTGCACCAGGGAAGAGAACTGTAAGGTCCCTATATGGAAAAGAAGTAAATGGAAGAGAAGTGGACCTATCACCAGTCCACACTCCACAGGCTAAACGGAGTACAGAGAACTCACATATGTTCATTAGAATAAAACTGCACAATCAATCTTGTGTCCTTTTTGTCAACATGTGATGTTCAAACATCATAGGACAGTTAATTCACTTTTAGCTCTATTAATAAATGAAGGCATTCACAATCTTTTTTTTTAATAGTCCAAGTTGCACCGAGTCATAAAATTACTCCACCATCAATCTTGTGTCCTCTTTTGATCGATAAGCCGGCTGATTTAGAGAGAATAGACCGAAACAAGCCTTATCCTCTAAGATTTCTCCAAAAATCAAACGAACAAGCCGGCTAATTTAGTTACCTCCCCCACGACGAAGTCCGGGACGTAGCTGGGCTTGTCGTGCTTGGTCATGCGGAAGCGCATGTAAGGGTCGCAGGAGATGTAGAGGTTCTTGACCACCATGGCCGCCGACCCCGGCGGCACGGCGAGCCGTGCCGTCCCTGTGACCACCTCCATGTTGCCCTCGCTAGGGAACCCCGTCACGTAGCGCTTCAGCATCACCCGCCGGTTCGGCACCTCCTCCTGCCCGTCGTTGGCCGACGCTGCTGCCGCCATGGCTCTGCTGCTGCTCTCAACTGAATCTCTGTGTTTTACCTTGGCGGATGGATTCGGGACTGGCACTTGGCAGATGGAAATTTATGTGTGCCGTTGGCAGACCGCCTGGACGGAGTGTGCGGCCAGGTGCAGGCAGAGAACCTATTGGCCACTGTGTGTTAACGGAAGGCAATATCCTTTTTTGTTCTGTTCCGTGGAGGCTGAGCGACACTTATGTTCCCGAATGCCCACGAGGCCAGCCATGAGCGGTTTCATAGGGCGGTTTCATATGGCCTGTAGTGGCGCCCGCTATCGGAGGCATTGTTGCATCGGCGATTTCAGATGGTTGGGAGGTCACCTCGCACTTTCTAAGCACACTCATCATAAAACGAGATGAAACGAAGTCTGCCACTGCATTTTTTTTTTTTTAAGAAAGGACGGCAAAAGTTTTGCCGCGATTTCTATTAGACGAATTAATGAAAAGGCAAATGTCAACCCATTTTTTGACTTGAAACGGGCCAGAAAACCATACAAATGAGTAGGGTACCCTACTCCACTTGCACACCTAGGTACCAAATCAACTCAACTCGTGCCACAAATAGCACCCACTCAACTCAACTTAGGGAGTGAACCACTCCACCTACCACTTGATGCAACAACTCACAACTCGACTAACAACGCAGATAGAAACAATATATGTAGTAAGCACCGCTCGGTTGGATTGGGTCATCAATACGAGGCTTCATCATCGCCATTCGGTCGGATTGGGATATCAACACGAGCCATCACGAAGAAAGGCACCAAGAAACAGCACAGCGGCCAGAAACCTCCACGAACCAAACCTCCTCCACCACCGACAACACTCACACAAACACGACCGCAGAAAACGACGAAACAAGTGGCCCTGCCATGGACGTCCCGACCAAGTCACAAATCCCCAACGACGCCTTCAAGAAGGTTACGACGTCCGAGCGCCGTCGTCGCTTGCCCAAGAAGGGCTGGGTTTTCACCTAAGGAGAGTGCCGGAGACGCGATGCCCTCAACAAGGGGAACGACACCCACAGATGCCGCCATCGCTAGGCCTTCGCCCAAAAATCCCACAACACAGACCACGTTCAAGAAGCCGGGTCCACGCCAGACACCAACGTCGTCGCTGCCAAACCACCAGCCGAAGCCTCGCCGGGGGACGACACGTGGCCACACAAGCAACCGCAACTGCGCCAACACCCCACCAACCAGACTCCACACCGAAGGCCAGCCTCCCGCCGCCATGCACGTCTACCAAAGATGTCGTTGATTTTAAGCCTCCACCCTAACGACGGCCGCCCGACGATGCGAGCCCAAGCACAAGGGGGAAGGACAGCAAAGACGAAGGCCGCCCCCCAACGCCAGCATGAGCCCCGGCCACCGCCACAAAAGTGGCCACCAGCAAGAAGGAGAGGACCAACAGAGAGGGAGGGAACCCCACTGCTATCCCCTACGCCCGCGCTGGCACCAACACATCCCACTCTACCGGTGAACCCCAACGGTGAACCAATGTATAGTTTCATTGCACAGTTGCATAGGGACATTTTAGCCATTCATGGCCACCATTCTTCCCTCGCCTCGCATCACAATAGCTCCTCGCACCGCGTCCCGTCGGAGCTCGCACGATAGAGAAGAATTCGCCTACGCCCCGCGGTCGTGCCCGCGATGGAGAGGAGCTCGCTTCAGCGTTTGGCGGTTGCAGCTCGCAACGGAGGGGAGCTCGCCTATGTCCGTGGAGATGGGGCGCTTGCCCATGTCCGATGCCTATTCGTGGTGGAAGGGAGCACACCTATGCCCACGGTGGAGGGGAGCTCGACGCGCTCGCGCCCGGCAATTTCAAGGCGTCACCCGTGTTCGGATGGCTCGCACGCGGGCAGCTCGCAACCAAAGCCGCTGGCGTAGCTCGCCCACTGTCGGTGAACGACCGCGTCCGGCGTAGGTCAAGCTCTATGATGGAGCGATGCCGCAGGAATTCAATGAGCTCACGCCCAACAATTTCACGCATGGCGGAGGGGCACTCCCCTGCGTCCGGGCTTGCCCTCGCATGGAGGAATTGCGCCGTGCGGGTGATACGACCGGGTTTGGTTCATTTTCCCAGGGCTTGGGATACGAGGCCCAAACTTTTCACCATGATGAAACATTTTCCTTCTCTCTTCTCCTTGTTTTATGTAAAAGTAGATTTTGGCTAAAGTGACTTCCTCTCTATAATTTATACAATTGTTTCATGCCCTTATATGTCAATACCAGATAATTCAAATAAAAAGTTACAACAATAAAATTGTACAATTTTTTGAGATCTATAATTTTGATTTATTTGTTTCTCCAACTGATCTTGTTTGAAAACTTGAAATTTTGAATGTTGAAAATTTAGTCGTAATTATATTAAGTTTGATCTTGGCAGACCGCCTGGACGGAGGCTAACTCCATTCCTATAAATTCTTTTCCTTCTTCAGAAATCATAAATATATGCAAAAAAATGGCAAAAAAAAAAAAATGGAATACCAAAAGAAGTCGCACGATTTTTCGTAAGAAAAACACATATACTTCGCAGCCACCAAGGATCAAGCCTGCGACCGCGCTTCAAAAAAAAAAAAAAAAAAAAAAAAAAAAAAAAAAAAAAAAACCCTGCTACCTCACCTTGTGCATTACTCATCTATAAACACCTCTAGTCTACACTCATTTGTGTCAACAATGGATATTATTTCTCCTCGTAGTATGCCCAGCCAAATTTAAAATGATTGTTTGAGACTCTAAATGAATTTAAATAAAACGTTGGCAACTACAAAGTTGTATAAATTTCGAGATATTCAACTTTTTGTCTGGTTGTTTCCCATCTGAAGTCACTTAAAAAAAATAAATTTTAAATGTAGGAAGTTTAGGCGTAATTATGTATAACCAGATGTTTTCAAATGAAATATTGTCAACTACAAAGTTATATGACTTTTTAAGATATATAACTTTTGCTTTTGTCGTTTCCTCATCTAAAGATATTAAAAAAAAAATCAAATTTTACGTTTAGTTTTTCTTAGTTTGGACTAGAGAGTAATTCATACTTAAAATTAATTCAAAACACTTTCTCTCCATACTCAATGGTTCTAAAACTATAGTTTCTTAATACTATGGTTTCTTGATACTACAACGTCCATATTAGGCATTAGAGGTTTGATTTATTTGGTTATGAGGCAAATTAAAATGCTTATTTGTGCATAAAACTCACAAACTCTTCCACCAGAAGATAAGATTGTGGATTCCCAAGTTTTTTTGCTAGAATACTCCATTCTAAAATATAAGACTTTTCTGGCTTTTCTAGATGAATTTTCTTTTTACTATGCATCTAGTTATACGCTATGTAAAAAGTCAGAAAGTTTTATAATTTAGAATGGAGGTAGTATTTATTATCCCCTTCCCTGATTTTACCTTAGAATGAATCTTTTATTTATATATATTATTTGCTTCTTCTCTATAGGTTTCCCCACATGTGTTGTGACTAATAAGAAAAGGCATTCAGAGCATGTGATGAGTAACAAAATGGGCAAAAACAGAGTATGCAATGGGTAACAAGAAGGGGAGGTGCTGTGAGTAATAAGCGAGAGTTTCATGTTTTCTGTGGACGGAGGAAATAGCGAATTACAGATATAAATAATAAAATAAGAATTTCAGGGATAAAAGTAGTAAATTCATATTCAGGGATTGTACGACTTGATTATTGATGTTGTTGTTTATACAACAATTATTAAAAATTACCTCTCCCACGACGAAGTCCGGGACGTAGCTGGGCCTGTCGTGCTTGGTCATGCGGCCGCGCATGTAGGGGTCGCAGGAGACGTAGAGGTTCTTCACCACCATGGCCGGCGACCCCGGCGGCACCGCCAGGCGCGCGGTCCCGGTGACCACCTCCATGTCGTCCTCCCTAGGGAACCCCGTCACGTAGCGCTTCAGGATCACCCGCCGGTTCGGCACCTCCTGCCCGTCGACCGCCGCTGTCGCCGCCATGGCTCTGCTGCTGCTTCGCTCAACCCAATCTCAGTCCAGTCCCTGGGTTGCCTTGGCGATGGATGGGGTTTCCTTGGGGATTTGGATGAGCGCCTGGAGAGTACGGCCGGGTGCAGGTTGCGCTGGCAAGAGCAGCCTTTTTTCAGGGCGTGTGGTCCGTGGACGCTGAGGGTACATGCAGATGTTTCTCTGCCACTGTGTGGATATAATACTTGCAACGTTTTCGTGCCATAAAAAATGACCCATGTTCGATCAAATTTTTAAAATATTATTCACATTTGCGATTTCAAATTAATTTATTAAAAATCTACATTTCAGTAATGAATCTAATAGATTTATTTGATAGCATAAATACTAGTTGTCAAAAAAAAAAAAAGATAGCATAAATACTGATAGTTTTTTTATCTATGATTAATCAAATTTGGGATTCTAAACCGCGACATTGTGCTAGAATTGTAAGTTTTTTGAACGGAAGGAGTATATCACTCGTGTCATCTAAAGAAAATGTAGTGTACGATTCCATTTAATCGAGCGAACAAAAATTTGGTAAAAAACACTACAAAACACAACATTTGTTATGAAACTCGCATAATTATATTTTATACAGATAGTTTAAACATATACTTAGTCTGAAATATGCAGGACAACAAGGTCACCTGCCTAAAATCTATACCTACTATTAAAACACAAAAATTTCTGCCACTTTTTTTCACCACCGTTTTCTTTCACCTTCCCTCCTTTCTTTATCTATATCTGTACCAGACTCTTTTCTCTTACAACTCTTTTTTTTTCCCTTCCGCCACTTCCTTCCGTACATAACTGAGAGTCTCCGTGTTCGAAAAAATTTTCTACCTCCAGCTCCATCCGTGATTGACTCAGACATGTATCGAAGGACTTTTCCAACTCAGTAATACGAGATTAAAAAACAAATTGAGGTGACCCTGCACGAGATCGAGTCAAAATAAAGCACAGATCAAGCTAAAACCAAATCAAAACCAACACGGAGCCACCTATAGATTTCCAACGGGCCGGCCGCGTGCCGCCCGGTATTGCCTCATGCCGTGCGTGCCGGCCCATGCCGTGCCGCTAAGGCCGCGTCGGCCCCGCTGGTGGGCGCACCGGGCTCCGTGCGACCTCGAGCTTCGGCCCGTTCCACGGGCCAAATCGTGTCCGCCGTGCCATGCAGGTGCGTGCCGCCCACGGGCGATTTTTAAAAACACTCAAACATAATCATTTTTACACATATTTTTCGTATATTTGTACAATATTATACCAAATATATGTATAATATTATACTAAGTATGAAAATATCGGGACTAATATACCAAATATGTACAATATTATCACTAGTATATTTGCCACCAGGCCTCCCCTTTCTTAACGTGCCGGGCGCGTGCCGTGCCCCCGTGCTTGAGGGGTCGGCCCAAGCCCGCATCTTGCTGCCCCGTGCCGTGCCGGGCCGGGCCCGTCGACCACCGGGCCGTGCCTGCTTCGGGCCGGGCCAAAACAAGCTGGCGTGCCTCGTGCGGGCCGTCGGGCCGCGGGCCGCATGGAAATCTATAGAGCCACCTAACAGTTGGTTTCTCGCCAAGACGCTGATCTCGGCTGCACCCATGGAGTGCGGGCGCTGAACACACAAATCAACGACGGCCGCCGCTTACCAAGGACGCTACGGTCTCACCGGGACGACGGCTAGGTGTCTCGGCAGCCTGGGAGACCACCACCGGCGCAGCCGCCATCGCCCGGGACAAAGGGCTACCCATCGAAGCCCTCCAAGCCGAAAGCACCGCGGGACGCCGACATCCCCACGCCACCATGGAGCTTCTCGTCGGACAGAGACCACTCGCCATTGGCACCCGGTGCACGTGCCCCCTTGGCTTCCCCTTGCTCCTTCTCCACTATTTTCTTTTCTCCACTCTCCCCCTCTTAGCCACTGGGGAACGACGACCAGATGACGACGGGCATCTCGTGACCGAAAGTGGCACATCCCTTCCCCGCCGCCCCACATGTCACAGGCACCCACCCTCTCCCCTTTCTCTTGTAGGTGCGGTGCACAAGAATAAAGGGAGGAAAAAGCAAGACCCAGATCGGTCCAGGGGAAGAGTGGACCGATTCCATGGCATAGTGCTTGCCATCCCATGCTGCTGACCCCATGAATAAACAAATGGATTTATGTAATTCAAAATGAGGGCTTTCCTATGAAAAATCAAGATAGGTTTCCTGTCATAATCATTGGCAGATAGAATAATTATTTATACATGGGCGGAGGGTGCCACCGCATGATGCGTCACGCTCATGGGCTCAGGCCGTGCCACAACATGATGTGGTGTGATCGAGACAAGGTTTTGTCATTTGCAAGGGTTTACTTTTTTGACGACAAAGATGCACGTATATATTATATTAAAAACAGCATGGGTACAGCTAGGCCCTTAAAAAAAAAAGCCTATTACATGAAGGTCCCTATAGGACACAGATCCCAATTCGCTACCGGATCGCAGGTTGCCGGCGGACGACTGCAGAGGCGTCACAGCACGCATGGTGCCGTTGGTGCGTAAGGGCTTCGTGAAGCGTAGGCTTGAAATGGTTGAGGGTGGCGTCATTTAATTGCTTCGTCGGCGAACCAAAGATATTGTTTAAGAAATCACCGATGGGTAGAAGGCTGCCGCCCCCGAGGCGGTGGGTGGCTCTTCTTTGGCCGGTGACGAGGAACGAAGAGACCTTGGTACACATCGATGCTTTGCTGCTTTGTAGAAAAAAGGAATAAAAAAGAACAGAAAAGAAGGATAAACACCTGGGAGAGTCCTACGGATGTGGATGGGCATCGCATTTGGACCAAGAAGCCGTCACACATTATCCGCTTGAGCCGCCGTGAAGAACAACGTGTGCCCCATGCACCACCAGCTTATCGCAGATCGCCCCCGCGCCGGTTGCGGGACCCACCAAGCCCCCCGGGTTCTATACCGATTCATAACTAGAAAGCTTCTCTTGTGGTATAGAGCATGCAATTTAAAAATTTTCACCACTCATGTGAGACGGATCTTGGTCATGCATACTCGGCCCAGGAGAGCCTAGACGAGGGCAAAGAAGTCGAAGAACAATGCCGCCGAAACCGGTTCCAGCGAGCACGGATGGGGACGGGATCCATAGAACGACGCCAACGAGGTCGTCCCAACCAGCCCACCCACCGCAAAGGTGGGAGCACGCATCGAGAAAGGAGCGGCGGGCAGAGGACGGACTGCGGGCGCGCGGCGAACGATCATCACCAACGTGGCGAAGCGCACGCGTGGCGCCTCGCGTCTTCCCCCCCCGCCTACGGTAGCCCCGAGGGCCCATTTGTTGTGCCTCCCTTGGACAACATGGGCCGAGGCCCGTGCGGCGACCATGTGCGGCGGGAGATCCGCCGATGAGGTCGTGGCCGTGGGCGGGGGCGTCCGCCAGAGCCACCGCCAAGCCCAAGAAAGCTCCCGGCGCATCCCTCCGGTCGCCCCGCCACCGCGCACCGCTTTCCCCCACGTATTTGTCGTTGTCGCCGTACGCCTCGGCCCCGCGGATTCGCCTCCAACTCGACTCCTCGAGGTCGGGCGAGGCGTTCGCGACCATAGATGTTCGCCATCACCGGACACTTCTAGGCGAGCCCGATGTAAGGTCCTAGATGGCTAGAGGGGGGTGAATAGCCTATAAAAATTTCTACAAACTCACTAAACAAACGGTTAGTATAACAAATGGCTAAAAAGCGGTTTGCACTAGCTCTAGTGGTCTTGCAAGCCTTCTAGTGACAAGACTAAATATTTCTATGATCTCTAAGTCACACAAAGTCTATGTCACTACTCTATCTAGAGAGCAATCTAATATGGTCCTTATGCTAACAACTACACAAGGCAAGTGCTAGCTCTCTACTCAAAGTAAACTAGGAAGGTAAATACAAGAGTAAGAGCGATATACCAACTCGTAGAGGATGTCAACCAATCACCAAACAATATGAACAATCAATCACACGAAGGTGATGATCCACACGCCGAGACAATGAACAAGTCGATTTGTTCACTCCGAAAGCTCGCTTGTGCAATCGACAGTTACTCTCCCGGTTGTGTCGACTCAACACAAGGGATGGTGTTTGAGCTTAGGGCGGTGCCCTTGCTAGCCTCAACACACCACTCAACAAGTGTGGTACCCAAGACACGAAAGCAATGTATTCCTTGCACTTTGTCTTCCGACGAGGAGTGCGTAATCCCTCTCACAAATCAAACAGGAGGTGGCCAAGAAACAATCACCTCTTTTGCCAACAACTCCACCAATCCACAAGCCGCTAGGAGCGGTGCCTCCAAGAGAAATGAGAAATCCACCGCCTCACAACGATCCCCAAGTGCCTCTAGATGCAAGAACTCGGCGTAAATGCACTAGGATCAACTCTTCTCTCAAGAATGAAGCTCAAATCAAGAATGAGACAGAGGGAGGCTTGTTTTGCTTGCTCAAAGGTGTTAGGAATGATTCAAATGTCCAAGAGAGAGAGCAAGAGGCAGCCAAGGGGGGTATATATATAGCCCACACCACCTAAATGTGGTGGAAAGGGTGCCACGCTTTTAGGCCGGCCGGGGCCTTGATCGCCAGGACCACCACAGAGTCCGGCCGCAGGTCCTGGGCCACAACCGACAAACCCAAACGGGCCGCCTGATCCTCTGCGGGCGCTTTCCCGGTCGATGCATCCGGCCCAGTCGTCCCGTCGGCCATCGATACTTCGGCCGATGGGTCCTGGTCACCCGCCGACCCACCCCGTAAACACCCTGCGCCCGGGGGCCGACCGGCCGGGCGTCCGGCACTACCGACGCTTCGATTGAGGCGTCCGGCCACGCGGGAAGCGGGAAAAATTATGCGTTTGCCGCGCTTCTCGCCTTTGCTCCAAACCTTCCTCGGCCACTTGTTTCTTGTTGCCGACACCGTCAAAGAACACCTCGACACCATGTGTTAGCATTTTGAAAACATTTTCACCAAATGGAGTTAGCTCTTTAGGTTAGAATGCATGCATATGAGACTTGAACCTAAAGGCACGTGAGGGACATATACCAAACGTCGATCTCATAATCACCCACACCCTCTATGGTACTGGTGTGAAATCAAAAAAGCCCTATGGTTATACCTTTGCCTTGGG
>JADLZK010005459.1:0-24644 GCA_015847255.1 Hyparrhenia diplandra
TACTTAACTCTATACCAACTTCCTCCGATTGGGGCCCACCTATAATTTTATCAGAAATATATCCATATGAGATCTTGTTTTTGAAGGATTTATTAAAAGAAATAGACACATTGCTACTATAATGTCAGATTATACATTGTGTTTTTCATCAAAAGCTTGCAGCAAATTCTGCTTTGCTTATTTTCTTTATAGATGAATATACATGCTTTCAAGAACAATGGCTATACGTAAAGGCACTACCACTATCTTGTCTTTACAAAAATATGCCTATTAAATGGCTGTTGCTAAACTACGGTTTATTTGTATCCCTCTTCTCTGAACTATATTTTTTTTGTTCTCGCCTTTGGTTTGTGTAGTCCTCATAAAGCGCCTATTACGAGGAATTAGGCAAGTATAATTTTATCATCACATGGATATTTTGAGTTATAGATACTGAAATTGACACTGGCCTTTGCTACTATAATGTTGCTATCTTGTCTCCACAAATGTTCCTACTAAATGAACTCTTACTAAACTACGGTTTGTTTATATCCCTCTATTCGAACTACATTTTTTTGTGATACATTGCCTCTATGGATTGTGTAGTCCTCATAGGCGCCTATTCACGAGGATTAGGCTGTATAAATATTAGGGACTTGCTAGTTTCTAGGTAAAGTGAGAGATTTTTCAAATCTGTTGACAACGAAGCTACCCAGTGAATTCCATCCACTTATTGACATCAAGCGATCTTTGAATTTTGGTTGCCGTTGTAAGTGAGGGAGAAGGTGAATTGTATCCTCGGATGGATATATAAGGTTGTAGAAACTAAACTTGACACACGGCTGCTACTATAATGTGGATTATAACGTGTGTTTTTTGTCATAGGAAGCTGCAGCAAATTCTGTTTGCTTAATTTCTTTATAGATGAAATATACATGCTCAAGAACAATTTACGCTGCAATGCGAGCACTACTACTATCTTGTCTTACAAAAATGTGCCTATTAAATGGCTGTACTACAGTTTGTTTATAATCCTATATTCTGAACTACATTTTATTTGTTCTATGGCTTAGTGGTTTGTTTAGTCCTCATAAAAAAGCCTACTACGATTCGTTGAAAAAAAAGCTATTACATAATTGAGCGTATTATTTTAACCCTCGAGATGGATATATCGAGTTGTAAGATACTAAACTTGACACCCTATTTGCTACTATAATGTTGTCATCCATGTGTTGTTGTCATAGAGCGCAACAAATTCAATTTGCTTATTTTCTTTATAGATGAATATATGTGTTCAAGATAGAACAATATTTGCTTCGTCATACCCAAAGGACTGCGGTGAAGCTTTGCTGCCGTGTGTCTTTGTGATTGCCCCAACCTTCGAAAATGGTAAGAACGGCTATGTGATATACAAACCTTTATGGTTTGCTTTTTAGTGCTAGGCTGATGACTTCTCGTAACTTCAATTTTGATATAGGCGTTTGATGATGACACATGTACAACATCATCGGCAGCGAAACAACTAATTCTCTAGAGGATGGTCGGGAGAGATATATGAAGAGATAGTGCATAGGGCAGATGATGCTACTGGGGCTGCATTCGGGAGTTTGTCTTTGCGGAGAGGCGATCATCGGCCGGTCGGTGCGAAGGTGAGGATCGGGACCATCACAAGGTGGCGAGAAAAAATAAGATAGTTGTCACGGAGCACGCTTCGGATGGGTTTCCCACTGCTAAGGACGCCAAGCTAAGAATGAGGAGACTTGCTGGTGCGATTGCTAGACAAAGGGTCCCCTTGCTCACAGTTCGGTCTGTTCCTTAAGTCATGCAATCAAGACATTTAATTATTTGAGGATTTGTGTCTAGAATTCATTGAGTTCGATCCAACTTAAAGGACATAGCATTTAAGAAGCTGGCGGGGTGGTAGGAAAAAGTTTTTAGGACCCACAAAAGCGATTTAGTGCGGAATTCGTCAACAAGGGGAGGGATGCCATAGTGAAGCACCCATACATCCGCAAGGAGGGATTGGGCGCTTTTGTTCAAGCGAAGGGGAAGAAAGAGGCACTAGCAAAAAGTCGAGGAGATACAAGGAGCTTAGGCGGAGAAACAAAAGATAACCACCGCCTGGGGACGGGAGGTTATGAAGCAATGTCCGAAAAGGTGGGGCTAAGGAGGACAGGGGACTTAGTCGACAAAGGAATCCGGAATCCTTGGGACAAATATCCTAAAGGTCCGCGCCGGGCTTTTTTTGCGTGGACGCAAGCAAACTAGAATTGTTAGGTGACAAGGCTGAAATTGTTTGGCTCGGTGAAAGAACTCGATCTTTATCGAGAGGGTTTTAGAGGAGGCAGCCCATGCTTCTTTTTTGAGGTCACCGGGTGTAAGGGAAAGAGATGCGCTCCAAGGGTCTGGGCACCCCGAAACGTATTGTGGTGTGTGCGCGTGGGGTGTCTAGTTGGGGTGGTTGGAAGAGTTGGCCTGGAGTGCAAAGGCAGCACGTCTGAGAAGAGGAAGTCTCTAGGCTGCGGCGTCAGCAGTTAGCTAGAGAAGAGCTTATAGCTAAAATAATTTTGAGCTCCAAGATAAGGTGGTGGCGATGGAAGCACGAGCACAAGGTTCGGCCTACCGGGCAACACCCTAGCGCTGCAGTGGATCAAGAGCAGTTGCACCTCGGCCCTCGCCCACGGACGCGGCCCGTCCGATAGCCAAGCTGGATGCTAATTTGAGGTACTTTCCATTCCGCAACAATGTACCCTTGTAACAAGACCTGGAGGTTATCGGGTTGAGGTAGCTGGGGGAAAGGTACACCGAATCACCCGAGAAGCTACTTGAGGGTCAACCAACACCGCGGGACATACTATTGTAACGATTGAACATGTAAATCCCGGTTTTGAGGCTACACTCTTGGATCCACCAACGGGCGAAATTAAGACTCTTGGCCAGGCTATTTTTAAGAGGATCCGAGTGGAGCGAGACCTTATGATCGTAACACGCCAACGGCCGTCTTCTTGTTCCACACCAAAACCTCCTCCGCCTTCCGTCTCCACAGGTGATAGTCGATCCTAAAGGACCATATGGCCGCAAAGACGAGGTTATTAAATGGGAACATTAGCAATGACCAGAGTCCCTCTCAAACTCGTGAGTGCAATGGTGGGAATGAGATGACTAGCTTGAATGCCAATGGTGATCGAGTGCCTCGGGTGGTGCAATGGATCGGAATGCGGCGACTTCGCTCTCATGCCAATGATCGTCGGATTGCCTTCTGAGTGCATCGGCTAACAATCGCGGAAAGCGGCTCTCAAGGCATGGATGATGAGAGTGCCTCGCAGACCTGCGGGGTCGAGAACAGGGGAATGGCTCGCATGACAAGAATGTCCGAAAGTGCCCTCGAGTGCGGCCGGCTGAAGCGAGCTGACGGCGGGTGATCCAAACAAGCATGTTTCGGCAAGAGGCATGGAGCATCCAACGGTGACAAAGATATGTTCCCGAAAAAAATGTCGTCCCTTATGACCAGAAGCTTAATTCGAGTGCCCGTCAGACACGCATTGGCCAACCCTAAGTACCAAAGATGGATTTCCAATGCTCTCATGCGAACAAAATTTTAAATGCGGTAGGGCCTTGTTGTCTTTGCTCTTCATGGGTGGTGCATGCCGCACCGCTCCAAACATGTGAAAGGTGGCGCATTGCATCGCTCGGAAAGAGGCCTTTTGGCATGACACACGCGAAGAGGCTAAGATCAATGTGGGTTTCGGCGACTGTTTGACCTCGTGACCTTGGATGGATTGGATGTGGCCATCCTTCGCCGCATGACACCGTGAGTACAATTTCTTCTATTCGGACTCATTCGGGATGCCTCTTTCATCTATTGCTTACTAAATTTGCTTTGCATGCTTCTCTATTCCTAGATGCGCTCAAAGAAGCGAGGGCCTCGTCTTTGTCGGTTGGCTTTCTTGATCCCGAGCCATTGACCTTCGAAGGGTCGAGCGGTGGGCGTAAATAAAGAACGGGCCTTACATATCTAGAATTTGGCCTGGCAAAACATCACGACATGGACTTTGTCATGTTCGGCGATAACCCAGCCAACACCGGGATTCTTTGTTGTCATAGCTATCAAGTGGAGGAAAGTGTATTTCGCTGACTCGCGCCCGGTAAGGGACGTAAACAGCTCCAGCTTGAAAAATGCAATACAACGGTGAGTGTTTCCTAACCTACATCCGACCCATGCATTTTTTCTTAATTATGTTACTAAAAATAAAAAAGAATGTGACTTTTTTACATTTTTACTCATGTGTTGGCTTTATCGAGCATGTTTTCAATCCCACGGCCCGAAGGCGACAAGGGCGCAAAAAAAGTTTGTGGTTCACTCCAAGTATACAAAAGTAATAGTTGTGCTTCTCCCGAAGTTGTGCACTTGCCACTTGGGTTTCCATTCAGCTTAATAACCACTGTGTTTTCATATGTTTTTAGTGCCCGACGCAAAAATGATAACAAGACATGTGGGTTCTACACGGCGCACCACTTGATGGCTCGCGATGAATCAAGCTCATTTGGATCGTCATGAGGTAACTCGAAGTGCAGCTCCATCTTGTGCCTATCTTTGTTTGGCGATAAAGACCATGTGTGCACAACAAACACTTATGCCTACCTTTTCTTTATATTAGGATTTTGACTTGAAGAGGGAACCGATCAATTTGGAGGATATTAGAGAGAAGATCGCCAAGTTTTTATGGAACATGTCATCAACCCTAACGGTGACTATTTCGATTAAGCAAACCGTGGAGTTGCTTCTCGTTCCCTTGCCGCATCACGACCGAGGTGGATACATGCATGTGAACTATGTTATATGTGTTGTGAACAACTGCGGGCGTGCCCCTGAACAATCGGGTGCATGTGAAGAACAATCTGAGATACACTTGAATTTTTCAACGCAGCCGGGCGTACCATTTGTTTGTGATTGGACCTATGTATATGTATTATATATGCATTAATAATATCAATGTTGTGGTGTCGACGATTCCTAAGCTGTACACGTGTGCGTAACGTCATCATTCACACGCTGGCGTCACCGTCTAAGAGGCGTCTCAAGCCTGGGATAGTTACAGCACTGTCTTGCCCCGGATCGCGCGTCGGTTGTTTTCGCAGACTTTTTCGTCGCGCCCTGAAAATTAAGCGCCAAACGCCAACCTCGCTGGTTGCAGACACACAGTAACGATTTTTGGCGTCTTTAATTTTCCAAGAGTTACGGTCGATGGTCGTAAATGGCGTCGTAGTCTCCGCACGCCATTCTGATCGATTCTGGTGTTAAGGCGTTTGTAAACACAAAACAAACACGCCGTGTACGCAGCAGTGTCAGAAACTAATCTACTTTCACGGACACGTGAATGAAACAAGAGTCGGTGAAGAGGGCGTGAACTACACAGGACGGATAAACCAAAGTCGCGGCACGTAAAGTATCACAAACCACATACGCTGGCGGTGTTTCGACGCCCTCAGCGGGCGACAAACAAGCATGCATGACGCCTACTTTTATCGCCCGCCGCGTGTTCCGTAAGCTTCTAGGTCGCTTATAGGCGTGCGGTCGCGATAACACGCCCGACGCGGTGGCCGTTCTGACGCATTTTTACACGAGGGGTCTCGTACATGCGAAGCTATTCTGATCACACATCGGGCCCGCGTCGGCCGGTAACTTTAGAAGGGGGATATAGTCGCTTATTTATGCCTACGCGGTCTATAACGGACGGAAAAGCCTGATCGCTTCATAGGAAAACTTGTCATGGAGGTACCGCTCACTACGGTCGAGCAAAAATGAGGTCACGCACCCGTGGAAAAACCGCTGTGATAAAGTGTGCTACAGACCCTTGGTAAGGTTTTGGTCTGTAAAAAGTCGACATTTAGAGATCTAATGGGCGAGACGCGCCCGCATGGGATGATCAGATGCCCTCAACGTGCGACTGTAGAGGCCTTTTTTTACATAGTGCTTAGTTATCTTTTCTATAATGCTTTTGTGGGATGTGATCAAGACTGCGGCAATGTAATCTATTTTGTTTCGCAGTTTGGTTTTAAAAAGAAATTGCTTCCGCTACTTTCAAAGTTGTTTTGTAATAATAAGCGAGGCTCCGATGTATGGTAAGTAATTATCGTGTTGTAATATGTGATGGCAAACAATGTGATACATGAATCATTACGATCCCGTAAGTTGCGATGTTGGATTGAAATCCTTCGAGATTTGGATGGTCGCAATTTTATATGACCTCAAGTTTGAAAAGTTGGTCATTTTTCGATCGATTTTTAGACTTGTGCTCTTATAATTTTGCGGTCCGTCACAATTACATTCCAGAAGAGGAGAGACGAAGCGCCAGAGCTCAGCAAACTTGGCCTGAAGAGCAGCCAATGCATCCTTTGTCTCCCGAAGCTTAGTATGCGGATCACCAATCATGGTCTCGACCAGCCTTGGTCACCCAAGAGCTGAAATAAACACTCAAACTCAAGCACCAACCGGACAAGAAAAAGAGCCCAAAAGGGAAACAAGGATGAGACAAATACCTTCGACCTCCCGCACAAGATTCTTTGCCGAGGAATCAAGAAACCCGCCGGTCGCCTTTTGCTTCATCAAGGCCGAGAGCGAAGAACTCATTCGGACTCGAAGATGGGTAACTTCAGCCTCAAGGAATCACCCTCAAGAGAAGCAATAGAAGACGTGGAGGTCACGCACAAAGAAGCCCGAGAAAAGACAAAAACAAGTCAAGCTCAAAACAACCCATCGTAAAAAGGTTGACCAAAAGGGAAAAAGAGCTCGACAAATACACGGAACTTGTGATCAAAAGCGAGCAGGGATAGCAGTCATAGAGAGCCATACACGCACAAGTCTGCAACTCGAGTTCCTAGATCAAATTCGAATCCACGGACTCGAAAGATTCTTCAGCTCGAGAAAGAGAAGGATCCCGACATTAAGCTCACGTCGTAAAAACCGTGAGGAACCAGAAAAGAACGCAGACCGGAATAGCCCGGTCTCCGATATCATCGTAATGAGCGGATCCCGAGAGCGGGCGACCCGGAAGAAACCGGAGAAAGAGAACTGAAACCTCACGTCGGCCTCCCGAAAAGAACCCTTCGTATTAAGACGCCGTCAAAATCTTATGAAAGTAAGAACTCTCGTAAAGAGATCACTTAATTAAAGAACACACGAGGAGCACGAGGGGGCAAAGAAGCGTAAGGTCGCACTTTGGAGGAGCAGTGGAATCATAGAAGAAATAGAAGCTGGATCAGCTTGCAGATTGTGTGGACTGCGAAGACGTAAACAAATGCCAAAATCACAAAAAGTAAAAGAACCCCGTGGCAAAGTTCAAAGAGCAAAAGAACTCACGGATTCCGGACAAGAGACTCGGGCCATTCTACCCTCGACTCCAAGAGCACATGTTGCACGCCATCGAAAAAGCGAAGATCTGGTCAACTTATATGGAAGAGAAAAGAAAGGGAGTATCAAAAGAAAAACCCCACACCTATAAGAATAATACCAGAGCTAACGGCAAGGAGGCATGGGCAACGGCTAGCCCGAGACCTTTTGGGGATTCCGAGGGAGGTAAGAAGTACCGGTTCTTCAACGAGAACATGCCAGCGCTACGTCCTATAAGGGCAAGAATACGAGGATCTAGAGTAAAGGGAACATACGCAAATTCCCCAATACTCATACTAGGAAGAAGTCTTTACTCACCTTGGTCGGAGGAAGCGGCGGGGGGCCTCAAAGAACGGTCACCATAGTAGTCTCGGAATAGTTACGACCAAGATGCCGATCAACAAAAGCAAGAATCGGGAAAAAAGAACTCTTCAAGGCGGATCCAACAAAAGAACAAGGAACTTTACCTTTGGAGGGGATTCAAGCTGAATACTCCACAACACGAATTGAGTCACCAGCACATCTTTCAAAACAAGATGAAGAGAATCCAAAACCTTCGCCTCGCACAACTCAGAACCATCATCAACAACCCGAGAATGATCCTCGGGCCAAGATACTCAAAACCATACCTCTCCCTCACCATCGAGATTTTGGACACGACTACGAAGGAAGTTGGCAACAACACCGGGGCCACTAAGACCGCCTCGCTTCAAGACCTTGACACGGTTGACAAGCTCGGCGACCTCCGACTCATCGGGAGAAAGAACATTAAAACTTTCGGGATCTATCGGGCTCATTGCCTCATGATCGAAAGGGCGGGGAGGATGATTGTTCACATAGAACCGCCGGTAGCGCCCGGCCGATAATTAGTCGGGAGATCATAATCAAAAAATGCTCCTTTTCGACCACTCGACGGGCTCGATCAAACACATCCGAGAGCGAAGGATGGATCCGGGCGAAGACGGAAGAAATAGCGAAACAACTTCAAAGATGGAGGGATGCCTATGAAAGTCTCACGAGGCATGCACAAATATGGAAAGCGTAAGAACCCCATTGGGAGAAAGATGAGAAAAAGCAATTCCATAAGTATGAAGAAACTCATGGAAGAAATCGCGTGCAAGCAAAGACCGGGCAGCTGAAGGAGATAAAAAAGACCCTCAAGCGACCCAGGCGGGGAAGGAGATAAAAAGCACAAGTCTTGAGGAAAGCGTTTCGCCGGCCTCCGGCCCGCCATATCGCGGTGGGGGATGCGATCTTCATGCCGCCTATCGGGGATCACCTCATCCTTCCCTCGAAGAACTCTTGAAGTAGAGCTCCGCCCCATTGCGCGACAAAGAATGGGAGAAGGGCGGTGGTGATTAAGGTTTTGCGAACCAACGGCGTAAGAAGGCAAAAAAATGGGCGACCTGGAGGAGTTAGGGCAAGAAAATTGCTAATTGCGAGGGAGTAAATGGCAAAAGTGAGGAGGAAAAAGAAAAGGCCGTATCCAAGTATTTATGAGTAGAATTTTTCAGCCGTTATAGGACAAAACTCCTATAATGGGAGCCTCTACAACTTCAAAATTAAATTTGAAGTGACAACGGCTCTCCTTTTTATGCGAACAGTGCAACTTGATTGACACAACGGTCGGATCCCTCGCCAGAAGACAAAACAACTCTTTAAAGGCCATTTGACATCGCAGATAAACAACCTGTGCATCACAATACCAACAAGAAGTCGAAGGGTCAAAGACAAACAACCCTATAGGACATCACAAAGCCTGATAAGCATCACAGAAACATGATGAGGGAAGACAGAACAACAACAGTAAAGAAAAGAACTCTTTATTGATTCCTCATCAATTACAAAAAGTGGAGATCAACTCCTTACAAGATACAAAGAAGACAAAAGGCTCCTACAGCTCTAAACAAGCTGCCATAAGTGGAGGTTCCTATGAAGACGATTTCGAACCCGTAAGAACTCTTCAATAGCTCGAAAGAACCCCGGCGACGGTAGCGATCGGAGCCGAGGATCAAGATAGGCGACTGGGCGAAAAAAAAAGAACCCTCTCGCGAAGGCTGCTGAGTTCACCATGTCGCAGCGGGACGGAAAGAGCTCAAAGGAGTGCACAAAGCACCCCACAAGAGCCCAATCATCAGCAACCCCTCAATGGACACAACTCTTCCCCGAAGATGGCGGGACCAATGCCGGTTGGAAAAGCGGGCATATGTCTACCCAAGCGGTGAAAAAGTGGACCAAAGAGGCTCGGGAGGGTAACCAAAAAAGAACCCTACCCCGACCCACACCAAGAAAAATGGAGGAGGAGAGGAGATCATCTTAAATCGCAAGACATCCCGCACTCACTCCTCAACACATCTTGGCGTAAAATCGCTGCGGGAATAGCTTGCCACTATTCCCATTCACAAGACATCCCTCACTCGCAAGAAAAGAACCTCAGAAGGCTCAAGACCATGCGAGGGGGCTGATCCAACTCGCTCATAGAGGCGCAACCATGGCTCGAAGCTCGTAAACGCTATTCTACTAAGAGGGAGACTCCAAGAAGAAGAAGGAGAAGCAAGAAAGAAGGACGCTTTGGCTCTTGACAAGCGGAAGGACCAATTTATAGGTGGAAAACACATGCCTATAAACCGGGTCCATGGAAGACGAGGCAACTACAAAGAAGGAACGGTCACCTCAATTCTGCAGAGCCAATTCATTACAGGCCGACGGGTGCAACAAAAGCGCCTTCAGGCGACCCGTGGTTGCACGGAAAAAGAGAAACGGTCAAAATTCAGAAGGACAGAAGAACGCCTAGGAGCTCTATCTATAGAAGAACTCCAAGACGCTCGGGGGCTAACAGGATACCCGGGACAAGATTTTTTCAAAAGAACTCGAAGACGGAGGAGAAGAATCCAAAGACCTTCAAGCTCTTTGTACCAAAAAGCAAGAAGCTCGGGGGCTACACCCTACGGGTGCACATTTTTCAAAGTGCACACCGTCAGAAGAACTCCGGGACGAGAAGAACTCGAAGACGGAGCTCCAGAATGAGAAGAGCTCGAAGACGGAGGAGAAGAACTCAAAGACCTTCCAGCCCTTTGTGCCAAAAAGCAAGAAGCTCGGGGGCTACACCCTACAGGTGCACTTTTTTCAAAGTGCACCACGTACGACGATCTCAAGACCATATCAAGGCTTCATCCGAGAAGAGCGGGACAGCTCTCATGACTCAACCTTGAGATGCTTGGGGGGCTTGTGGATACGGGATCACCAAAGAACTCTACCGAAGTTTTTTGCGGGGTTCTATCCTAACTTTGTGGCCACAAACAACTCCTAGAAGGCAATTGAAGCATAGCTACAATGACTTCATTGTAACTAGGATAGAACTCTAGTCGATCTATGTCTTAGAGTTGGGTGTTCGAATCCTCATCGGACAACCCGCTTTGTATCCGACTAGGGATCGTAGCGAGCTCCTCGGTCCCTTGTACTATAAAAGGCGACGAGGAGCACCTCGTAGAGGAGAACACAACTTGAACACATCAAGTCTCAGAACAACACAACCGATCCTCGGTTGACCCCATCAATCAAAAAACGGGCTCACGTATTTGGGACGTAAAGGTCTTTACTCGATCAAGGATCGAGGGCCCGAACCAAGATAAAAACCCCGCTCTCAATGTCACCGCGCAACAAACCGCCGGACTCCGAGGTTCATCAAGGCCTAAACAAACCGCCGGTTCACCCGGGCGCGTGCTCTCGATGTCGTAAAACATCGACAGATACCCGAGGACAAGATTTTTTCAAAAGACTCGGAACGAAGAACTCGAAGACGGAGGAGAGGAACTCAAGACCTTCCACTCTTTGTGCCAAAAAGCAAGAAGCTCGGGGGCTACACCCTATGGGTGCACTTCTTTCAAAGTGCACGCCGGTCGAAGAACTCGAGCGAGAAGAACTCGAAGACGGAGGAGAAGAACTCGAAGACCTTCCAGCCCTTTGTGCCAAAAAGCAAGAAGCTCGGGGCTACACCCTACGGGTGCACTTTTTTCAAAGTGCACAACGACGACAATCTCAAGACCATATCAAGGCTTCATCCGAGAAGCGCAAGACAAAGCTCTCATGACTCAACCTTGAGATGTTCGGGGCTTGTGGATACGGGATCACCAAAGAACTCTACCGAGTTGTTCGCGAGGTTCTATCCTAGCCTATGGCCACCAACAACTCCTAGAAGGCAATGGAAACATAGCTATGGTGACCACATTTGTAACTAGGATAGAACTCTAGTCGGATCTTTGTTTTAGAGTTGGGTGTTCGAATCCTCATCGGACAACCCGCTTTGTATCCAACTAGGACCGTAGCGTGCTCCTCGGTCCCTTGAACTATAAAAGGTGGCGAGGAGCACCTCATAGAGGAGAACGCAACTTGAACACATCAAGTGTTGTAAACAACACAACCGATCCCCGGTTGACCCCATCAATCAAAAACAGGCTCACGCCGACCGGACGTAAAGGTCTTTACTCGATCAGGATCGAGGGCCCGAAACCAAAGATAAAACCCACTCTCAATGTAATTTTGCGCAACATACCGCCGGGCTCGGGTTCATCGAGGCCCGAACAAACTGCCCCGGTTCACCCGTGGCGGGCTCTCGATCGTAAAACATGGACGGCCACCGCCTATCATCCACACAACCTACCCAATCAAAGCATATGAAAAAGCACATACCATCATAGACTTGGACATTCAAAACTTTAAGTCCAAGTGTTGGTGTACCATGTACATATCTCAATATTCTTTTTTACCGCACTCCAATGAATGGTGGTTGGAGTATGTAGGAATTGACATACCTTATTAACTACAAACAAAATGTCCGGCGAGTTAATGTGAGATCTTGTAGAGCTTCGACTATACTCCTATATCTTGTTGCAACTACCGTTCCCAATTTTTCACCATCGACAACACTCAACTTCTCAACATTTGACAATGGAGTACAAACCGGTTTACTTAGATGGATACCTGCTCTTTATACAATATCGACCACATACCGTTCTTGTGTCATGCCTAGCCCATCGTAGCTCGCTTCACCTCAATGCCAAGGAAGTAATGCAAATCACCCAAATCTTTAAGTGCAAACTCCCTTTCAAGGTCCCAAAGTAGAGCTCGTGTGGCCTCCTGTGATGAGCTGGCAACAATTATATCATCAACATACACAAGAACAAATATAGTGTGTCCACCTTTGCTATAGTAAAAGAGAGATGTATCAGCTTTGGATGGTCTAAAACCAAGTGACTCAAGTTTCTTGCACAATCGATCATACCAGGCCCGAGGAGCCTGCTTAAGGCCATATAGAGCCTTATCAAGCTTACACACATAAATCTTCTTGAACTTGTCCTCATATCCCGTGGTGATACATATATACTTCTTCGCAATATGCCATGTAAGAAGGCATTGTGAACATCAAGTTGTCAAAGTGTCCACCCTTTGAAGACCGCAATTGACAGTATAAGTCGTATGGTGGCAGCCTTGACCGCCGGGCTAAATGTATCTTCATAGTCTAGTCCATACCTTTGTTTGTATCCTTTTGCCACCAGGCGTGCTTTGTATCTGTCTACGATTCCATCTGCTTTTCCCTTCACTTTGTAAACCCATTTTCAACCTATGATGTTCTTCCCTTTGGGAGGTGGCATAAGTCACCACGTCTTGTTCTTTAGTAGGGCATTGTATTCGGCATCCATGGCGGCTACCCATCGTGCATCAACGAGAGCTTCTTTGACTATAGTAGGTTCCTGCGGGTATTTTGCACCAAGTAATCCCCATCTCACGGTACCATCAGTATAGATTTTGGGCTTGCTAATACCATGTTGAAGGCGAGTAACCGGACGGTGTGTAGCAGAGTGCACAGGCGATCCGGCGCCAAGATCCGCCTGTGACGCGGGGATGCAACAGGTGTGTGCCCCCCTAAAGAGGATCCATCTATGGCAAGGACAGGGTGTCGCCTCCCTGAGCTGATGTCGAGCCACTGCGCAGAACATCCGGCGAGGAGGGGGCCGACGCGCCAACATCCATCGTCGGATCCAAGGGAGATCTTCCTAGTGTGTCTGCGCCGCTTTGCAAGAGAAGCATCACCGGGATCCGCATTGCCTCTGGCGAGGGGAGCACATACGATGACAGCGCTATTTTCATCTTGTTCACCATTTTCATCGTCGTTTCACGCACTCAAATCACAATTTACGCCACCATCGAAACAATGCGGTGAAGGTGAACTACAATCATGTGGATATGAATCAACATTTGCATGAGTCGTGCTAGGGTTTAAAGTTGGGTCAAGAAGTAGAGATATTTCATGTCATAGTCGAGCTCGGCATTGGGGCGCATAGTGAAAGGTAAAACTTGTTCATCAAACACCAAATCATGGGAGATATACACCCTACCATCGACGGATCAAGACATTTTTGTAACCCTTGTGTTGATTTGCTATACCCAAGAAACACACAATGCTTGGAACGGAAAGCAAGTTTCTTGGTATTGTAAGGCGCATGTTTGGCCAACATGCACACCCAAAAACACGAAGAGATGAATATTACGGTGGCTTATTGAATAGGCGTTCAAAGGGTTTATCATTATTGATTACTTTGGATGGAAACATATTGATAAGGTGTAAAGCAATCTTTGAAAGCCTCATCCCAAAATTTTAGTGGAAAGCATGCATGGCGAGGATGGATAGACCAACTTCTACAATATGCTGTGTTTTCTTTTAGCAACCCCGTTTTTCTTCGATGTGCATGTGGGCGAGGACACACGATGAGTGATGCCAATACGATTTGGAAAAAAATTCAACGCTGATATTCACCCCCAACTGTTTGGATGGAGAGAATTTTCTTTTAGAATTGTCTCTCTAGTAGACTTTGGAAATCATGAAATTTTTCAAACACCTCAGATTTGTGTCGAAGGAGATAGATCCATGTAAACTTGCTATAATCATGAATGAACGACACATAATAATTATTGCAACCAACGGATGTTGGGGCGGGACCCCAAACATCGGAATGAATAAGTTCCATAGGACTCGATGACACACTAAAAGAAATAGGGTAAGGCAAGCGATGGCTCTTCCCTTTTTGGCATGCATCATAGATGGCATGTTTATTCTAGACTCTAATAAAAAGGAAGCATATGCCGATTGAGGACTTCTTTGAACTACATGGGTAGATGCATGACCTAATCTATTGTGCCATATGGAGGTAGACACCTTTTTGTGCCTAGCACTTCTTTATTCTTATGGATCTTGAGCGGGTACAATCCCTGCTCACATCTACCCTATAGGACCTTCTTCTTCGTTGTTCATTCCTTTATACAAAAATGATCGGGGTGAAATTTGAGGAAAACATCATTGTCTCGAGCGAGACGGTTTCTGAGAACAAAAGAATTTTTGTGGGCTTGTGAAACATGAAGGACATTGTTTAGAGGAATAGCACAATCACATGAACATAAGATACTAGATCCAACATGATGTATGTTCATACCTGACCCGCTGGTCGTGCGGACTTGCTCATGGACGCCATACCTCTCGCGAGTGGACAGCTTCTCCAATTCTCTGTCACATGATACGTAGCTCTAGAATCAATGTACGGTTAGGTATCGACTCCATACGGCGGTGATGGATCCAGCGGTCTTACGAGGGCGGTCCGAGTAGTTGCGATCAAAATGTTTGTAGCAGTGAAAGGTTGGGTGCCCCTCTTTGCCACACACTTGACAAATGACACCCGCCTGGAAATTTGGGTCGTGTCCATTGCCACGACCTCCTCCACCACGACCAGAAACCGCCATGTCCCCCATCGCGCGGCCACCACCATTGCGCCCACGGGTTGAGTTTCCTCCACTAAGGCCTCCATGGGCCGCCATGTTTTGAGATGGGTTGGAGCTCCCACCTTTGATTTCCATGCGCTGCTCACTTTCAGAAGTTGTGTCAAAAGTTCACTCATCAAGATCGGTTCGACCCGGCGGTGATCGCGGTCACCACCAGTTGTACTCTAGATCCAACTACTGAGAATGTAGGAGACCCGTTCTTCATCTTCCAGCCTCCGGTTAGAATTTTTGAAGCCATGTTGTCCGCCAAGCCTTTCATCTTGACGAAGTACTCGGTAATGGTGGACACCCCCTTGGACGTCGTTGCAAGAGCCATGCGCATGACTGGGATGCAAACATCCCTTCTGTTGCAACCCATGCCTCCTTAGAGGACTGCACCGTCGTCAGCACCTGCCCAAGGATCTCCTTGGACAAGGAATTCAGCAGAAAGCTGAGAACAGATTGATCTTTTGCAACCCACTAACCGAACTCTGGATTCGGTTTGGGCTCCACCTTCTTATCCTCTTCTTCTTTGGTCAGCGTGAGAAAACACGGTGGTGGCTGGGTTTCATCCTCAACGAAATGCTCCATCTGAGCTCCCCTGATGGGTGGTTGTTGCGGCTTAATTTTTCAGTGACGGGAAAAATAAGAGATGTCGCAGCAGATGCAGCGGAGGAGGAGGAAGGCCATAGGGTTTCTCCGTTAGGATTATGGCTCTGATACCATATTAAGTTCGGGGTGAACAAGGTACCTTCTCAGGTCCTTGTGTATGTGTTAATATAGGCAAAGAAAACGCCCCAAGGCATGACTTGTACGTCAAGAGATTATAATGATTAGAGTACAAGTAAAGTTAGGAGCTACTCTATCATAGATGACATCACAAGACAATCACGTAGGATTGTGTACAAGTCATTCGAATACATTACCCTCAATATATCGTATCTTAACCCCTGCCTCTTTTCGCGTGAGTGTGGGTTATGATTTTTTTGACCTCTATGAGACCCGGAACCAAGTTGAAGGACCGAAAAATATTTTTTTAGAGTTGGAGCTACATGATATCTTTTGTCGAGTTGGAGGATCGCTCAATAATTTTCCTCTTTGTTAAACATTGTGAGTTTAAACATGCAGGAAATTCCCTTATTCGAAATGGATACGCAGAAAGAAATCTCCCTTTGAAGAAATTTTCACAAAGTGCACAACAATTATGAATCACCACACGGGCGAAACGACGGTTAGCATTTTTTGGAACACCGGCGAGATCGATCCCTGTCATGGATCTGTTCCCCCGAGAACGAAATCGATGGGGTATGTGGGAGACCTGTCCTTGTTGAACAACCCGAAGTGCCGCCGCGTCTCGTCGCCTCCAAGCTTGTGGTCCTCGTTGAACGTGGCATATATGTAGGCCTCTATGGCCCCGGCGCTTCGGCGTGCCCCGCGGCGTGGTTGATCAGACCGGGCTGTAGGTCGGCGTGAGTTGCTCGCGTTGGCGGCGTTGCTCCCGGCCGGCGGCCACCCGGTCTCCGACACGGCGGCGGTGGCGTTCCGGCTCCGGCGTTCTCCGGCGCCGAGTAGAAGGTATCGACCATCGCATCGAACAGGTTGCGGTAGATGTAATTGCTGTCGGTGACGTAGGAGCCATTACGCCAAGTAAAAAAGCGTAGTTGATGTCGACTTGCGCCTCGTTGGCGGCGTAGGAGTAGTAGGGTAGTGCGCGTTGACCAAGAGCGGCGGCCCGGTGCTCTGCGGTAATCTGCGCGGCGTGTGCCATGTAGCCACGAGAGAAGGTGCCCGAGGAGGCGGGTAGCTGTTGCCGAGCACGACCTCACTCACCGCCGTGGACACCTTGATGTCGGCAAGGCGGCTGCGGAGAGCCGGCGTCGAGGTTGCGCATGGCGGGCAGGGGCGCTCGGTGTCCGCGCGGCCACCTCGTTCGGCGGCGATGTAGCGGAACTGGACGGCAGGGAAGGCCAGGGCGTAGCTCTGGACCCAGGCGGCGGCGGCGAGGGTCGGACGCGATGGCGCCCGACGTCCGCGTTGGGACGCCCACGGTGACGGCGATGTCCGAGCCGCTCACGGCCTGGAGCATGTCGGTGTCCGGGGAGTAGATGCGCATGGCGTCGATGCCGTTGTCCTTGTACAGCTGCACCACGTCGCTCGCCGACGGCAGGTCGTCGCCGTTCATGCCGTAGCACACGCCGATGGATCGCACACCTGTATTGTACCTATTTATTCAGCTATATGCACAAGTAGATTGCAATCTGTAACAGACATCGAGGTGCATACGGACCTGTAGGAATGGTTGCAAGTGCTCCAACAACCACGGCCAGTGCAGCCATGGGAAGGAGGAGGACAGCATGCTTTGCCATCTTCGGTTGTTGCAGCTAGCCCGATTGCGCAGACTGAACCCCGCAGCATGTTGGGCACAAGTTGTTCCAAAGGACGAGATTTTGTTGAGGCGGAATAGGCGGAAACTACTATCCACGGTTTCATTTTTGCTGAGGACACATTATATGGCTACCATTACAAGACGTGCCAGATACGGCTACACTTTGCATACAATTAACGGAGGCGTTCCAAGCATGTCCGACCAATTTTCTGATTTTCGCGGCTACTGTGGAGTGTTGCTGACCTGACTCGCACGACTGGGCCGGGCTCGTGGAAGGAATCCCAGTGGCTGCTGACTGCTGCTGGCCTGACCTCGCGGCACGCACCTTCCTGGCCCGTTTGAAGGGCTCTTGACCATTGCCGTGTTGCTTACTGCGTGCGAATTGTTCGAGGTGCGGACGATGTGTTCATTCGTCGCGGCACGGTGGGCGCCGGGCGGCAGAGGCAAGAATACTGGTGGAGGCGGAGGCATCACGACTCGATAACGACCCAAGCTTGAAAACCTGGAATGGAGGGGAGACCCGCTACGCGGAACAAAGAAATATGCACTGGTACGTTTTAGTTCACACTGACACTTTATTTTAGTTTCCGGTTTCATGGCTTCAAATGTAATCTCCCACTAAATTTTAAGATATTTTGACGTTTTACAACGATATATTGCATATTTAAAGTGTACGGAAAGACTATAGGTACCTAAACGACTAACGTCTTATAATTTGCAGTAGGAGTAAATGAGTTCCGGAACGATCCAATTGTTACGACAACTATCCTGGCGCTGACCTATAGAATTGTCGATTTTATCAATAGATCCAATTTCTATATAAACTTTATCATATTAGGTTTGTGTAAACAAATATAGGACCTTTGAAGATATGCAATTTGGTGCCAAAAGTTCAAAACCTCACCTCAACAAGATGCTATAGAACAATGGTTGGGCTTTATCGTCCTTGAAGCAGAAGGAAATTGAAATCGACTTTTGAGAGCAGCCTACTTTTGTACCAAATTTAAATAAAATATAAGAATTAAGAAAAAACATAGGCTGCGTGCCATGCCTCATGCCTGCAGAATTCTGTGAACTAGGCCAAGCGACTATGCCAACAATCCATCTGCCACACGGGCACACGGCCGATTACTACTACGAGAACATATCTTGTGCACACCGGACTTATATGCAACTATGCACACTTCTAATCTGGGCCACGCGGGATGTAGATCCAAAGGGCATGAGGTAATAACCCTTTGGGGAGGTGGGAGGAGGGATTTGCAAAATTATGATTAGAGCGGGAGTTAAGTGTAAAATTACCTAACCCTTAGATGCATCTTATGGCGAGATTAGAAGTGTGCGTGGTTGCATATAAGTCGGCCTCATTTGGCAGATATTCACTTCACCGGTGAATTCATTTTTTTCTTTTTGGCTTCACCTCTACGAACGGCTCTTGCGGTGGAGCTGGAGCCGTTTTAATATCTCGTTTGGCAAAACGGATTCGGTTGCCTATCATGCATAGTTGCCAAGTCATGGGACTGACGAGGGAGTAGGGAGAAGCTACTATGGCCCGTTTGGCGGGGACTCCTTCAGCCGGTCGAGCCTTTGTTTTAGCGCCGTTTTGTGCCAAACGGGATAAAAAGAATAGCTCCACGCATAGAGCTCCTATAAATATGCTCTCATATGTCTTTGTGGTGAGGAGGAACTCCAAATTATAACTTCTCTGGCTCCCTCCTTAGGCCCGAGCTAAAAATAGTCGGGTGAAGTTGTTTTTCCAAACGGGTAATAAACGGCTCCGGCTCCACCACAACAGCCGTTCTTGGAAAAAAAAAAAAAAAGTCATATGTGAAGTGAAGTCATATGTGAAGTGAAGTCTTACCAAACGGGGCCTATTTTTGGCTCTATGCCAAAGGTCTGTCAGAGCATATTTTTAGGAGCTTCATAGGTCAAACAACTTATAAATCCGGTGGAGAAGCCCTACCAAACAGAGCTTTTGGCTCGGGTCATCTTTTACATGGCCATGCACATTGACTATATTATCTCTCGACAACAAAAATACCTATTTCCCAGAGGTGATGTTAGGTCATACGAAGCGATTCTAGTCACTGCAAAGAGCTCTTTTTAAGCTCAGGCTTGGCGCCACGGACGAAGCTATGTTGAGACTACTGAATGCCTAGGCACCCACGCCAAAACTGAAACTGAGCTGTATGGAGCAATTTTTCACCCTTTGTGCAACCTCTTGGACTAAAAGAAGGCACCATCCACCGGCCCAATAGCCACATCACAGGTTGCTTCCAAAAGACGGATTAAGTGGTGCACCCCATCATTTTGCTCTAGCATTGTAGCATCTTGTCATGATGACCTTGGCCATGGGCCGTTAATTAGAAGTTAGCAGGTTGAGTATTTGGCCCTGCGTGCCTATTATGTGTTGGGATTGACCACCCATGCATGTAATGAACCTATATGCAGCACTCATGGATTGCCTAAAAGGGGGGTTAAGGAACCATAGAACAACCCAAACTCTTCTTCTTTGCTCGGCACACTCTTGGTGCTCGCCAATTCCTTCACTACCCTCTCGTGGCCGCGCAGAAAATCCGGCCTAGGTCGTTGTACCCACGAGTTACAGGAGGGTGTGGCGTGCATCAGACGAGCGAGAGAGGTCACGGGCAAGGGCGAGTGTACATCTTAGCCGCAGGATATCGTTTGAGTGCGCGGAAGCCAAGATACAATCAAGTACTGTATAGGATACAGATTTACCGAAATATATGACTTGATTATTAATCTAATAATCTTTCTCTGATACTCTACTTGGATGCCTTGCAGACCGTACGTGCGTGTGACCACCAGACGCCCACATCTGCCACTGTATCCTATCGACTCCATGTTGCAACACTGATATATGTCCAATAGAACGATCAGTGCCGTACAAACAAGCAATGTAGCTGTGGGCGCACACAAATGAGAAACGCATGGCACAAGGACACGCCGCGCTACGATCCGGTCGAATAAGGCTGCGGCGCGCGTGTACGCTAGTCGTCGGCGCCTCGCGTGCTACTACCTCACTTGCCCTGCGCCCTGCACGTCTGCTCCCTTGGACCTTGCATGGTCCCACGCTGTGCTGGTGCTGACCAGGTCCAGGACCAGGATGACACACACTGGTGACTGGCTGGCCTGCTGGTGCACGGCACTGCAGTTATGCATGCATGTTAGGAGTACCATTCATCATCACGGGTCGTCCTTACGTCTTGTTTTGTTAGCAAAAGGCCGGTTCCACCTCGGACACCGATAGACCAAAAGTAGCACGATCGAGCTGGTCCAGATGTTAGGATTATAAAAATAATAAGTTTTAATTCTAAATGATTTATTTTGGATATCCATGGTGGAAAACTAAAACCGAAACCAAACCCGAAAACTATGGGTGAAAAATAATCCCCAAAACAAAAACCGCAGGACCCGAAACCTATGGATATCCGCCTCCCTGATCCACGCCATGTCATCCATATTAGTGCCAAACTATACAATATGGAGTATGCATGGGGAGGTTGGCGAAAATGTGCCGCAAGACAACGGTGAAATTGTTAATGATGTGTTTGCAAATACGTTAGCTCATGACACAAACCCTGATGATGGCAATTCTCATATGCTGCATTCCACATAGAGCGGATTTCTTAGTGAAAAATAGTTGAGAAAGATAGAGGCAATGAGAAAAGATGCCAAAACACCATTGTATGCTACTTGTCGGGTGAGCAAATTGGAAGCTGACATCATGCTATTAGAGTTTAAATGAACAGACAGGTTGAGCGATAAAGGCTTTGATAACTTGCTAGATGTAATAAGAAAATTTTAAAAAATGAGTTGGCCAAGAAAATGATCTGCCTAATCAGTCTGAAGGTTGAAGAAAACCACGCATGCTCGAATGATTCGATATTGTTCTGTGGAGAAAATACAAATACTTGAATAAGTGCCCCTTGTGCAAAGCTCCACCATACAAGGACGGGTCATGAACGGCGGGTACCACGACCAGAGGAGGGCCTGTAAAGGTTGTTTGGTATTCCCCTATAGCTCTCTGGGTGCATAGCATGTTTGCATGTGAAAGTCAGCTAGGCTATCGTGCTGGAATGGCGAAAAGTGTAAGAAGAATACATTGTCAAGGCACCCCACCGATGGAAAGGACTGGAGGACTATCAATACTAAATGTTATAACAATATCGGTGGAGGGCTTTGGTAAGGCACCTTTGGTTTGCTTTTAGCCAGATGGGATGAATTCTTAGGACCAAAGTATATATAACCTTCTGAAGGCGGTTTTTTACACCTAGGAGCATATGCTCCCACGCCGTGAACCACGGGATACGCATTGTGATCCGTCTTTCGCCGCACATTTCTCAAAGCAATACGCATTGAGAAGTGTGCTTGACGGATCACAATGCGTATCGAAAATGGTTCTGATGAAAGCATATGCTCCTAAGAAGCAAATTTAACTTACCCATAACCTTCTACCTTGGTTTTGTATGAAGCGCTTGTACATCCAAATGCCTCTGTTGATCCAAGGGCCAAGACAACCTGGGAACAACATCGATGTGTTTCTATAACCAGTGATCGATGAACTAGTACAAATGATCGAGATGGATGTGAAGGATGTTTGGGATAAGTACAAAAGGAACTTGTAACGATCAAGGTAGTACTTATCGCTACAATCACCGACCTACAAGGGCAAGATTCGGAGAGATTCCAAAAAGGATATACTGGGTGTGTCAAGCGCTTGGACGAGAGAGATGCTACCGCACTATTTGCTAGACATGACATAACCAGCAGTGGTACCACGACCCGATAGTAGAGTACAACACCACTGCTGGGTTGGGAGAATTGACATTGATGCCGACCCCACACTACCGACATGGTTGTGCCGGTTCAAAATTCGTCGGTCATGAGGGTTTTGAACCGACACATATCGCCAATTTTGTAGCAGTGAAAAAATTACAAGCCTCACTTCTGAACCGCCAATGCTGGCAAAAAAAAAAACACTTTTGAACCGCCACTATAAATATTCCCTTAGCATTAACTCTACCAGATTTTAAAAGAAGATGTGAAGTCCTAAACGGATTTAAAGGAAAAAAAAGTTTCAACAACAAAGCTTTAGATCTCATCGAAATCTACAACTTTCCTTTTGTCCATTTTTCCATACAACGTTATTTGCAAAAATAAAAAAAATTAATTAAGTCATTAATCTTAAAACATACATTCCAAACAGAAATGATTTTATGAAAAAGTAGTCAAACTACAAAGTTGCAGATTTTTCGAATACTACAACGGTCGCACTCTTCTCGGAGCAATACACATTGAGAAGTGTCTTGCAAGACGAATCATGATATTGTATCCAGGTGGTTCCGCGAGGGTGGGATCATATGCTTTTAGGAGCAAATTTAACTTTACCTCGTTCAGATTATTTTTTCCATCCGAGATCATTTGAATTTTTAACAATAAATAGTTTCAAACTATTTGTTGTGGTATTGCGTTAAGAAATCAGGCAGTAAAAGTGAATTATCACTTGCTGTTTATACCTACTGATGTCTTTGCTGAATGTATCGCCTGAATTGTGCCCGTATTTCAGTCGAACCACGATAGGAAAAGTGAAAAAAAAAATACACACAACTGTGCGAACAGCTGGTACAATACGTAGTACGTTTATTGTTGCGGACACCCTACGTGCATCGATGGTCGATGAATGACCTACACACTTTGTTTGAGCACTACTCGCGGTACTGGATCGTGGGCCCAACGTTGAGCGTCACCTTTGCATCCGTGCGCGGCACGATGACGACGTCGACGGTGCTATCGCCGTCGGCCTCAATGTCGGACAGCAGGTTGGTGATGCAGAGGGAGACCTTCCCCTGCCGCGTCCCGCCGCCACCGGAGCCCGGCACGATGGCGAAGGTCCCGGCGTACTCCTTGTACTGCGGCCCCACCTCCCGCCTGGCCGGCAGCCACAGGAGGCCGTCGTCGGAGTCACGGCCACCGCTACCGGTGGCTCTGCACGACACCGTGCCGCGCCGGCAGCTGGCGGCGGTCTTCTTGGACGGCGGGCATGCAGGCGCCGTGACGGGGCCTAGTGGCGGCGCAAGCGCTCGCTATGCAGCCGTTCATGTCTACGAGTACGAGATAGCAGTAGTTTTGAACTAATTGGACACGTTTGCTACCTCTGCCACTGCGAGTATGGTGCATCGATCGATCGGTTCCCAAGGCCAGTATATAAGCGGACTGCGTGGGCACACATGCGAACCGGCCCGTCACATGTCAAAAACCATTTTTGCTGATGCTTATTATGAATTTTTAGGGCCCGTCTACACCTGTCTTCCAACAAAGCGTGTTTGGATCCGCCTTATTCAAAATATTTATCGCAAATAATAAAATAAATTAATCAATATTCAAGTATTTTTATTAATAAAATAAGTTATAAAAATAAATTATATTTGTGAAAAAAAAGATAAATCATCAAAAAAAGATGGCATGGAATCCTGGGTGAGAAACATGGGGTTGTTGGAAGACAGGTGTAGACAAATCATTCAAGTATCCCGGAGCATGATCGATGTGGGCAAATGCATGCATGCATGCGTATCATTGCAGACCTTAAGAGGGCGTTTGGTTGTCCGCATGCGCTCCAGGCAAGCTCGTTGCATGCAGCTTCCTCGTGTTTGGTTGGCTGGGTGTGCAAAGAGCCCTCCCAGCCCGGCCCAAGGGAACGCCCGAATTGGTCGTATGCAGCGAGCCAGGCTTGCCATGCAGAATTAGCATGACTAATGACATCATTAACACATAATTAGTTAATATTAAGTGACTTTAAAACAATTAAGGGTGTATAAGGTAAATTAAGTTTTACTATGACATAGTATCCTGAATAATTAATATTTTAGTATTTAAAAAATATTTTAAAATATTTTAGTTTCATGATTTAGACTCGTCTTGGGCAACAATGATATCTCTCTTGAGAACCGGTCTACCAGATGCAAGCAACCAAACAAAAGAGCATGCATACACTCAGCCTAGCTGAAGTGAGCGAATACGTACCAGGCTAAACCCATGCCATGGGGGCAATCAAACAGG
>JADLZK010005460.1:0-33304 GCA_015847255.1 Hyparrhenia diplandra
GAATGGGCCTTTGAGATTTCTCTAGGAATTTCCGAATTTGTTATTGGGCCAAGCCATCTAATTCCAACATGACAAGAAGGAAAATCCACCGACCTCATCCTCTCCCCATCTGCGTACCACGGCCTAGATCCCTAGGTCACCGCACAACATCCTCACTTGCTTCTCCTTCCTCCCAAATTGAAATGCAATGCACCCTTTGCGGATATGCGCGAGGCGGTGGGAAGGAGGAGGAGGAGAACACGAGCGCGTCTTGGGTGCTCGGCGGTGAGGTGAGGCGCCAAACGAGGAGCTCCGTGTGGGGAGGCGGGAGAATGACGAGGGGATGAGCGGGGGGCGATGGCGAGGCATAATGGGAGGCGGCGGTGCGGGAGGAGGTGACGGGAGTCACCACGGAGGCCACGCCAATCCGGCTCGGAAAGAATGACTAGGGTGGTCGTTCAACCAGGCGGCTAACGGGGCACTTTTGGCTAGCCCTAGCCGGGCCACGGAACTGTATAGGCAACTAAACAACAAAAAACTAGCTCCAGAGGGCCATGGCGGGCGCCGGGTAACCAAACACTCCCTAAATGTGTGCTCGGTGTCTTTGTGCATTAGCATTGTATTCTTGTTAGATACGTTCATGGAGCTTCATTGGTGCTTTGATGAACTACATTTATGGGTTCTATAGCTACAAGGAAGAACCAGCATGTAGGCGAATAGTAATCGGAGTCAAAGGTGTGATGAACCTAAGATCAGCAGTACTATAAGAAAATGCAACGAGATAATAATGTCATGTTAGAAGAACACGGACTCTATTTGAAGTTTGCATTTGGTTCAATAATCGACTTGTTGCACACTTCCTTTTCAATCATTACCCCTTAATATGAGTTGATGTCTAACTTTTCATACTCATTCGAGAAGTTCATTTGAAAATTAATGAATACTTCTAAAAGCAGAAGAGAGGATTATTCAAGTACTATAGAATTAGCAAGGAATGTGTATGGGAGCGAGAACAATAGAGGATGCCCATTATATGCCATTTGCATAATCAAAGCTGTAACTACTTGTGCCCTCAACTTTCATTTGCTATCAATATTTTCATCGGCTAGTCTTGTTATGGGGTAGAACAACGAGAGGATGCCCATTAAATGTCATTTTCATAATCAATTTGTAACTACTTGTGCCCCTAACTTTCACTTGCTATCAATATTTTCATCGATTAGTATTGTTATGGGCGGAACAACGAGAGGATACCCATTATTTTCCATTTGCATAATCAAGTTGAAACTACTTGTGCCCTCAACACTCATTTGCTATCAATATTTTCATCGGTTGGTGTCATAGACGGATCGATCCGGTGGTCGATGACATGAGACGGCGAAGCAGGCGAGGCGGAGCGGGCGTTTTTTGGGCGGTTGGGAAGGAAGAAGGGAGGGGTGGTGGTGGCGCGGTGGGCGGAGGCGACGGCGGCGCGGGAGAGGCGAGCGAAAACACAGGATTATTTCTTTATTGCTTGTCTCCCCAAGAGATTCTGGACCTCTTACTTATATAGCCTCCTAGTGGGACTTGTAATCCAATCAATCTCTAAGGTTTCCTTATATGGTTGGAATACCTTTTACAACAATCCTATTTATTTTCTTATAAGGGTTTTCCTTATAGAGTTGGAATATCCTTGCATACCAAAAAGCCCTAAAATAATCATATCTTGGCGTGACGAGGCGGGAATGATGATGGCGTGGCGGCGGCGTCGGCGGCGGCGCCTTAGCACCCCTTGTTGGTGGCGTCGCGGTTGAGCTCGCCCTAACGATCTGGCGGGCAGATACGGCATGTGACGGTTGGTACTATTATGAGGCGAGAACAGCGAGAGGATGCCCATTATATGACCTTTGCATAATCAGCGGTAACTACTTGTGCCCTCAACTTTCACTTGCTATCAATATTTTCATCATTAGAATTGTTATGGGGTAGAACAACAGAGGATACCCATTATATGCCATTGCATAATCAAAATTTGTAACTACTTTCACCCTCAACTTTCACTTGCTATCAATATTTTCATCAGATTCTTATTATAGGCACACTAAAATCAATATTTTTTTTCCTTTTGCCATTTCTCTAATGAACTTCTGAATGCCAATAACATAAGCGGTTTATTGTGTTGAATCTAATGGGGATTTTGAATGAAAGAGTATGTTTCCTTTCACGGTGGAAAAGATTTTCCAAGATTAAATCCATATTTTAAAGATAAATTAGCATTTATTGTGTACAGTTCAAATATTAAGTTCACACATCTATAGTTTTCCTTTGTCGATCCCCATCATTATAGTTACTTGTGAGATGTTAAAAATATGTTCTTATGATGAACTTTTCGAATTATTGGAGTTGTTTTTGATCAAATCGTTCAAAGTCCATGTTTGCTATTGCTTCATATGTAAACTTGTCCTGATTGTTTGAAAGACATATTCTCAATGATCCGCACGGTTCTGGGCATGCTTTATGTAATAGAAACATTAGAGATGATTGGCCTATGATTAGCTTAGCTTTACCTCTAAGAAGATGTAGTTTGTAACTTGCTTCTTCCTCTTAATGAGTGAAAAAATCATCTACAGGTCCTTTGAAGATTGGAAAATTTCAATTCTCGGGAAAATGAGGTAAAATTAGAGGAATTAAATCATTTGTTTTCATAGTGATTGAATGGATATATGTAATCAAATCATTTAACTATATATCTCATTAATACAATAACACATAGTTCTCGTAATGTTTGAGATCATAATCATGTTTTTATATAGTTATGTAATGATTTGAAACAAGCTCATAAATTATAAGTTTCAAAAATGTTTCTCGCGTAAAAATGAAAATGGAATAAAAGATGTTGGCAATTGGCATTACAAGAAACTCCCTCCATCCACTATTGCAATTTAATAATTGAGATTAGAAAGTCTCTTCAAAAGTAGATTCGGACCATTGATTCTTTCACGATATTATTGAATTTTACAAAAATAAAACTATCTTAATACTAATTTTAATACAAATGAATTGATGACATACAAATTTGAAAATTAACATCCATATAATTTGAATATTTGTTAGTCAAGACCGTTAATTTTGAATTTCTTAAAACAAAATTGCATAGATTGATCAAAAGAAAAAAAGTAATTTAAAGCATGTGGATAGTGTTGTGGCTGGGTTTCTAGATTAGGTTCCAAAATTTGTTACATTTGTACTTCCTTTGTTTTTGTGTGGTTATTACTATTCCATTTCTCTTTTTTGTAGGATTAAAAATGTGTGTATGTGTCACGGTCGGTTGGATTCGGCGATAGGTGACACGTCGTGGCTGGCGGGCGGCCCGGCGGCAATCGGGGTTGTCGGGCGGGTTGGCGTGGCGGCAATCGGGGTTTGCGAGGGCGTAGGCGTATCGGGGTTCTTAGGAGTCTTTGGAGAGTGCCGGCAATCGAGGGTTCGCGGGGCGTTGGAGGGGAGGAAGAAGAGGAAGGTGTCGTGGGCGCGGTGGCGCCTGGGGCGGCGTGACGGCAAGCGTGCGATGGCGTTTGGGGGGCCGGCGGCGCACGTGCGCGGGTGAGAGGAGAGAGCCCTGGGTGCGGAGGTAAAGGCTGTTGGGTGTTACCCCTTTTTTTTCTTCTTAAGATTGTGATTAAATCTCCCTTGTATTTATAGTCCTAGAAAGACTTGGATGAAGTAGATCTCCTTTATTTTCTAATATATCCCTATTTTATCTAAATAATATTACTTAATGAGGAAGCAAGCGGCCAGATGGCGGCGGTGGCGGTGGCGACAATGGGTAGGGAGGCGCGGCCTCCCCCTCTGAAATTCTTTGGGTCGGCCTTTTAGGGTTGTGACAAGCCTTTTGGGCCCTCTTGACGGCATGTGCGATATGTCATATCACGGGAGAGTCAGCGTGTAGCCCTAATTTCAATGATATTTAATGTGTGGCGATGCTATTCTAGGGCATATTTTTTAGGTGTTTTTTTCAAATTTCGAGATGTCAACAATCGTGATGTGTTTTTGGAAAAGGGAACTTTTATTGCTCAAGTAATTACATCGAGTTGATACAATAACTTGAAAATTCCCGCGCCTACGCCCACGGGCACATAGCCTTCTCATTCAGAACATCCCACGCACTCTAATGTTATCAATCCTAAGACTAGCCGCCACCCATGTGCACAGGAAAAAACTCCTTGGCCACCGGCTCAGATGAGATGCCTCCACAAGCACCTCTGGGAAGTAGAGCATTTGAAGGTACAGAGCGAGCCAATGCGTGTCGGTAGAGTACTGCAAAAAAGAAGATCGTTTGTTTTCAAAAACAAGCGAATTTGCAAAGCAGACAGACCAAAACAATTTGCCCGCGCTAGCAAGGACAAGTGATTTGAACTCTTTTGGTATTCCATTCGACCATCCCCAAACATATTAGCTATACTACTCGGCTTCTTTAGTCCCAGCGCAAAAGCTGTTGTCGGATCATTCGTGAAGCGACATTCAAGAAACAAATCTTTGTATCGACTCATTTCATGGCGAAGCGACATTTAGATCCTTGATTCCATCTTGCTAGATTATCCTTGGTGAGGACAACTCCTCTCTGAAATACCAAAGAAAGATTTTAATTTTGAGAGGCATTTTTAATTTCCATAACAGCTTGTTGATATTGGGGATATTTTGGTTGATGATCTCGATGAATTATTGATTTAACCGAGAAGACCCCCTTGTGGTCAAGCCCCTGAACTCATCATTCTCCTCGAAGAAGATTGATTTGAGCAAGGCGATGGGCCAAATTATTCCACATCACTAGTTTGTTCCGATTAAATCTCTTTACCCAAGATAGATTAGGCATTGGTGATGCAAGCACCTCATCTACCGTATCTGTTTTTCGTATGATGTTATATAATTGTGGATATTGTTGACTCGGTGGCCTATTGCCTAACCACGTATCCTCCCAAAATCTTATTTGTGTCCCATTGTTTATGATGAATGTTAGAATCTAGAAATCCCTTTTAACTTTCATCGGGCTTGCCAAAATGGAATCCCTTCTCCTTGGACTTGCACTAGTGGCTTAGTCCCTAGATATTTATTGCGAAGGATTTGTTGCCATGTGTCCGTCTGTTGTTAACGGTCGATACAACCATTTTCGAGCAAGGCAATATTTTGAGTTCTAAATTTTGTATCCTAAACCTGTTCTTTGGGTTGGCACAAGATATCCCATTTAGCTAGTACGTATTTCCTTTTTTGTTCATCGCTCCGCGGAAAGCGAGATCGAAAGTAGTCCAACTTTTACGAATTCCTTTGGGATTTCAAGGACATCATATACGATTGGTAAGGCACGCTAGCAAGTCTTTGAGTTGATCCGAGTTAGGTGGCCTCCGGTGGACAAGGGTGCACCTTTCCGGCTACTAAAGGCGTTTTTCAGCCCGTTCTTGTACATGTTCAACCAATGGCGAATTTGAGAGTCTCAGGTAGTGAGATCGGAATCCCTAAGTATCGGAGTGGGAAGTTACCGGCTATTCGCGGCGAAAGCAGGTTCCTTATCTTGAATTCCGAGAACTCCCTTTGCCTCAGAAACGAAGAAAATCACTTTTTGGTGAGTTAATTTTTCAAACGATGGCTGCTCAAAGCACATCAAGAATTAACTTCAAGTTAAGGCATATACGGTTTATGTTCGAGAAAGGATAGTGTCATCAACATATTGTAAGATTGAGAGTCAGGTCCTCAGCGAGGTCGCGGTACAACTCCCTTTCGGTGATCATTTTCCTTTGCTCTCTTTATAAAGATGCGAGCATACTCGGCTACTAAGTTAAAGAAGGATTGGTGATAAAGGGATCTCCTTGGCGAAGCCTTTTTTGTTTTGGAAAAAGGACCAACTTCATCATTAATATTAATTGCTAAAAACTGCTTAGCGTGGAAGGATTGAATACATCCAATCCACTTTGATAGAAACCCTTCATCCTAAGCGTTTGCTTTAAAAAAATCCCGTACTTTTATCATATGCCTTCTCAAAATCAATTTTAAATTGTTATTACTTGGCGGTTTTTGCTGATGTAATTAGGTGAAGCAGATTCATGGAGGATAACCACCCTTCAAAGAATATTCACGTCCTCTTAGAAAAAGCTGTTTGTGTGGGTAATCAAGTGTTACGGCCAAAGTTGATCGCGTATTGTAAGCTACCTTTTGTAAAAATTTTAAAGCTTACATTTTAGGTAAGCATATCGGTCTATATTGTTGAATTTTGTTGGCCCTCTTGAGTTTTTGGGTAAAAGCGTGATCACTCCAAAGTTCAAACTAAAAACGGGAAGTCACCACTATGTAGCTCATGAAAACATTTGCATTATATCCTTTAATGACATCAAAAAATCTTGATAGAACTCATTTGGGGAAGCCATCTGGGCGGTGCTTTATTATATTTCCATGCTAAGAGATGGCTTCCGAACCGTTTTTAAATAGCGGGCCGTGAGGGATTCATTCTCGTTGATGACGAGGGATGTCATACATTTCTAAGACTCATCAAACTGAAAATTATTGTCCTCCCGATGGACCAAAGAGTTCCTTGTAGAATTGGGTTTATATACAATTTGGGGTTGTTTTTGTCTTCTATCTTGGTACCCTCATGTTTCCAAGGGAGAAGATCGTTTTTCACGATGTTTTTGGTTTTGCAATCATCACGAAAGTATCTGGTATTTGGAGTCACCCTAAGAAACATTATTAACTTTAGCCGCTGATAAAACTTGAGTTCTTCATCTAAGTAGCAGTTTACTCAAGCCATCACCGCAAAACTTCTAGTTGTTCCCTTTCAATTTACGTGAGGTGTATGCGGTTTTACGCTAAAAGTATCTAGTGTTATCCTTGTCGATTGGAGATTCATTTTTGAATTTTATACTCGATGTTGGTTACGACCCATCCTCACGAGATAACTTGTCGGCGCCCCAATTTTTGTTCCATCGTTTTATGCGGCATTACGGCCATGGGACGGTTTGTCCCAAATTTTCACTACTGGTTCCCTAAATTCCTCGTTGGATACCAATTAGAGTTCCATCTTGGTATTTTGGCACTCCCCTTAAAGAGGGTTCACAGGTGTCGGGGGTAATGGTGTATGAGTCACGATACACCTCTATCACGGTCATGTACATTCACCAATGGATACTTGAATTCCCATTCGATTGGTCATTTAAATTCTATCAAGTTTTTCATAGGTTTGGATCGGTAGAGTTTGCGGGGGTGATTGTCTACCATCAGAATCAATCTCTTGAGATCAAAACTATCAATATGACATTGAAAAGGAATGGCCAGCGAGGATTAAATTTATTTTTTATTTTTCTCTTTGCTATGTCTCATTATATTAAAATCCCCTCCTATTAAAAAGGCAGTGGGTTTTTACGCTTTGCGTCTTTACGTCTGAGGCTTCGATCAAAAGCGGCGACTTGAAATCATCTTGTGCTGGGCCGCCTAGCGCCCATTAAGAATCACTTGAAATCATCATTTTTATTGCGTAAGATGAAATTTTATATAAAATTCCCCTTGCAATTAGTGATAATTCTAAAACTAAGCGTTGATCCCCAGCAGTATGCTTGTCACAGGGGAAGACAAATGCCAAAATAAAGATGCCTGCTCTTGGATAAGTCGGTCTAATTAGATTTGGACATGTCCTTTTTCCGGTTTCCATAAGCGACCCGAAGTCAGGTTGGTGTTCCTTTATTGCATCCATGATAGCGATATTTGGCCAAATTAAAGACCTCACGCTATTCAAAAGAATCCTTTCATGGGGGAAACACTTTTAGATTTTTTTCGATCCGTCCACAATCTTTTTCCTTTTTTTTAGAGATGATTTTTGATTTTAGCGCCGAGGAGACCTTTAGATCACATATCCTTGTAGTGGGGTCCGTGTCATCAAAAATCAACATCGATAGATCTTTTAACCAAATGGGATAAAGCGGCTTCATCATGGGAGTCGTCTTCCTCGTCTTGGATCAAAGGGGTTTTAGTTCAAAAGTCCCTAGTAGGTCCGTCCTAGGTACTTGTACAGCTGATCCTATCTATCTCTATTCTTTTTAAGGCATTATAAGATACTTTCGGTGCATTTGCTATTATCCCCAAAAATATGCCAATGGCATTTTAATTTGTTGGAACAATTGTCTTGTTAATTTATTAAATACTTGAGGTGGTGTTACACACTTGGATTGTGTCCTTGGACTCTTGCTTGTCGAAGCATCTAAAGCCATTTAGGTTCTTGGGTGACCCGGCTTTCATTACTTTGTCAAAATTAGTTCATCAGCTCTGCGGTACCCTCGCATTAAATGAATTATTAGTATAGGCACTTCTCGTTTGCCTTCCAGCGGAATAGATCCGTCTCGAGAAGAGAATGGAGTGACGATGGAGATCTCGACAGCGGGGCGACGTTATGCGTGGGTAAGCTCGTTTAGTGATACTAATTTATGGAAGTCTTTGCGTCAATAGATGGTGATTGAGTGTTAATAATTCCTCAACGCCAAAAGCGATTTTAGTGATCATGTCTTGGATTAGGTACCTTAGCTTGAAAGGTGTAGTAGCGAGGTTGTGTGTAGGGTGACTAATACCGGTGTCACCTAAGGTGTCCCACACAGCTTCCCATCTTCAACTTGAGTTCGGGTTTGAATGGGCGCACTATATCATGGCCGAAAAGTCCACGTCCATCCCATTTTGTTGCTATCTGCGCTCGAAGAACTAAGTCCGCACCTCCGACTTTTATGCGGTTGGCTGCTTCCTTGTAGTTCTTCGGGGGAACTTCGCGCAGCATCCTCACTTTGCTGGCGTGCTTACGACGGGTAGGCGATCCGGCTGCTTTCGGCGAGACTCGCACTTCACGGATTCAAAGTAGGTACGCCTTCTCCTGGCGAGAATGCATTTTGAGAAAAATACGTGAATTACAACATTGTCCTGCGTAAAATCTAAGGTGGTACCACGAAACAAATTTATTTGGTTGTGTTTTCCAACCACCTTTGGTGGTGTGACAACAATAAACTTGTTTGTCGTACAGCCCATCGATACAAATCGGCCGCATGGGGAAAATTTGGGCCCTTTGGTTTTCAAGCGGTGTCACGCAATCATGTCTTTGCGCCGAATTTTGGACGAGTTCCCAATGCTGCCCCGATGGAGGCCGGCTTTCTGTCGATGCTGATTGGAGCTTTTCATTTTTAGCAGATGCAGCCCTCTCCTTATCCTCCAGACCACCATTTGAGTCCCTAGGATGCGTCATAATCCATAGGATCATCATCCTCACGGAGGGTGGGCGTAGGTACGGTAGAAAAAGCTCCTGGATTCCTTTTGTGTAGGTGATGGGAAATCCTTTTATGCAAATACTAGATCAGTAGTATATGTAGTGGCCGATATCCGGCACATCCTACTTTGACTCGATCACACCCTTCTTCCTATATGTTAACATATCAACTTCAAAAAGTCGCCCCAATCACACATTCCCTAGGGCCCAAAAGGGAAATCAGGAATGGTGCCTATGTGTAGGGGGCTATCTCACATGATATGAACCCAAACCACCTCCAGTTCATAAGAAGGGACTAAGTTACGTATGTTACTTGCCATCTTTGAAGCATGATTGCGGCTCCATGATTTTCAAATGGAACCCAATATCTTCATGCTTTTGAAGTAACTCATAGCTAGGAAATGCTGGGAAGATCCCTCCTCGTTGGTGAGGGGCCTCCCCATTTGCCAATCTGCCCTAGTGATGCGAGCAAGTTCCATCACTTTTTACCGGCGGTAAGTTTTCCTCTGGACAATCCTTGTTGGACCTGTGGCGGGGAGGCTGAAGTCTCAAACATGATGCATCTCTAGCATCTGATAAAGGCCGTCCTTCATTGCTGATCCATAGGGGTGTGCGGTAGGTTTTGGCATTTTCGAGGGATAGGACATTCAGGATGTCGCGAATTATTCTTGGCTGCGAGATGATGCAATCTAGATCAGCCACCGCAATTCGCTGGCATGGCCCACTAGTTTTGCATCGAAAAACAAAAAGGACCTCTTTGCTTTCAACGTGTCTTGCTCGATCAACTGGCGAGTAATTGCGATCCACGCATTCTTGTTGGACTCACCATTGTCGACCCTTGCTTTGGTGCAATACCGGCTGTTGTGGCTGCTGCGCGGTACACTGTTGCCGCGGCGCCAGCGCGCGGGAGGATGTTGCCCGTCCATCTTGAACGAGGCTCCACCGACCACGACACGGCTTGCCGGCTTGGGCCCCGGAATCCTCACTGATGCAGCGGCATCCCCTACCTCGACCATCTCCACGGTTAGAAGGCGTCCCTTCCCTTTGTGACTAGCCGTGGGTAGGGAGGCATGATTGCCGACCTTGTACGCGATCGGCGTAGGAAGGTCCCAGATGACCACGAGTTTTGGCGGCGGCGGCGGTGTTCGCGATGGGTGTTGTGGCGGCTGCGTGCGGTTGTGTGAGGATAATTCGTGGCACGGATGCCCCTCTTTCCTTTAGATTCACTTGGAAACGAGGTCCCACACACATCGGCCGTATTCCTTTGCGCCGGTTTGACAAGTATTATTGGTGGGTCACCAAAGCACTCTTTGGGAAGTAAACGCCCAGTCGAGATCTTGTGGTTTCATTTTGGTGGACCCTTCAAGGTCGCATAATGAAGACTTTGTTACGCTTCTTCAGCTATTGCAACCTTGCGGACCACGTCACCCTTGGCGTTAGAGTGCGGCTCCTTGCGAAGGACTCACCATCAAGAATTTGTGGCAAGGGAGATGCTAATGGATCACACATTGTGTGTCCCAACATCGTTCCCAGACAAACTTCGATTCCCACCAACGAGTTCCTTTGGGAATCCGCCTCGAGACCAAAACATCTCTTTTATATGTTCATCATGCAAAAGCCTTGCTTTATTGTTGTTTGCAATAAATTCGTGGCTTCATTTGATGAGAAACCAGCCATGATACATTCTTGATAGATTTCATCCATGGCGGACACGGAGAAGAGCGGACATACCTCATCGATCGCGGCGGGAGAGTAAATCGTCGTCCATTACGCCTTCCAGTTTCCCATAGAGCCGGTGACTTCTCTTCAAGTTGGCGGCGAGACATTCAACATGGTCATTTGTTCTTGGACGGTGGTGTGTCCGAGCCGTTGATCACACATCGACCGCGGGAGATCTCCGCGACGGACTAGCCAAATCTCACGTGCACGGTTGGATCGAAGTTGGCCACACCCCACAAGATGCATTGTTGATCACACATCGACCGCGGAGATCACCGCGACCGAGACTAGCCAAATCTCACGTACCTGGTTGGATCGAGTTGGCCACACCACAGAATCTTGCGGATCGAGTCGGTCCCCCTCGGCGAGCACTACTACGAATTGAACTTGCATTGGTGTTTATATTTTTCGGTAGGCGGGCATTTTAGAAAACCGCGCACGCAAATAGTAGGCGTGGCAGCCCCCGGCGAGGCATATGCCCGCCACTGGTTGTCGATTAGCGGTAAGCGCGGTCGTTTGTTATGACATTTCGACGGTTAATGTCTATTAACCGTGGCGGTTTTATTACAATGCCCGCCATGGAAAAGTCTCGCTCTATAAATACAGACCCCCAACCTTCTTCTTTCCCCACGGGATTGCCATTTTCTAGGGTTTTGAGCTCAAAACCCTAGAAATCACCCATTCTACGGGGGAAGGTTTGCTCCTTGGTTTGATTGAAGTTTGTGCACGCTAGTACTCTCCTCTTTCTCCCTCTCTCTCCCCCTCTCCTCTTTCTCTCCCTCTCTCTCTCCTCTCTCTCCTCTGCATGGTCCTCCTCTCCCTTTGAGATATAGTAATTGAATGTGGTTTGTGCTCTCTCTCTCTTTCTCCCCTCTCTCTCCCTCCCCTTATCTCTACTCTCTCTCTCTCTCTCTCTCCTCTCTCTCTCTACCCTCCCTTTCTGTAAGGATCTAGTTTTGATCTCTCCTCCTCTCTCCCTCTCAAGCTAAGCTCAGATCCTCTCTCCTCTCCTTCGTGTCTGGCTAGCTCCTCTCTCTCCCTCTCTCTCTCTCCTCTTTCTCCTCCTACTCTCTCCCTCTCATTTTCGAGAGTGTAATGCGTGCTCTCTTTCCCTCTCTCTAGTCCCTCTCTCTCGCTGCGTATTTCTCTTTTGCACTTTTTAATCGCATGCGATGCCGATCTCTAAATCATCGTCGCTCTCTCTTTGCTGGTTTTGCCCAATTACTGGCGAGGCCGTCCTTGCCATGTACTAGGGATTTCGGGATGCATGTGTAGAGATTAGCTTTGGATTTCTTTGATGATGTCTTGAGAAAGTAGTTTATGCCCGTCGCGTGAAGTGCATCGTAATCTGACCGTGAGTTCCGGAGTAATGGTGTGCCCGTAAGCGATAGGCTGCAAGCTATTAAGTGTTCTCATACACAAGGATGGCAGTAAAGCCATTGGACCACTGCCGCTGCGAGCATATGGTTTCATCGTGTGATTTTGCGGGTAGCCACCGTAGTGGGCGTGATCATGGTGAAAAAGAACCTGAGTGTCATGCGGTTCATCTCGGAGGACCCGGTCAACATCGCGAACTGACGCAGCGAAACAGCGATTATTAGTGCGAATGCGATGACACGTTGTTGATCGTCGTGATTATCATCACCAGTAGATGAGTTTCTTTGGAAGACATGCGAGAGAAGACAATGCGGTGGGAGCAGATGGTGAGCGGTTAGTGAGTTGATGACATATGTCGCCCGGCGGATGCCGATCTTTTCGCGATACTGCCAACCCCAAAGCATGAAGCATTGGCGTGTTGTTTGGCAATCCAAGCTGGCTCGAGATTCCAGAGCAGAATGCATGAAGCGGCGCAATGGTGACCCTCTATGCTAAAGGCGACGGCAAATGTCCGAGAGCATTGCTTACGGTGCTACGCTTTAACCTTCACGATGTTGATCTTTGCGACGCTACGCCACGGGTGGTGGAACCACGAGCTTTCAATGGCTGCTACTGAGTCCTCTGATGACGCTGTGCACCCGAAATATGCGCTGCCGCACAATACCTACTCTGAGGCGTAGTGCCGATTCGATCCCGTATGGCTGTGAAGCGAGGTAGCTCTCACGCGTGCCTAACCAGTCGTGATTTCTATACCCGGGTGACTATGCGGACTTACGCCAAAGCTGCTCGCGATGCGGCGCGAGCCGCGCACAAGAGGAATGCCGGCCGCATGGCGTCGTACGTGGCGAGCGAGGGACCGCCGAGAGGGCCCAAGTAGCGTGAAGAGCGGGCAAGAAGAAGCGAGATGCCACCTCCACGAGGACGAGGAAAGAAAGAGGGTCACACCCGGAGGGAAGATCCACTCGCCCGTATCGATGTGGTCATCTTTCACGCGCGCTCGATCGCGCGCGTGCAATTTTGGGAACCCGGAAGGATGCCAAGGCGACGGCGGCATGCATCGGTAGCGTCACGGCGGGCGTATGGCAGGCTGCGTTACACCCTCCCGTGCCCAAAGCGACTGGAAAGCGCGATCGATAGCGGCATGTTCCCGCGAGCTTTAGAGTGACGAGCCCGTGCGAGCGTAGGTTGGCTTTGCAGTGCTCGACGGGATGACTCGCTCGAGGACTCGTGCAGAGTTCGCGGCAAAGACTGGGCCGGATCACTCTCACTCATATACAACTGCGCCTCTCCGGTATGCGAAGCGCGGCCATCTTCTTACGGCCATGCCATTTGGACCAGCGACGCCCTGCAGTGTCACGGCGCAAACTATGCGCTATACGGCCATGCTCCTCAGGACCAAAGCGGCCGTGCACGTGATATAGATAGATGCTCAGCTGAGCCCGATGATGGAGGAATGTGGCGAGCTGTGGAAAGTGGTCAAAGATTATGGATGCGTCCGAAGAAGAAGTTCACTCTAGCGCCATGATAAATAGCCCGCCATCGCTGATTTACCCCGCTTCTCTTTCTATACGTCGTCGGGCGTATTGGCGGGAATATGCGGCTCGCTACCTGAGTTTGTACGTGAGAATACCGCTTCCATTTACCTTAGCGATCCCAAAGATGCGTGCTGTGAAGCATCGTGAAATTTCCTTTTGCAAAGAACACAAAATTTGATATGATGGATGAGTACTTTGGCTGGCCAGGCGAGGTGAAAGCGGAGGAGCCGGGAAAGGGTGATGCAAATACGGGCCAAAGTGATGTTTGAAAATGGTGAAGAACACTAAACCACGAGTTGAGCGAAAAGAAGAAGAAAGCCGCGATTGGGCCAAAGCCAAAAGAAGAAGCGGAAGTGAGTAAAACAAGTAAAGCGGCAGCAGAAGAAGAAGAAGAAGAAGAAGAAGCAAAAGAAGTGTATGCGTAACCCAATCCGCACGCAGCGCGAAAGTCGAGCTGCTGAAGCGCCGATTTTCTTCGAGCACCGCCATACTTTGGAAGATGCTCCATACACCCCCATGCCATCGGAGCACATGCATCTACGTGTAAGAATGTCTTCTCGGTGAGCTTGGTGGGATTTTCCTAGACATCGTAAGACTAAGCACGGCTGACGGCGGTGTGAAGTCACGCGTCCCGGGATAACTTGGCCGACATGGGCATCGGTGCGAATCGGTGACACCCTCGGGAATGGCGGAAAAAGTCGACCTTCCGGCAAGCGTGAGCTACACTCGACCGCGGGATGAAAAAGAGGGATTTTGCGGTACGGCCTCGGATGTCGAAAGTGCCGACGTTTCTACGCTCCAGCATGAAGAGCATTGTATGCGATGAAAGACCTCTACAGCACGTACAAACTTCAAGGCCCATGGCCGCCGTAATAAATAAGGCGGCGGCGCGTTCCTTCCACTGCGGATTGAGGTGCATCGGCCCAGAAGTTCGTGAAGGATGAGTACGCTATACGCGCCTCGTGCTACTTTTTAATCGCATCCGCGGAGAAGGTCGCCGGCCCGAAAATGACGGCCTCCGCACTTTAAAAGAGTTCATCAGCGGAGTACTGCCAGGCGGCGTACCGAGATGTGCTTACCACCGCTCTTTCTTCGTATATTATGCCACACCTCATGATACACATGAGTACGTCGGATAGAAGAACATAGGGCCTCTCTACGCATCGAGATGTGGGACGTAGCGACGGTTCCATGTCCTCTGTAACTTGAGATCCGCCTCATAGCAGCGCATGCAGAGGGTCGGCGTGATGCGAAGGCATTAGCGCGCCAACCACGAGAACGTGCGCGTTAACCGCTGCACTAGATACATCGCGATGGAAATGCAGAATCGACCTTCCCCGATAGTCACCCGCACGCGAAGGCGGGACTCTGCGAATGGAGCTCTTGAGGGAGGAAATGCGGACCGATATAGACCAGAAACAATTAGTTAGGCTCCATGATGGCGCTCTCGGGCAGCTGAAGTATCAATGGAAGGCGGGTTGAGAAGACCCTATATGCGGAGAATTGCAGCGGCCGGCTTGGCCGGCGCGCATCGGAGGGGTGGAGTGCGGGAAGACAACACCGGATGACTTTCATCAAGCGTGGATCCGCGAGCAGTGAGATACCCCTAAAGCAGCTGAGAGGCGAAGAATGCGATGCTTGCATCACGGCCCATCTAGCTTCAACCATCGTCACGCTGGCAAGGTCACGACATCAGCGGATACAAAGAGTTCCACACGAAAGAAAAGGACAACAAGACGCTAGCGTCCGCGAGCGGCGGCGTACGCATGAGTGTGTCTATACGGACATGCCAGCTCATGAAACTCACAAGACATACCATGGGCAAATCCAAGAGATTTGGGAACTTGAGATTGCGGCGTAGAGCCGCTGCAGTTACCCATTTTTCCTAGGTGCGATTGGGTCAAGCCAGCGGCTGATTGGCGATGATGCGCGAGGTAGGGATTTAACCGCGCTCGACTCGAAAGTTGCGGAGATGATGAGTGGGTACTGCGCAAAGTCAGCGTGGCGCGTAGCCTACTCACGGTGCCCAAATCGCGGGGTAAAAGCAACTACATGCGATGGTGGGAGGAAGCAAAAGGATCATGGGAGCCGATGGAGTGCGAGTCACGAAGAGTACAACAACTCACGCAGGAGTTTACGCTCTTTACCGATCATCCAGCAAGATCAAGGGAAGTCAGAGACACGCGTGTGGGGAATGTCATCAAGAACAAGACAAAGCCACGGTGCCACACGGTGCGGTCGAAAAGGCGATGCGGCTCGACATAAGTCGATCCTTTTGTAATAGAACCAAATATGTAATGGAACCAAATATGTATGTCACGTACTATTTATGTAATGGAACTAAAAAATGTAGTGGAGATCGCCGCACTTGCTCCGAAAGCGTCCCCGACTTGTCAATTAAAAGACTGTATTTTTAAATCATGCGAGAACTATCCAAAAATTCAAGTTTCACATTTTTCATGGGTACACATACTCATAGAGGCCACACAAATTTACCGAGTACACGGATGAACATGTGAAATCTGTTATGAATTTTGGCAAATTCAATTTAGTGAATTTAGGCTTTATGCGTGGCGGGCGATTTGTTTTACAATGCCTACTTGCTAATGATCGAATCGTGGCGGCATTGCAAGTAGGCGGGCACGCGCAAAATAAACGCCTATATAAAGCGTAGAGCAGCGGCGGGTGCAAATGCTAAGTCCTTCGCCCGTCACTCTTTCGTACTCTCCCACGAAGAGCCTAACGATTGCGTGAGCGCTGGCGCACGCGGCGCATCCCGCCTCGCTGCCTGGCGGCTTCCGTCGCGTCGCGCCGATCCGCCTTCGGCTTCCCGTGGCTCGCTCGCGAGGCGCGCAAGGCCGCCGATCCTCGCCTGCTCTCCCGGCTTCCGTCTCGCCTCGGCCTCGGCTCTCCCGTACGTCCGTCAGTCGCTGAGCGTCGCCGCGCTCTGCCAGTCCCGCCTCCTCTCCGGCCGCCCGTCCCGCTCACCATGACGTCACCAAACACGCGTCTCGCGCCCGCGCTCTCACGCGCGAGGTCCGGCGCGCCCTCTCGTCCGCGAAGGCATCGCCAGCGAGTCACCGGCCCCGTCGCGCCCGCTGGGCCGCCGCCACCGGTGACCTGCACGCGGCGGAACCCTAGCCGCTGCGGCCCGCTGCCTCCCGCAGGACCTGCACCGAATCTCTTAGCCATCGTCGCCATCGTATACTCATCGCGTCCGCCCGCGGAGGTGCGTACCGCGGATGTAACTGCGCTGCTTTCATCGCGGATGCCATGTCTTTTGTGATTTCCAGGATCTTCAATGATGCCAGCGAGTGCTTTCGCGTGATGCTGCAAATTTTGATAGGCGCCTGCGTGATTCAATGCTCTGCCAATGATGCAAGCTGCGATGCGAAACTTTGGATAGAAGCGAGCATATGCTGCTTGCCACTGATGTTGACTCCGACCAAATTGGGATGAACTTGTCTCGCCTTCGTCGCTTTAGTTCAAAATTTAGGCTGAAAAATGGACACGCTCTTTGCTACTTATCTGGTTGTTTACTTCAAATGGGGAGCCTTATGGACCAACCTTGGTACCGTTTTGGTGTTTAGATTAAAAATTTTGTTGAAAAATGGACCCTGCCTCGGGTACTATCTTGTTGTTTAATTCAAAACTCTAGCATTAATATGAATTCAAGCCTTTGTCAAAATCCTATGTCGTGATTCGCTGCCCATATACATGTTGTTGTTTGTTATGATTTGGGAGCCTTTTGCCGAATTTGGATACGAATATAGTGTCCTAGCTAACACAATTATGGACTCATTTGACATTAACTTGTATCCCGGAGCTCGCTGGTCCTAGCTATTTTTGATTTGTGTGTGCTTTGTGATGTTTAGTTTAAAATTTCTGTTTGAAAATGGACCAAATTGGTAGTCGGGTCTCGGTGTTTAGATAAAATCTAATTTTGTTGCGAGCATGGACACGTGTTGAGGTACTATCTTGTTGTTTAATTCAAATTTAGCATTTGACATGAATTTGGGGAGCCTTTTAGTCGAAATCCCATGTCCTAGCTAGTCTGTGGTCCTAGCTATTTTTGATTTATGGTGGCCCTCCTCGTACCTCTACTCTCTATACTTATATGATGATCGAACTATTTGTATAAATAGTCCCGAGGCAGATGGCATTATCGCGATGATGTGAATCTTTTTCAAAAGCCGAGGCGCTGGCCGATGATGAAATGTCCCCACACTGTGAGCTGACTCAGCGAGGCTCGGCTTGTATAACATATACAAGCAACTCGAGCTTAGAAAGCTTTGATGTGATAGATAGTTGGGGACTTCGAGCCAAATTTTTATTCTTACACATTTTTTGTATTCGTACACATTTTTGTATTTTCACATGTATTTGTAGACATTTTTGTATTTGTAGAGTATGTTTTTGCCACTACTCTATATATGTAAAAATGGAAAACTATGTAATCATGAGAGGAATTCAATAAATCTATGTTCTCGAGATGACTCTGTGACACCACATACTACTACCGCATCTTTTCACTATAATAAAATGCCTGTGTGTTCCCGTGAGAATCCAATGGCATACCGAACCAACCGATAAAGATCGTGCAATAGGTGGCGTGAGCAGGAGGATGTGGCCTCCACGCCCCGATTCTTCCTCCGACTAGATGGATACGTGAGCGAAAGAGTTGACACCCGGAGAGGCCACGTAAGAAACGTCCTCACGGAGGACTAACTGATCCGGACCGCGACCGGTGAGGAGCCCAACACACCGTGGTTCTCGAGTGGACGCACTGGAACAAAAACGTAAGTATACGACAAACACAACGTCGGTGCCTCATGTAAGCTACACCACTAATTTTAGTTGTTGTCGTGACAGCTACCATTGTCGCCTCTAGGCCTAGAGTTTGGTGAAGAGAGCTTCACGAGGGGCAGGTGCATCCGTCCCACAAAGACTTCGCCGACCACCACCTCCAAGAAGTCCAAGAAGTCGCTTGAAAAGAGGCCAAAGACGGGAGGCACCGTAAAGCCGAGGTGGTGCGTAATATATTGAGGATGGGCCCGAATGGAGATCCCGTGGAGCCGGAAACTCATCGTGGCCGCCTATAGCAAAACCAGATCTCCGCTTATAGCCAAGGAAACCGCGCCCATCACTTACCTAGATCGAGGAATGTCCCGGAGGTGTCTAAGAAAGCAAAGGTGTGGAAAAGGCGTGAAAGTCTTGTTCCATTATCCAGGCCGAGGCGTGCTTTGACGCAAAGAAATGCCGGGTATGTGGCGGGACGCTGGAGCAAAAGCGCGAGCACCCAAGGAACACCTTACACACACTATGTGCGTAAGGGCAAGTCACCACTTCAAGCCTACAACTTCCAAAGCAACCCGCTCGGGGATGAGTTCAGTCAACCTTACGACTAACGAAGAGTATGAGGCCAAGTCGAAAATGGGTAAAGAACTCGCGAAGAAGAACGACTGTGCACAACCTCGGCATGGTAGGATATTTTGGTCATAAGGGGAAAAATGGCTGGGCGAAAAGAAAGGGAGGACGCGAGAAAGGGATACACAGAATCCGCTGGTAGACCTTCCCCGGAAGGACACGTGACTTCTTCTATGCCCCGCCAGCCCAAGAAGCAGTAAAGACCCACAGCGACGTCCAAAATACAATAGACCCAAAAGGTCGACGAGGTGGAGAAGAAGGTGATGCTTGTCAAAAGAGGCCAAGGCGCGCGGGAGTTCCAACCTAGAGGAGCACGACGAGCCGACCGAGGCAATCGGAAGACCCCGAGCACCGTGGCCGAGTTCGGGGCGTGGCTCGAGGTATAGCCGGAAAGGCCGGCGAGTTTCTTGGGCATCGGGACGCTGCCGACTACCACACGAGGCGCAGGTACAAGGAAAACCTTAAGATGCAAGGCTATGAGCAAGCCATAAAGGACATAGTCGAGAAGAAAATAGAAGAGTATTAACGACAAGAGGTCTTTGCAACATCCAAGGAAGCTAAGGTGTGGAGTAATGCAGTGATGTCGCGGGAAGAACCCAATCGACGATCTCGCTCGAACCCGCTGTGGGCAAACTCTATATACCCGCTAAGGCGAAGGGAAGAAGAAGGAGGTGTTTCGCCTGGTGTCGCGCACCACCGGAAATATGTCTGTACAATAACGAGCCGGTCCCACCTAGAGTATGCCTCGCTTTATCCGACATCCATAGAACCGTGCTTCGGGGTGATGAGGAGATCGATATCCCGGTGAGAACAAGGAGAAAGCAAGATCAAGGACCTTCGGAGGAGAGGGAGTACCTATGGAACAAGGAAGACATTGTCCGTCGCAAACCGACGACACCACCTCCGACGCAGTAGCGGCTCGCATGCAGCTCCTCCTCCTCCCTGGTGGTGGTGGCGATGACGCATGATGATAACGACAATCGACGATGGTGGCCGAGGGTGCCTGAGAGTCCTCGTCGAACCCGCATCGAAAGTACCTGAAGCGAGAAGATGAGTGGCCGAGGTGGTGGAAGTCCTCGTTCGAACTCCACCTCCTGAAGAACCAAGAAGAAGACGCGTGGCAAGACACCACCTCCACGGCTCCGGGCAAGAGGACACCTTCTCCTAAGAAGGTTGCTCTGCCGCCCTCCCACGCCGCCTCAAGCGCCCAATGGTCGAGGAGGTTTCGTAAAATGTGACGTGTATAGCAGTATGGCTAATTAACTTGTACTAGGCATTCAATTGGTGGCTATATATAGTTCAATTCCACATGCATAGGATTCTCAACACCGCCTCGTGAGCAAATGTCAGAGGACGATGAGGCTCAGAAGGTTCCCCCTGCCGGGACGAAGAAGAAGCTATCAAAAAGAAGATAAGGAAGTTCTTGCTATGACCAACAAATACTGATGAGGAGGCGTGAAGGAGCTAGCTGAGAAGGAAAAAGGACCTCCGCTTGGCTAAAAGGTCGTGAACTCGGGCCGTGAAGATCGGCGAAAGTAGCTAGGTGCACGTATATGCGCGCATAATCTCAACCAAACTTGGCCGTGACTATGATTACATAGCAGTACGTAGCTGTAGAAGATGCTAACGCACATCTCCTTCTCGTATAGGAATTATATACCCCCATCACGGGGACAATGCGGTCGCCCGGGACTGCCCTGAACTCGCTTTTGAGCTGAGCAAGTTCATGGTGCCCAAGGGCGCCTAATCGAGGGAAGAGGAGTCGGGACACTTCGCGGTTTCCACCGCATTATATCAAAGATGCAGCTTGATCGAGTGAGGGGAGTTCCATTTCAGGTGGTTCCTAAAGAGCTCTTTAACTTGGACTCTCGAGTATTTCACGCGCCAATAGGCTTCGACTGTAAATGTGGCGGTTTAAGCTAATGCAAGGCCTGACCTCGACCAATCCGCCGTCACCCTCTATGCCGCGTGAGTTTGTTTTATCGATCATTACGCGCGCGTACGCTACTAATTCTAGCTCCGATTCTATATATAATGATCGTGATCACATGTGCTTGCGGGATGCAAGCATTGATAGCCCAAACGAGTGGATCAGACTCGGGCTTTGTGTTTCTGTGTCCAAACTGTGATATAGACGGGTCTAATTTTTCTCACGTATTCGATGGAGACCCGGAGGAACCCGCACCTCAGAAGCAGGCAAGGCACAACAATAGTAAACACTTTAAAACACTAAAGTGGCGCAAGAGTTAGAGAGATGTGCGACTACATCCTGTAGCTGCATGAAGAAGATCAAAACGACGCCGCGTTGTCTCATTGCGGCCCAACATATCAAGTAAGTCAAAAGCAATACTTTTTATTTTTGAACACTTGGAATCTATTTCTAATATGGTGTAGCATGGCCGTATACAAACAACTAAAGACACAATGGCCACTCGGATTACTTGGCTAATCTTCCCTCGGGATGGAGCTGTGCCCTTAGGCCGACTCGTTGTATGATACGCCAAAAGGCCTCTACAAACATTTTGAAGAGGCCCCTGAGCTGTGCAGTCACCACACTTGTATACTATTTCATACCATAAACTTCTGTAAGTCATGACACTCGTGGGATTTCGTATAGGGCTTACAAGGATTACTTGAAAAGACCCCGAGTCATTCGATCGGAGGATGAGCATACGCAAAGAAAAACATAAGGACGGCCATGAAGATCGCGAGATACGAGGTATATGCAGATTATCTCGCTTTGCTCGCTCCATATTGAATGGTCTCATAATATTCTAACCATTTTCCCCGATACATATATCGCATGCAAAGGGCGCGAGCTGCCTTCTGAGCAGAACCCGTGTGGTTTCTACGCTCAGACGCTCATATCCCGCAGTTGACGCGTACCGCATCTACGCGGCGCGAAGCCGACAAAGAAAACCACGCCAGAATTTTGGGAAGAAAGACTTGACGCACCTTAAGTTCACGAAAACCGGCTGGCGCTTATCCTCAGATAGGCCACTGAGGACGCTAGCGCTACCATACCGCAAATTCTCCTCGAGTCTAACGATGTACCTTGCTACAAACAGGACTTATGAACTACGGACTGAGAAATAAGCTAGACATGAAGGACTATATGTGGGATGACCTTTGATTTCTAACTCAAACTCTTGATTGATCAATCGATCGCTCGAATCGCAGTTTTGTAAACCGTGATGTGTGGGTGTGGATCACTTCTTTAAACTCTAAGTGCTTAATTGAAATGTCTATGTTAGTTGAATGCGAACTTGTCGTGCGTACGTTCAAGATTTATGTCAATGTCGCTTTTATTCTCTTATATTTTATTATTTAATATGTGGTTTAAATCATAATTTATAAATTTTCTAATATTTTTGAATTATATTAATCTCTGATGACTAAATCGCGGATGGCTTAACATAGCAGACCGCCATGGTTACTAACCATGGCGGGCACTCGCACGATGCCCGCCATGGTTACATCTATTAACCATGGCTGCGTCTTTGTTACGCCGCCACGCCACGTGGTTAATCGATTTTGCATGGCGGCATGAGTTCCGCAATGCGTTAATCGGTAACGACAACCTGCGGACTGCTCCTCCGTGGCGGACACGCCAATGCCCGCCATGCAAAATGCAGAATCGCCCGCCATGCAAAAACCGCTCAGGTAGTAGTAGAGCCAAAGTATACCACACTAGAACTACATACCCCGGCTAGTTAAACAATGCATCGACATAGCCTTGCAATGTGTGCAGCTGACAAGAAGAAAAAGGCCAAACATATCAAATATAATTGAAATTCTTAATGCAGCGGAAGAAAAGTCTGCTATGATCAAAATGGTGTAGAAGAATTAAGCTGAGTTCAGCATTTTTGCATTTCAATTCCCTAGGCTGTTGCTCCAAATTTGGAAGGGCAGATTGTGAAAAACTAGCACCATCACAATATACATGCTGTGGATGGAAACATAGGTCCCCTATATATTTTGTTCAGACATAAATGTAGCTGAATATTTTTATGTCATGCAGCTGAATATCGTTTTTCTTTTTATGTGTGTGTGGAGTCATTGTTTCTGTTCACATCATGAAAGGCTGGATAATGCGAATGAGCAGTAGTGACTTTTTGGTCATTGTTTATAGGTGACACCAACTTGTCAGATTAATCGCGAATAACTTCGTCGAGATTAATATATCTTTGGTTTTATTCAGATTTCTGTTTTCAAGCATCTATGTTATTTTGTGGTCAGGAGAGCGAGTATCCCAATAGCCTTGCAGGTACTTAGCTTCAACGTTCATCCCTAATACTTTTCATTGATGCGTGCGCGAAACTGAATTGCAACGATGGTACATAAAACATGGCAGCATGTTATCCCCAAGCGGCACATCAGCTCCGGGAGTGGGGCCAAGCGGCCCTCTGCACCCACCCCCCTGCATCCAGCGGCCGACGCCATCTTGGAGGATCGATGGCGCTCTCCATCTGCCGGCCGGCCGGCCGGGAGCCCTTAGAGCTTTTGGGCTTGGGCGGTTTGGGGCCCTGTTTCGCCAGCGCTCAGAGTTGTGCCAAGCTTATAGTAATCCACATCCGCATTTTTATGTGGAAGAGAGAATATATGAAAAAGAGAAAGATTATCTCTTATTCATCTATTTTCGCTCGGAAAAACGAGATAGAATGTAAGCCTCTTCGTAAAAGACAGGGAGATGAGAAAAATGTAGAATAAAAATCATTTATCCATGCCATGTTATGAGCTAACTGCCTACGTAAGTTGGACGACACTTAAAACCCGGTGGATATATGACTTTTTACCATTATAACGGATGACAACTCTCCGTGTTTCTCACTCTACCGGTTGCCAATACATTTTTACCACCGCCTGACCATTCGATACATTTTACCATTATGAGCCATGTGGCAAGTCCGGACGACCCGCCCACTTTGATGCCGCTTGGTAGTCGCACCAAAAATGCCCCCTGCCTCTTCTCGCTCTGCGATTTGGGCTGTTCCAGGAGGCTTTCCGGGGAGCCAGGTGCTCTCGTATGATTTTTACAAGGCTCTCGATGGAAATGCTTGGAAATGGACATAGAAATGCGTTTGGAAATATCTCCTACGAACTGCATCCATTTATTTTGACAGATTTGTGTCAAGTCTCTCACATAACATTTCAAACAAGTTTTTCCATTCATAACATAACAGTTGACAAATTGTTCCAAAGTAGTGGCCGGATTTAGAGCAGCCGGGACGAGGAGATGCGGGCGCTCGGGAAGGGGGAAATGCGCGGGCGGCGGGCTGCCGGGCCGCTGCAAACGCGCGCGGCGCAAAAGCGCCGGGCGGCGCAAACGGAGCGGCAGAGGGGCGCGGTGGTGGCGGATGCGGCGGCAGACGGCCGGGACGCGGCGCTGGGGACGCAGAGGAAGCGGGCGGGCGGCGTTGATCTCCGCTGCCATGAAGTCCGCGCCGGAGACGACGTAGACGGAGTCGGGCGCCGTGGCTGTACGCGCAGCGTGGCTTCCTCTTTTTCTGTGAGAAGAAGCGGTAGGGCTACTGTAGACCGCCCACCCGCGACGTAGAGAGGCAGGCAATTTGGTCGATTTCCAAACCGCTGCCGCCAGCGGACGGGTGATCTCGCCTGCCACATCGCTCAAAGTGGTAAAAATGTATCGAAGTAGCAGAGCGGTGGTAAAAATGTATCGGGCAACCGGTAGAGGTGAGAAATGGAGAGTTGCCATCCGCTATACCGGTAAAAGTTATATATCCCTAAAACCCGTGGTCGCGACGATGAGGACACCACATCGGCTCGTGAAGTCTGTCGACATCGCAGTGGTTGTACAATGTAGATAGTAAGAGCAACTCCAATGGGGACCCCTACTTGGGCCCCCTATCCTAAAAATTTGAGGTTTTTGACAAACAACGAACTCCAATGGAGCCCCTATTTGAACCCCTATTTTTCATGGCACCCCAAATTTTAATCCCAAGACCTCGTGATCCGAAAGAAGCCCCTATTCCACTCTTCTCTTGTGGGACCCACGCACCTTTTCCCTCCCCTCCCCGCCGCGGCACAGTCCGGCCGCCCGATATCCCCGTGCCCGCCCGCACGCCGGCCGCCCTCCGCTAGTAAGTCGTGGCCGCCGCCCAAATCGCGCTATGACTCGACGGAAGCTTCGTGAGCTTCTCACCCCGCAGCCGCTGGGCGTAGTCGACGGCGCTGTCGATGGACATGTCGCTGCCGCCGACGACAACAGGGTGGGCGCTAACTCGACGGCTGGGGCCCGGGCTGGACGCCGCCGGGCTCAACGGGCTGGCCAAGGGGTGTGTCGGCCAGGCGCCCCGGCAGTGAGCGCAGCGCCAGTAGCGGCCGCTGAGGGGCCGCTGGAGGAAGCGCCGCCGGGCACTGCTGTCGGCTCGCTGCGGCGCTTCCACGCCGCCGGGGTTAGGGCACGGAGCTGGACGTATCCCCGGTCAGCGACGTGGATTGAGCTCGTCGGGCAAGACCGCTGACGCAGCCGGTAAGCTGACGACGCAACGCCGCCACGCAGGGAAGGGGCGCTCGAGCCCCGATGGCCACACCATCGTGGGCTATAGGCGAGCCTCGGCCCAAGAACGCGGTAGCCGCCGCTGCCGGGCGCACTGCATTCTTCCACGCCGCTTCATCGAGTGCGGCTGTCGCGCTAGCACGCATTCTTGGCGCCCGCTGCCACGGGCGGCCGCGATGGCGGCGCATAGCTTCTGCCTGAGGGCGCTCGCTGCCTCCACCCCCGCCTGGCCAGGGAGGCGCTGCGGGACGCTGAGCGGGCGCTGGCGGGAGGTGGCTCCCGTGGATCTACCTGGACTCGGGAGGGACATCTTCTACATCCACGACGGGTTTCCTCGGACCGCCCCGGACTGCCGGGCGTTTCAGGGCGAGACCACGCCAAGCACGCCACACGCATGGTCGGGCCTTCCTAGGCCGTCAACACCTGGAGCGCGGGCCAGCGAGCCGAGGTTACTCTGCCACGCCGACGGCCGTCCGATGCGCCGCCCCTGCGGCCGCCAGCAGCCGAATCGGGCTTCGAGCTAACCTCGACGCCTTTCGCTGAGGGACCAACACACGCCGCGTCCGTGAGCCGCGAGGGCGCCACCGGGCGGGCGCTGACGCATTCTGGCGCCCGGTGCTGGACCCGCGGCGCCGCCATGCGCCGACTGGGACGCACCGCGCCGCACTCAATTTGAGGTTCGAGTGGTCGCGGCGGCGGCCTCGGAGTCTTGGTGGCGGAGTGGCGATTTTGGGGAGCCGAGAAGGTCGTGGCGCACGCATGGACTTCTACAGAGAATAGGGTCTTGACATGGTTCCCCGTTGAGTTTGTATTGAATTTAGGCCCTACTTTTTAGCAACACCCTAAAAATAAAATTTGGGCTTAATTTAGAGTTTCTATCTGGAGCTGCTTCTAAGATGGCTGCCCGTGGAGAGGCTTTGTCGGTCACGTCGAGGAAGCCAATCAGCCAATATAGCGTGTTTTTGTTCACTTATATATTTTTAACGTATAATAATCGATTGACATAGCTAGAAGTCTAGAAGATACTCCCAAACTCCGCGTCCTTCTGATTGCCTGATTAACCATGCATATATGTGAAACGAATCCAACCCCGAGGGCGAATCCAACCCCGAGGGTTAAGGCGAGTCCTTTTGTCGGTTAGAACCTTGGTATGTATTTTTGCTTTGCAATTGCACCCACAAAATAAAAGTACATGCATGGGCGTGTCTCAATCAGTTGCGCCGCCGCTACCGCCGTGATCCATGGGGTCCGATCTCCCCGTTGATCTCCTGAGGAGATCTTCCTCCGCCTCGACGACGCGGCTGACCCTCGCACGAGCCTCCGCTGTCTGCACTTCCTTCCGCCGCATCGTCTCCGACGGCCGTTTCTCTGCCGCTTCAGGTCTTCCACCGCCGGCCCGTCCTGGGTTCCTGGCCAACGATCCTTACACAACACCATTATTCTACGCAGCCCAGCCGCCCCGGCACTCTTGCTCAGGCCGCCGCCTGCTTCGTGAAAGCCGCCGACTTCAACTTGAATTTCCCCTCCCGACCAGCCGCTGGCGCGTCTGCGACGTCCGTGCTGGCCGCGTCCTCATCACCGCGGTGCCCCACTTACGATCCATGTCGAGGACCTTGTTGTCTACGACTTGCATCGCCGGCACGTCTAGGGTCCTGACCATCCCCGACGACCTTGTACCAGTTAGTAACGAGTGATGATGATGATGGCAATAACGAGGCAACAATATTCGATCGTCGTCCAATATTCGATAGTCCATTCTTGTGCCGGCCGTCGATGATGATGACGACCACGATGATGAGTCATTGCTCCGGTTCCAGGTGATGTGTATTGCTCTGTCCAAAACGCGAGGTGGTGGCCTTCGTCTTCTCGTCAACCAGCCGGCAATGGCGACGCGGCGCTGTCCTTCTCACAATCCAGGCTATGATTGGACCAGAATATTATTTTTGGTTGTGGTTTCGCCAGCACGTGCACGGCTGCGTCTGCTGGGTGCAGAAGGCTGCAAAACCTCATGCTTGTGTTTGATACAATGTGAGATGAAACTTGATCGCTGACCTACCAAGCATTGGATGTCCAAGATGGCTGTGGAGGCAGAGGATGGAAGGCTTGGTCTATTACTTCAGCAAAGAATGCACGACGATGGATCTATATAGTATGGATATGAAAACGGCAAGGCATCCAAGAACCAGAAGAGTGGCGGTACTGACAGTTCGATCCCAATAATGTCTGGCTTTTTATTGGACGATGCTTGTGGAGCAACGGAGTGGCTACGCTCTCCCGACGGGATTCAACTAGACGAAGCTGAGGACTGGATTCGTACTTCGTAATAAGAAGCCAGAAGAAGCAATATTATTTCACCTTTGGACCTCAAGATCATTGCACGTCGAGAAGCTATGCGTGTGTGTTGGAATATGACGGAACTCAAATTAGCTCTTCTCTCACCCAAGCTTCCTCCACTCGTTTCTTCTCACCAGCGCAGAAATTGTAAGAGCCTTTTCTTGTCTAGATGGATGCGTTCAATTAAACTTTTTGTTAGATTAATTAAGAACAGCATGGTAATTCAAATGGAAATTTTGGTTAGTCAAGAATCAAACCGACCTCATGTGGGAATTGTTAGACGGGTTTTTGATTGGTTTTTCTAACACTGAAACTTTAGTCATGGCACTTATCAAGAAAACAAACTTTTGTGATACGCGCCTCACCTCGGTATCCACTACTACTGATTGCTCTCATCACTGTCGGCCGCGATCACCGCCGAATTTAGCCAACCGTAGTGCTGAACATCGCTCGGCAAGCGATGAACCGCTCAGGCTGGAAAATCAGCAATCCACGACCGACTAATCCCGGGCCAGCAGTGAAGACTTAGGTCATCACCGGTTGAATCGCTCCGCAAGGGTCTCTGATGGACATAGATCACTCGCTGGGTTTGAATAAGAACCCGATAGCAATTTTGAAGACTCAAGGAACAGCCAAAAACAAACGATAGAAAAAGAAGATTGCACACGCAAATGAGTCGAATTAGGGATCTGCTTCAATATATATTACTAGATAATATATTTACAAACCGATGACAAAGAAAGCGCGGCGTCGCCGCTTCTAGTGCAGTCGCCTAGGCCGCGTTTCCGCGCCCGCAGACCGCCGCTGTAGCCGCCCAGCGTTCCATCCTCGCTGAGTATCCCTCTGTAGCAAGGATATCGGGCGATGGCTTCTCGACCTTGAAGGCGTAGATGTTGGCCTTCTCCACCAACGCCCAGCCACCGCTGGCGAGGCCGCACTCGCTTCGCCAGGTCGCTTGAGCTTAAGTGGAGGGCTTCATGGAGGCGCGTGGACGGTGAAATCCAAAGCTCTTCCATGGTGGAGTTGCCCGGCCATTGTACGCACGCCGCGTGAAGCTGCCTGGTGATCGAGGTTATGGAAAGAGAGAGGTTAATTAGCGATGGAGATGGTACCAAATCGAGGGTGCCATGGCTACATTATATAGTAACAAGCCATGGAATGCATGCGACGATTGTCATTTCCCAAGACGGCAGCGAATGAAAAACAGTCAAAGCAGCGACGACTCATCCAATGGCCGTCGGCCCGCTCCCGCACACCGGCGACGGCGCGTGAGCTGCCGCTTGCGCCGCTTTTGATCTCCAATCCCCATGCTTGGCGCAAACTGACGGGCTCACAGCTACGCTGCTTGTGCGCTGCTTTTCAATGGCTGCTTCCTCGGCTGCCACTGCGCTTCCCAAGGCACCCAATCCCCGAGCGCCCGGTTCGATCCCCCATCGAGCCAGCTTTTGACCATTTTTCAAGAACAAGTGCTCTGGAGTTTAATTAGGATTACCATTGCTATAGATGCTGCTCACTGTAAATCTCAATGATATTTATTTGATAGCATAGATAGATACTTATCTAAATAACACCATTGTTATTTTGAAAAACAAGGAATGGTTTACCCATTGCTACAAAGAACCATCACGCACCTTTAGAAGACTCCATGCCGATGGGGAGGGAGGGAGGGAGACGAGAGCCTGAGACGCAGAAACTTCTGCTACCTCTGGCTGGAGCATGAACAAAGTAGGCTTACTAGGCCCAAAACTAAAAAGACAGTTACATATGGCTATCTCTCCAGGCACTAAGTATAAGTTTTTCTTGGGATTGGCCTTGATGCACACCAAGCCAAAGTTCATCCAAGAAATCTTCCAAATGATTAAGTTTGCTTGCTGCTGATCGAAGATGATACTGTTTCTGTGGTCCAGATTATCCAACATGCTGTGAGGAAGATTTCTCTGAAAAGATTGACTCGCCAAAGGATGCCCCTCGCATTCAGAGATCATATCCAATGGCTGAAGACTGGGATCCCAGGTGACAGAGATTGAAGTCCAGCAGCTTTTGACTGAAGGAGCATTCAAAAACAGGTTTAGATTGAGTTTCCTCACAGGCTTGGTTACATAGTACACATGTGTAATCCTGTAGGGTCATGTTCTTCCTTCTCGAGAAGGTTTCTTGTATTCACCCTGTCTCTTATTAACAGCCAAAATAGAAATTTAGTGTTTACCAGGGTTTGCAGCCCCCAAAGCCATTTTGAATAAAAGGGTGAGACAGGATTGTGTCGCATTAAGATTTTTGTATGCCTTCTTACTGCTATATTTGGGGGACCTCCAAGAGTAAGTCCAAGTGTCTTTGCGTATTTTCCTCCCAGCTCATACCTTGAATAATATTCTCTAGCTCTTCTAGCTGATCAGCAGCTTCTTGTGAGAGAGGAAGATTGAAGATTGTGTCAATGCCTTTATCTAGGTAGGTAGGGGGCTTCCCCTGCCTCTTCGTCACAAAAAACACTGCCTGGGCTATTTAAAAGAATCAAACTTGTACCCAACGGATAGCTATCATGATCTTTTTGACCACGGAGTAGTAAAGTCGCGCAGACAATACTGTAGCTGTCACGCTCACTCGCGTCGTTCACGAGAGGCGTGAGAGCATGCATGGGCGTGGAGAACAGCGTTGCAGTAGTATTCACCGCCGTTAGAAACCGACAGCGTCTCCTGAACCGATGAGAAAAGCTCGCGGGCACCACCGCAAAGATCGACGGATACTAAATCAATGTCGTAAAAAACTGCCGGGTAGTGTTTTGCAAATCGGCAAAGGATCGATAGATCACCGCGCTGCAAAGCTGGCAGTAGGCATGCGATATCACCGCCGGGTGAAAATTGAGACCCGGCAGGTGATTTTCCACTTTTAGTCAATCGCCGCGACGCTTCTCCGCCTCGACTAGCTAACACTCGCACTCAATGCCGGGCGCGCATCGCTGCCACGCCCCTCCGCACAATGGCGCTGCCTCAACCACTGACATCTATCCCGCCTATTCAAACGGGTAAAGGGGGACGCTCGTGTTTTGCACCTAGTTTCTCCTCTCGTCTCTTGCATTCTGGTTCCGTCTGTAGTTCCTACCTCTCTCCTCAAAAATACAAAAGGGCTTAGTTTTTGAATTTTTAGTGTCATGGGTTTTGGATCTAGGAAATCTTTTTCGCTTATTTTTCTTGTTCTTCGTCTCGATCTTCTTTTGCTAGCAAGACTTTTCTCAGATTCCACATGACATACATGGCCTTTCTTTTGGGAGAAAAGCCCTCCACATACAAATATGCCTAGTCCAAGAAAAATGGTTTACGTAAAAAGGTGCTAGAAGAGTCTTCATCGAAGATAGAGAGACACCCCGAGCTTGCAGTTTCGTAGATGCGATGATCGCACTGCTAGGATCCGGTTAGGATCCTACTGCGACTCATATTAAGAGTCTAGAGTCTTTGTGTTTTTGGGGTGGAAATGTCGAGCAAAAACCCCGGCACAATGGCATATATCCGAATCATATGGATCCAACGGAAAAACAATGCCCATTGGACCAAGTTACTCGCGGACTTCATCCTTCGCCCAATGGTCAAGTTTGGGATGAAGACAAAGCCCGGATGAATCTTATCCTCCAACCTCCTCAGGCAGTTCTTTTCACAAGTCTCGGGCCGCATCTTCGACCCAGAGATGCTAGGAAGAGACTTACCGAGGTGGTTAAATTTTAATGTGTTTTTGTACTCTTGATTCTAGCATTGACCTATCTCGGTGAATTGGTCTTTGTTACCGTATATATTTAGTTTTATGTAAGGTCTTTTGTTATGGAAATATATGTAATCAAATTTCTTATCCGTGGTATTTTTGTTTGTTATGGATGTTGTTTGTCTCTTCGATATTTTTGAGTTCCCATTTTTACCCTTCATCGAACATGATAAAAGACTACGTTATGCGCCAATGAAATATGCTGCAATGTCGAAAATACAACGTGATATCCAAATCCAATGTGAATGAAATAAAGTTATATATGTAACAAACAAAAATACAACAAATAATAAATTTTTATTCACATCCATATGGCCTCAATGTCAATAAAAACATTCATAACAGTATGTCGCGATAGAACGCGGATATGGAATCCAACTTGCGGAAGCATCTACTGTATACATGCAGCAGAAGACTGCAACAATGCATGCATGCAAAACTCGAGTGATGTGACGAGACTGTGAATTCCTTTGCCGCTATATACAAATAACTCAGTAGTAATATTGTATTCACCGGGCCGGCTACATAACAAAATAACCGGTATTATTGTATTCACCGCCGCTACATAACAAAATAACCGGTATTGATGATTGTATTCACCGCCGGTATCTTAACACCCGCTAGTGATTTACCCCGCCTCAACAATCGCTATATAAATCAAGGCGCCGCCACATAAACACACATACCCATGACGCATCTCCACGAAGCTCGGACTTGCTCGCTTTAGCACTCACTCGGGCATCTGAAAACCACCTTTCAGCTCTTTCCCTCTCTCTTTCTAGGAGATTTGTTCATGGCTCCGTGGATATTTTTATTGGTAAGTATTTTCTTTTTCTTGTCTAGAATTTCTATATATATGCATATAAACAATATATATATATATATATACAGAGTATATATATATATATATATATGTATATATATATATATCGCTGCTAAATCCTACCCGTGGTAGTGATTATTAATCGCTACCGAGAGCCCCTCAAGGCTGAGGCGCGCTCTTCCGAAGCCTCGCTCCTCCGCCGACATCCGGAACGAGGTCCCCGAGTCCGAAACTACCGAACCCGACCGAAGCTTCGCCCAGCGGCGGAGCGTTTTGCCGAGGATGGCTGCCGCCGGTTCTCTACACCGCGCTCATCCCACACAACCCCAATCCCGCCTCCCAACCCCCGCAAGCACCCGACCGCGCCCGAATCCCCGTTGGTTCCCGAGTATCCCGTCCAGGCATTCGGCGTGGTTATCGTGACATCAGCGACTTTCTCTCACACGCCGGCGCGGCCCGGCGTTGTACTGCACTCCGACGGCTGCCATCCTCCGGCGAGTTCCCCTGCCGCGAATCGACGAGTTTGAGCAAGCTAAAAGTTTAGGCGAGCGCGCGCGCGCGCCATCCTCCCCGCCGGAGTTCCC
>JADLZK010005461.1:0-13266 GCA_015847255.1 Hyparrhenia diplandra
TGCATTTAAACAGTAATAATTGGGTTAGATCAATTCAAGTTTTTGGACTCTTGCTCCGGCAGTGGAGCTGCTCAAGAATGCATCTTTTATTTGGACTGTTGCTCCGGCAGTGGAATCACGTCACATGTGGAATGCATATGCGTAAAATATTTCTATATACAAGTCCCCCTTGCCCTTGAGCGATAAGGATATACTCCCTCCATTCCAAAAATTAAATTTATTTTAGGTTTGTCCCAAGTCAGATTTTTTTAAGTTTGACTAAGTTTATGGATAAATATATTAATATTTACAATACAAATTTAGTATAATTGAATTCATCAAGAAATGTATTTTCATAATATACCTATTACATATTGTAAATATTAATATTTTTTCTATAAATTTAGTCAAACTTAAAAAGTTTAACTTAGCACAAAAACTAGAATGAACTTATTTTTGGAATAGAGGGTATATCTCAATTATTAGTTCGGGTTGATTCTCACATAACTGTGAACAGGATGCTTGTCCAAAACCTGCTACGGAAGATCTACTTTGACAAATACTTGCCAAGCTTGTTAGGAGATTGATTCTACTAACATCTAAAGGACAATAATTTTCACCGCAGCTTCCATTATAGACATATTTGTTTGAGATTCATATAGAGAGTGTCACAACCCGTTTTCAAGTCAACGCGAGAGGAAGAACGAGAGAGGTGACGTGGCTGAATTGGCGATGAACGAGGCGTGGACGGCGGCGCCGGGGCGGGGGCAGAGGCGGCGCTTAGCGGGCGGCGTCGGGTAGCGCCGGCGCGATAGGTGCGGCGGGGCAAGCGCAGCGGCGCCACGGGCGGCGCGGGCAGGTGGCGGCGGCACGGGTGAGGGCGGCGGCGGCGGCTCGAGCCGAGAGAGGATAGGATAAACCCTAAATTATTTCTTTCTTGATTGTCTCACGATAGTTGCCCCCATATTTATATAAGAGGTTTACAATTGCTAACGGGCCAGGCCCATTAGTCTTTTTTCTAACTCACTTTAATTTAATCTAATAATTATAATAATAAAGCTAAATAATAATTAAATATTCAGCCACTCCGCTTTATTAGGGACGACTGGGCCGACAGATCCGACATCTCTCCCCGCTCGAGATTCAGCTCGCCCCTCGAGCCGGAATTCCGGATAAATTTTGTTGAAGAATTCAAGATCTTTCCCACGAAGCATCTACTTGCAAATGGGTTTGTTTTTCCATTTGATGAGCACTTGAAGCTTCACCTTGGCGGACTCTCGATTTGAGCATTAATTCAGGTTCAGGGCACCGGTGTGCCATCATGAAACCAAGGCATCTGCCGGAATATCTGTAGAGGTATCTCCCCACGGTGTGGTTTGAGCATGCTGACATGAAAGGCGTTGTGGATGCGGGTTCCGTGAGGTAGATTCAATGCATATGTAACTGGAGTAATAATTTTGCCGTCTTCGAAGGGTCCAAAATATTTGGGAGAGAGCTTGCCTTTGGTTAAATCGTAAATAGTTGCCACAGGTCGGGATAAAAGTTTGAGCGCACATAATCACCCACTTTAAATTCTCTCTGTCGTATGTTTAGCATCAAAATATTTGCGATAATAATCCCGAGATAATTACAAACGAACCTTGGTCCGATTGAGAAAAGCATCCCATTGAGTGAGTAAGTCATCCACGGCCCGGGTAATGTTGTCTCACCCGGATGATAACCACGGATGGTAGGGGGTCGCCCATATACACAAGTTTGAACGGTGTTGTTTTTGGTCGATGCATGGAATGAGGTATTATAGCAATATTCAGCCCAAGGTAACCATCTTACCCAATCCTTTGGTTTGTCACCGACCAAGCAAATAAGATACATCGTAATAATTTTGTTGACGACGACCTCACCGGCCATCCGCTTGAGGATGATAAGTCGACGTTGGTGATAAAATAATGTTGGACAGTCTCAAAATTTCTTGCCAAAATTGGCTCATAAAGATCACATCTCGATCACCAACCACGCATCTTGGTAGGCCATGTAATCGAACAATCTCTCGAGAAAAATTTCGAGCCTACCAAGTTGGTTGCCGATATGGATGCGTAAAGAGGTATGAAGTGAGCATACTTGGAGAGACGGTCAACCACCGTTAAGATTACCGATTTGGATCCAACTCTGAAGAGCTTCAATGAAATTCATGGAGATGTCCTCCCGTGACCGCTCGAATTGGTAAAGGCCGAAGAAGTCCAGCTGGATGAAGATGTTTAGTTTTTGTTGCGTTGACATACCAAGCAATCATTCGTAAAATCGGTGACAATGCGTTTATCATGTTTGACAAAGAAGGTCCGACGAAATCGATGCAATGTTTTTCGTGATGCCCTCGCAGTGCTGAATCATGAATTGCATGGAGAATGGTCTCAAGATGTTTGGATGATTTGGAAAGCCATACCTTTTTGTTGAACAAGATCAAGCCATTGCGAACTTCCCATGCAGAGTCCTTTTCCGTTGATTATAGAATCAATAAGGCTTATAGCTTCGCCATTTGAATGCAATTTACTCACGTAGGCGGGTCAAATAAGCCCAATTGAATTTCAGAGATAGCCATGATAGAAAATTCATCTCGAAGTTCGACGAGATAATGCGTCGCCCACCACATTGGATTTACCCCGTTTGTATTCCACGGTGAAATCATAGCCAAGTAATTTGCTAACCCATTGATGCCGAGGAACCGTAGACGACGTTGATCTAGAATATATTTAAGACTATAATGATCCGACCGATAATAAATGGGCCCCCCTGCAGGTATGTCGCTAATGTTTTGATCACGTTACCAATCCCTATGAGTTCTCTTTATATTTATCGTGCATACGCTTGCTAAAGTAAGCTATTGACCATTACCCCGATGTAAAAACAACACCCATATCGTATTGCGCACGCATTACATTCCACCACAAATAGTTTATTAAAGTCCGAAAGTTGAAGAACTGGTGCCGATGATAAAGTCCGCTTAAGGTGCTCAAAGGTCGTTGTAGGTAAGGGTGTCCAACAAAAATGAATCCTTTTTAAGAAGATCACCAAAGGACGTGCAATTGTACCATAATCCATAATAAACTTTTTCGTAGTAACCTGCAAGCCCGAGAAAACCTCGCAATTCGGAGAGTTGTAGGTAGCGGTCCAAGCAAATGACGGCCTCAATTTTCTCTCGATCAACGACCACTCCAAAGATCCGATATAATATGTCCCAAATAACCCAATTGTGATTGACCAAAGAGGCATTTAGATTTTTTTAAGAAGATATTGTGAGATGCTAGTACCTTGAAGACCTCTTCCACATGGCTTAGATGCTCGGATCAAGATTTGCTAAATATGAGGATATCATCAAAGAAAACCAAAGACAAACTTTTCAGAGAAACGGTCCTTAAAATATCATTCATCAACGCTTTTGAAAGGTTGAAGGTGCATTGCATAAACCAAATGGCATGACCAAAAACTCAAAGTGCCCATGATGTGTTCCAAAGTCGCTTTTTTTCGATGTCCGGGGATGGCGCGCATCGGGTGATAGCCCGAGAAAGCCAGATCTAATTTGGTGAAGAATTTAGCACCTTCTAACTCATCCAACAATTCAAAGAATAACCGGTATTAGAAATTTATCTTTCAAGGTATTACTATTGAGCTCCCCGATAATTAACACAAAATCGTCAAGTCTTATCATGCTTCTTGTAAAGGAGTGTGATGAAAAATGGCGAAGTGCTATACGGATGATACCTTGTTGAAGCATCTCTGAGCATTGTCGTTCTAGCTCATTCTTCTCGTCATGACGAGGGTAACGATAAGGACGTAATAACAATCGACCGAGTAGGATCCCTTGAGATGAATTCTATGATCATAACGTGGCTGAGGTGGGAGTCCCGAAGGGTCTCTAAAAAAGTCTGTTGGAATTTGCATAATAAGGAATCTATAGGCACATCAGAGAAAGTATATGAATACCTAGTGTGGAATTGTTTTTTTAGAGAGGTCGTGCTATGTGATCGGCTGTCCTTTTCGCTTTAACTTCATAATGAGTTTATTGAAATTCCAAACAATATTTCCCAAGGAACTCACCAATCCACACCCAAAACAACATCATAGCCTTCCAATTTAATGCTGAAGAAATCTACTTTTAAAACTTTCAAGAGTAGCAATAGAAAATTCAATATCATCATACCTCCCAACATTTGTTATATGTTGTCCATTAGCTTACAAAAGAACCTTGAGGGGACGATGTAAGGAAGAACTTTGAGGTCCAGTTTTATAGCCAAATCGTAATCCGTAAAAATTGTGTGTTGAGCCAGAATCCAATAAAACCAATAAATTGGTGTCATTTATATTGATAAGTAATTGCATGGTAGGACAATTAGATATGCCGTTAACCCATGAACCGATATTTGAACATCCGCATATCCTTTGTTGCGCATCTTTGGAGGTCCAATTGACGCTTGGCGGTGTAGAGACGCTTCAGCCGCTGCTATGGCGCCTCAATATCGTGGTTGATGTAGTTGGACGCCGACCAATCGAGGTGCTAACCCAAATGATATGAAGCATAGCCCGGCCGCTTTGGAGGAGAGGTGTTGTACCTTATTCAGCGTTGTCGTGAATGTATTTGTGTACCGGCCCAAATCTCCCGATTGGCGCGATGTCACAAATCACCAAGATGATTATGTAGTGAAGTTCCAAAACGCCGGGTAATAGCGCGCAGAAAATTCTACCCAAGTTGGTTGACCCACTTCATTTTCCCAACGAATAAACCAAGATAATGCGTTCCTTGAAGATGGAACGAAGCGAGCTGCACCGATCATTATCAATAATTCCTTGAGCGAGAAAAAATTTATTACACTTATATGTACTAATGAGAAGGGTCACCCTTGCCATCATACTCCTAAAAAATAATTTAATATTATTGTTGGTCCGTCTCGGGATTTTCCGGCAAGAATTTAGGTGGAGATTCTCAGAGGGAATTTCTCGGGAATTTTCGTATCAATTTCTAGATGAAAATCCGGACCGGTCCCACCGGCCGCACTAATTGGGAATCGGAGGTGCGGCGGATGGGGGCTCATCGGTGTCCACAGACCAAGAAAGCGCTTGGAGTGGCTGGGATGTACTTACCGATGATGGGGCCGAATTTGCCTCTCCATGGTTTGGCCTCCATGGCGCGATATGTATCATCGATGATTTCGCTGACCTCCTCCGTGATGGATCTTCTCTCGTTAAAGGCCATTGGATCGCCTAGTCTCCTGATACCAATTGCCACAACCCGCTTTCACCAACGCGAGAGGAAGAACGAGAGAGGTGACGCCGCTGAATTCGCGGCGAACGAGGCGTGGACGGCGCGCGATCGGGCGGCGCAGGAGGCGGCGCTAGCGGGCAGATCGGTAGCGCCTGGGCGGCGGGGTTAGCACGCGGCGCACGGCGGCGACGCGGCAGATGAGCAGCGGGGCGGCTGGCGTGTGGTGAGGGCGGCGGGCAAGGGCTCGAGCCGAGAGAGGATAGGGTAAACCCTAAATTATTTCTTTCTTAATTGTCTCATCGATAGTTGCCCCATATTTATATGAGGGGTTTACACTGCTAACGGCCAGCCCATAAGTCTTTTTTCTAACTCACTTTAATTTAATCTAATAATTATAATAATAAAGCTAAATAATAATTAAATATTCAACCACTCCGCTTATTCGGGGCGACTCACGACCAATGGCGACAGAGAGACAGATCGATTTATTACAAAGGTGATTTGTAGTGGGGTGGAAAAGGAAGAGGCCAGGGAAAAGGTAAGATGGTGAGAGGAGACCGCGCACACGACTCCTTCCCTCCCCCCACACACACACCCCCACACCCCCCGCGCTCACGCCCCGGTGGTGAGCTCTCCAAATCCCCCGCCCCTCCTCCTCCTCCTCCTCCGTGTGCCCGCCCCCGATCTCAAGGGTCTCACCGCCGCTTTCGAGGCCCCGCAACTCTCGATCGGTTGCCCCTGCATCTTCTTGCATTTTGTCTATGGTTTGACTAATAATGAGTCCACTTAAGTTTTTTCTTTTCAATCATAGGCACCGCTGCTGCGTTTTTCATTAAATAGGAAAGAGTTAAAGGATTTGCGACAAAAAGCAAGGTAACCAAGTTGTTACCCCCAACCAATCCCTAATCGTCCGTATAAATCAAAGATTACGTTGAAACAAATTGGCTTCGACCATCGACGATGGCTAAGAAACCGATCACACAAGATGGCCATGAGATCAGCTCCCGCATGCTTGAACCCCCGTTAGGGGCACCCGCTTGTTGATCTCGCCATGAATCACTTCGCTAGCATTACCGCCAGCGTTGAAATCCCTCCGAACATCCTTGCATTTCTTTCTTTTTTTTTAGAGCATACAACCGATTAGAAAGACCAGAGAATTGAAACCCCTTTGGTACCCAATTTTGGGAACACTCCTCTTATAAGTAGGCAGCTACCTTAGCCGACAGGCCGCCAAGCGATCGCGATACAAGACAAGCCAGCGCGAGCGATGCTCTACAAGCACACCACCTCTTCTTCCCGAGCCCGCCCACTCGCCTCGCCCTCACCGCCCGCCCGGGCGAGCCCCTAGAGCGCCGCATGGGCGCCGCCTCCCCTCGCCACCATCTTCTTCTCCAACCCTCGCCACCGAAGCACCGCGGCCACCGAAAGCTCGCCGCCGCCATGGATTCCCCGGCGACCTCCCCGCCGCCTACCCATACCCACCGGATGGGGCTCGCCACAGCCCCGGCTCGGCTGAGGCCGCCACTGCCATCACGGCCGAGCCGCCACCACTCGCCCAGCGTTCCACGCAGCGCCCGAGCGGCCGACGGATTCTATACCCGGGGAGAGGATGGAGGCGAGGGAGCTACGCCGGGCGACCTCGCCGAACTCCTAAACCGCGGCCGGGCGGCGGAACCCTAAAGCTATGGGACGACGGGCGGAACCCTAAAGCTAGGGGCAGCGGCGGCGCCGCCTCGCCTTTCCACAGCCGCCGCGGGGCGCCATCGCCGCCCGGCCACTCCGCCACCCAGCCCGCCCCCTCAGCCTTTGTAAGACGCTAGCGTCAAGGCTGCGCGCCACGCCGCCGCGGCGCTGCTATATGATATGAAGCGGCGCAAGGTGGGCGATAAGGATCGTGGCTCTTAAGTGATGATGAAAGCAAAATTTTCCCAAGAATAGAAAGAAGAAAATCGTCAACTCAGCGACAACAAAGCCCAATCTATTAGAAGAGAAGAGCCCACACGTCTCTTGGTTCTGCTGCTGCATGGGCCAAGCAGTTCTTTGACTTGACTTGTCAATGCATGCAGAAGACCCGTCCATGGTCCATACCTGCAACATACGGCCCATACAGTGTTACTTTATCTTTTTTTTTTCCAAATCAGAGATACAGAGAAAAGAGAAAGGGTGCATTTCCGCCTTATTGGATGCCTAGCTCCTACAATTAGTTTAGAAGCGGGCAAGATTCGCCTGCTTATGCCAAGCCTAGAGCTTCCAAACTGAGGAGATGCTTCACAGCTTCACTTCACTGACTACACTGGGTACCGATACACTTATTCAAAATCAAGGACCAACAAACGTGGACTAAGGGCCTGCTTGGTTTGCCTCCAAAACTCGCCCAACCAAAATTGTGGTATTGCTAAATCGATGACGTTTAAGTGGTTTTCATACCAAAGCGTGTGCCAATCGCTCTAAATTTAAATCCGTGATAAAGTTTTTGCCAACTAATCTAGTTTATGCCAATACTTTTGTCAAAGTCTTGGTAAGCAACCTGCCGCTATACCAAAATTTTTTGCCAAGTTGCAACCAAGCAGGCCTAAAAAGCTCCAGATCTATGATCTAGTGGAGGCAGCGCACGCAGCACGCTGTGATTCCCCGGAAGGCCATCACATTCACGTTGACGGCGGATGCTCATGCCGTGCTCCTCCAAGTCGATGGCTGGCTTTACAGAGCCATCTCTGCACCTACCACACATTATCTTCTGAACGGAGGCTACCGTGGTACACTGCTCTCATCCCTAGACAACAAATTTCGTTTTACTTTAAGCCACAAGAGACAGGAAGGAACGGGCAACCACGTCCACATGTATGTACTCACTGCTGGCAGCTCAGCGCTGCCTTCTCACGTGAGCAGAGCTCCACCAGTATCATATACTGTATGTAGACCGGTTGTCACTTTGTCAGCATCTGTACTACTGCCATACTACGGTCCATTCCTCACTGCTCACTGCACAGGTTGATACTTTCTGGTCACCAAACCACTCTGTAACAATGGTCCTGAACCCCTGATCAATCTTTCGAAGGAAAAAAATTAGTACTGATCTACCATAACCAACCAGAAAAACAGACTCGTCCATCAACACACTACCCACCCCGTTCGCTGGATTCATCGTTGTTGTAGCTTTTTTTTTAGATAAAGATCGTTGTTGTAGCTGATAAGCCAGTTGATGTTGATTTGTCGTGAGAGAAAGATACTATACCATGGCTGATAAGCTCCAGCAAATAAGCTCAAGAGAAAGATAGTTTTTTTTTTAGAACATGCCTTGTATTTCACAAGAGAAAGATAACCCCTCCGAGAAAATCACGGTGGCAGGGGAAGGTACTCAGCTCAGGTACATGGTGCTGCCAATGATGAATGATTAAAGGCACCGAAAAAGAGGTTAGGACAGCGTGGCGTCCCGGGTAATTTCGCAAGAAACAACCGACAGCTTTACCATGTTCTGTGTGACTTCTATCCATCCAGAATCCAGATCTCCTTCCACATGGCCGGGGGTAAAGGACGACTAAAGGTGCCCTGCCTGGACTGGACCTGGATGAAGTTTCGCCTGCGAGTTCACTGTGGCTGGAAACGAACGATTCTGTCCGGGTGAGGTTGGTTCCTGATCTGTCCGGGTTGTCATTTTACAATCATGTGCGTTTGTGTGTTGTGAATCTTGTGATGGTGAGCGAGAGGAGAGGACCAACAATGCATCATCTTTGTACTACTGAGCCTAAGAGTACCGACAAGGTAGGTTAGGTACAGTACCCACCATGGTGACTGCATCCATCCATGCTCTCATGAGTCTAGAATAATTCAGAAGTGGACCAATGTTTGTGCCTTCGTGGACCGACCTCCTGCATGCTCGTGTGTTGTGGACACAAGTACGGTACCACTCCTACTGGTTTGGAACAGTACGAGACACACGCTTCAGCTCAGTTACGAATATCTTGTTGCAGACTTGATGTTACGAAGGAAGAAATGTAGACTGTGATTCTTGACTTGAGCTAGCTGCAGTATGTAGAAGGAGGAGTGTGACAATCCATTTACTGAACTCTTGAGCTATACTCCCTCCGTCCAAAATAAATGACGTGCTTCCCGAGAAAACATCTATCTAAGCAATTATATATTAAAATAGAATTAATATTTATATTACATAATTAAGATCAACCAAAAGAATTTTGATCTAGTTTTTTAACAAATTTATTTGGAGATTTAAATCTTCTATTTTCTACAAATGCCAAACATTTCCTAAGACGAAAATCCAAAACGCCGTTTATTTTGGGATTTAGGGAGTATCAGATACAGAGTACAAAGAACAACCAACAGAATCTAATTCTCCTGAAAGGCTGAAAAAGGATCAAACTCAAAGTGAAAGCAATGCTCAACTAAGCACACTTACTTGATCAAGCTAAGACACTTCGATATTTATCTATCTATAATAACGGACTTATTAATCTCTATGCATTTCTATGCAGTAGTAACTAATACAAAATGTATTCAAATCAAACGCAAATCTCGCGTTTCCGCTTCAGGGGAAGCAATCTCTTGGCCGCCACCTTCATCGGCGGCATCTTCTCAGCCCGCTGCTCCTCCTGTTGCTGCTGCTGCTTCCTGAGCGCCGCCGCCTCCTCCTGAGCCTGAGCCTTGGCGCGGCGCCATCCGAGGTGCGCCGCGAGGTCCTCGACCTCGACCTTCACCACGTCCTTCCTCACCCCAATGTCAGTGATGTACCTTCCGGCACAGTAGACGCCAGCGGTGACGGCGGCCATGCCGAGCGGTCCGGCGGCGAGGAGCTGGAACGGTGTGGAGAAGAGCGCGGCGAGCGGCACGCTGACGGCGGACGCGGCCTGCCCACCTCCCGATCCCGTCGTCGTCGCCGTTGGCGGTGGCGGCCGGGAGGAGCCCCTGTCTTGCAGTAGAGCGCGAAGTCCTCGCAGTTGTTGTCGAACACGTCGTAGTCGCCGAAGCCGTTCTGGAGGAGGTGCATGGCGCGGCGCACGGCGGCGTCCGGGGAACCGTCGGCGCGCGCCGTGGTGCACGTCCCGCCGCGGAGCTTGGCGAGGAACGCGGCGGCCGGGACGCCGTACTCGAAGCGGTGGAGCGCCCCGCCGAGGAGGAAGCAGTCGAGGCAGGTGAGCACCACGCCGCTGTCCGGGAGCTGGAAGCCGCAGTCCGGGAATGTTGGGCACTCGTCGGAGCCCTGTGAGAGGAGGAGGCTTGATACGGCGATGGCCGAGTCCAGACCCGCCGTGCCCGCCTCCTTCTTCCGCGTGAAGTGCACCACCTTGCTGCCGCCGACGTAGATCCCTGTGGATGACGGCACCTCGCGTCAGTTAACAATATGGCACACTAGCTCCGTAGTCCGTACAGTATGATGGCAACTCCATCATCATCATCCAGTAATCCCATTCATGAGTAACACCAATCTAATGAGTGCATTATCATGGTTTAGGCATGTTGAGATGCAAAATTGGATCTCAAATAATTATCGACATTATTGCCGAATCAAAATGATTTAGCTCAGCTAGTTACGAACGTAAGAGGCAAGAAAACAAACACTATGCATGCATGTGGAGAAGTACCCCATGCTATGCTTGCCGGCATGCCATTCCCCACATATGCCAGTGATAATCCATCGGATGTGTGGGAAGGACGTCCATAATGTGGGGAGACAAAATGTCGGTCCCTATAGGGAGGCAGCTCAGAGGGACAGGATGTTGAAGAGTGAGACCTTTACGCTTCCGGATGCAGATCAATGGTCGGTGAGGAGATGCAAAGCAAAAGAGCCATGGTAAGTCTCTCAGCTGGAGCCTGGCCGCCTGGCCAAATGCATGGAGAGAGAGAGAGGGTAGGCATCGCAAGGAACAAAGTCGAAAAGCGCTTCTTGTTGGTCACCGGATCCGATGACGACGACGACGACGACGAAGTTACTAAAAGGTGGTGATAAGCATTCTTTGGTAAACAAAGTACTAGTATATGGGTTTGTAATTAATTGATATCTCAAATCATCACTGGAAGTCTGGCACATCTATCTGATCCGTGAGTAAGTTCATTCATCAGTATCCCTACTATGACTATGAGCAAGCAGCAGCTGCAGACATCCAAAGTCCGTCCAATTAGAACGTACTAGTACGAACAATAGGAAAGGGCAGAGCTATGAGCTGGTGACTGGTAACTGGTGACCACGAGCAGAGTGTTTTGTGTACGGATGCCTGATGGACACGGCATTCGGAGGCGCCAAGAGCATCCTATGCACTCGTGCCACCGACACAGGTGCGAGCGGCCGAGCAGGACTACCAATGAGCAGTCGCAGTGACTCATTCAGCGCTTGGACTTGGGCGATTGATACGGCATTACGGCTGCAGGCTGCTCCCTACTACCCAACATATGCGTGCGTACGAAGAGAAAAAGTCACTGCTGCTAAGAGCTCGTAACTTGCAATGGCCAGACCACTGTCCCACTGCACAAATTAAACAAGGGTAACAATGCTGCTCCAAGCAAGTTGTGAGGCTCATTGGCTCGAGAGTTGAGTGAGTCTAATAAGAGCACGTAAAAGCAGAGGAAATGCAGGCTCATTGGCCACTGCAGGCTACTCTGAATCACGCACGGATGGATGGGTTGAGTTGCATCGGCCGGCCGGCGTTCTGCATGCCTGCGCGCCGGGGAAATGCAGAACCAAACCAACCACCGGCGAATTGAAGCCACAACTTTCTTCCAAGTTGGGTTCCTTCCAACGACCCGCCCGAAAACGAGAATGCGGACGCCGGAACCGAAAGGGACGAGCGCAATTTGGCGTCCCTGCGCGGCCGGATTGGGAAGGCGATGGAATGGGACTGAGAGGAGGAGAAGTAAGCGCGGCTTGGGCTTACCGTGGTGGGAGTAGGTGTATCCGGCGCGCCAGGTGTAGATGTGGTCGCCGGGCTTCATCTCCGACCGCTCCACCCGGTGAGACAGCAGCCCCATCGTCGTCGTCGTCGTCGCCCCACCCGGCTTCTTCTTCCTCCTCCTCCTCCTCCCTGGCCTGGGCACGTACGTCGTCGGCCGCCGCGCCTTTAGCCTTCAGCGTGCACCGTTGCGTTACGCTGTCATAGCGAGCCGGCCCGCCCGTGACGCGAGTGAGAAGAGAAGGTGAAGCGAGGACGTCGTGGTCCGGTGAGTCGTCGTCACTCGTCAGGGCCCTGGCGGCTGGCGGTAGTGAGCTGAGGGGAGGAGTGAGGGAGGCTGAGGCCTACTAGGCTACTACATGCGCGAGCGCATCAACGGAAGGACGAAGGCGCCGCTCGCGCGCTCTAGCTCTCCGGTCTCTGATCGGGGTGGTTGGGCTTCAAGTGGTAGCGGATCGATCCTAGTCCTACGGGTTAGTTAATTTATCTTGTGGACCGAGGTCTCGGCATGTGCGTGGATGTGGCTGCACAGCAGGTCAGCAACGTGATCTGCCGTGCAGCGCTCGGGATTAGCGACTGATCGATAGTATACTGATGTGTACTCCATGCACCATGCCCACTAGTATTTTTATTTTTTACTCAGCCGTTCTGGGATTCGTGTCTAAGCCTGGAAGCTGATGCATACACACACACAACACACTCTCTTCATCTTGTTTTTCATCGGATCCGTTCCTAAAAACAACTGTGTTTTTAGAATGGAGGGGTACTGCGTTCCAAACTACAAATCGTGTTATACATCGATTTTTTTTAAATACATATTTAAATTGATATACAATATTTTAAATAGGTAGTATATAGCGATTTAAATATGTATTATCTATAACATATATTTAAATACGTAATAATAAATTGATTCAGTCAAAAATGCATAATAAATTCTATATGTCAAAAACAAAAATCAAGCTGACTCACAATTTAGAAACGAAGGAGTAACTCTTGTTCGTGCAAATAGCGTATGTAACAATTTTTAATTTATCATTTTACTGAATTGTTTTTTCATAAAATATGAATTGTATTAGCGTCAAAGTTGTCTTGTTAGATATTTTTATTTTTGACTATGACTATAGAAAAGAG
>JADLZK010005463.1:0-17746 GCA_015847255.1 Hyparrhenia diplandra
TTGGAGGTTTGCACCAAATCATCAAAATCATTGGTCATGGCGTCATCCATTTTCTCTGCACATTGCTTATGTGGAATTCACCTCATGGTATGCATGGATTTATCCCTCATATTCTTATGTTGATTCTTGGTATGGGTCTTTATATTATGGAGGGATGTCGAATTATCACGCTTTTATCAATGATCAAGAGCCGAAATATTTTTATATCGGTCATGCATATTCTGCGGCGTGAATTCGTAGGGCCGATACTTTGTTATCATACGAGCATGCAATATAGCCGATGAATATTTATAACCATCGTGCTATTTAAAGAAGCCCCTAGAGAATTTTACTGGTAACATAAGGCCCTGGGGGCAAGAAGAAGCTATATATATGATTGACAAACTTAGCCGATCACATGTATATTTAATCATGGTTTTTATTTGTTTATCAAGTTCAACCGATTGAATTTATGCATGTTTAAATCGTAGCTAATGTTCAATCATGTTGGAGCCGATTATATGCGCTTTTGCAATCGTGCCTTATTTTTGTCAAGTTTGGCCGATTAATGGTGTTAATCGTGCTTTTAGATATTTGCATATGAAATATGTGCAAAGAGCAAAATTGCTTGCTCAAGGTGCATCCGGCTTTGAGGTAAGAGACTTTCATTTACAACAATTGCCGATGCATGAAAGTTTGCTTGTTTTGATTCTAGTAAAGATTCGGTTCAACCAAAGTTAATTGGACAAACCGATGTTATTAGTAATTTGGGAAAGCAATGTAAAATTCTTTTTAAATCGGTCTATTTCTGTTTTTGAACAATGGTAGCACCGATTTAGGAGATTGGAGAACTCCTCTCTTGTCTTTTGCGGGATCCTAGTGCTAAAGTTGACAAGAATATTTGGCCGCTTGCTTTTTTTAAGTATACATTGTATAATGGTGACCTTTATAGGAGGACTGCCGAAGACTTGTTGCTAAAGTGTCTAGGGGCTGATCAAGCCACGAGTAGCAAAAAGGGGAAGTTCATGAAGGCATTTGTGGGACGCATCAATCGGCTCCAAAGATGAAGTGGTTATTGAGGCGGGCTGGTTTTACGTTTGGCCTACTATGATGGCGATTGCTTTTCGTTACTACAAAGGTTGTGAAGAGTGTCGGCGGTTTGGGAATATTCAGCTAGTGCCGGCCGCTATGCTTCATCCTATAATCAAACCGTGGCCTTTCCGGGGTTGGGGCTTGGATTTCATTGGCGATTCATCCTTCGAAAGGACATAAGTTCGTCTTGGTTGCTACCGACTACTTCACTAAATGGTCGAAGCGGTTCCATTGAAGAACATGACACACAAGGAGGTAATTGAGTTCATAACCGAAGCACATCATTTATAGATTCGGCATTCCTCGGACATTAACTACAGACCAAGGAACATCATTTATGGCGAAAAAGAGGTAAAGGATTTTGCCGAATCATATAAGATTAAGATGCTCAATTCATCTCCATATTATGCTCAAGCCAATGGTCAAGCGGAATCAACTAACAAGACTTTGATCGAGCTTATTAAGAAGAAAAAATAGAGGAACATCCAAGAAGGTGGCATGAGGTCTTGTCGAAGCTTTGTGGGCTCATCGCATATCGAGGCGCGGTGCAACTAAAGTTACTCCTTATGAGCTGAATACAAGCTATAAAGGAAATTGAAAAAGACAAAGCCCGTATTGCAAGAGCCTACAACAAGAAAGTCAAGAGCAAATCGTTCCAAATCGGTGACTTAGTTTGGCAAACTATTTTACCCGATAGGATCGAGGAGCAATCAATTTGGCAAGTAGTCACCCAATTGGAAAGGTCCTTTCAAGGTGGTCAAAGTGATATTTGGGAAATCCTATGTGCTTGAGTCAACAAGTGATGGAAAACGCCAAGATAAGGCGATTAACGGGAGGTATTTGAAAAAAGTATTTCCCTAGTGTTTGGCAAGAGGCCTAGTGCTCTCAAACAATGGCGATGCATGCATCGCCCTTAGAATAAATGGCCGATACATGGTATCGCCCTTAGTCACCTGGACAACCGATACGATGGGCATTCGTGTTGTTTATTTTTTCTTATTTTGTTTTGAGGGTTCGGTCCACCTCCTCACCAAAAAAAGGGGGGGCATGTGTTGACACCCAAAAATGGCATAGGCTAAACCATCGCAAAATTCGCACTTAGCCATATTTTTGAGGTCCAAGTCACCTAGAATTTCCGGACTTAGCCAAATTCTCAAGGAGGATCGAAAACGGCTTTTCACGGGGAATGTGACAGGACTCATCGACGGACTCACCGGGCGCGTCCGTCCGGCGTCCGATCACCAAGGTCCGGCCGGTCGCACCTCCGGCCGGGAACCGACCGGGACGCTTCCCGCGGCGTCCGGTAGGCAAATATCCGTCCGGCCGTCCCGGCCGGGTCAGCCGGGCGCCAGTACCGCAGAACCTCGGCCGTGGGGCGACGCTATCGACGAGCGCCCGGTCACCCCGACGCAGGCCCGTGTCCGCATTTGATCCGAACCGATTTGTTTCCAATCGTGTTTAGGTCGGTTTTGATACTTGAAAGCGTCAAGGCGGTTTCCTAAAGGATAAGACCACCCTCCTCTATATAATAAAGAGGTTCATGGCGATTTGATCCCATCTACATCCAATCGACAAAAACACATCTACTACCGTCTTGCTTGTAGGTCATCCTCCCTCCTTCTTCTTTCGCCGATGCCATGAACGGAAGATCGGCGACAACAACGCGCCCTAGGCGGTCGGGCCGCTAGGGCAGCCCATAACTATTTATGCACCCCCGCGGGGTCCGGCCCGGCGTGTGGGGTTTCGGGTTTCAAGAGACTTCGCCGGCGTGTCTTTGCGTACAGCGCCCCGGCGAGGCTCCTCCGACGGCGTGTCTTTGCGTATCGCGCTCATCGTTGGAGGCACAAGGTCAGGTGTGGATATCTCTAGGCTTGCGATCCCGATTTTCGGCTTGCCCCACGTAATTTATCTAGCTCTTGTTTTGGTGTGTGTTACCGATTTTTATCGTCAACACATGCAAATCTCGATTTTGTGTGTGTTTGCTTCTTATCATGGAAATCATGCATGGACCAGGCAAACGGCAAAAGCGATGTTGCAAACCAAACAATCTCTAAACCGCTCGTTAATTCCTGTGTTCAATGCGAAACGTCATATACTCGTATAATATAGTAAGACTTTGAGTAGGTGTCGTTTTATATTTTTTTATTTGAGGGGTAACCGACTTTATTTAAACCACAGCTGGGTTCACCAAATTACAAACGCCAAATGGCGTGAAATAAACCAAACATGTGCGCCTAAACTTGATGAAATTAAACTTCTAGCTATACAATGGGCATCTGTGTTTGAACTCCTGTTTTCATGCACAAAATCAGCTTGTTGGAAGTCAACCGATCTAGCCTTGATCTCCCTAACAATCTGCCCATATACACCCATACCTGGCCCCTTCAAGCTTCTTATAACATTCTCACAATCAGAGGCAATTCTGATGGATAGCACGGTGAGATCAGCAGCAAGATCAAGTCCCTCTCTACATGCTACTGCTTCAGCGATTTCAGCATCAACAATCCCCTCGAGAACGAGGCCTGATGCTCCTAGGAATGCACCATCTTGATCTCTTGCTATAGCAGCCACCGCAATCTTCTTTGAATTCTTGGACAGTGCCGCGTCAACGTTGATCTTCACAAAACCAACCTGAGGTGGTAGCCATCTTCCTGCTTTATGCTGACCACCCGCCTTTGGTAATTGCTTTGGCTTGGGATTAGAATCTTGAAGCTCTTCACAGTAGGTGTCGTTTTATAAGGAGACATGTGTTTCTAAAACTTAAAAGTAGCAGTATTCGGAGAGGAATGGAAACGACGACTCATCCGATTTTAGGCCCATCTCATCTTATTTATGGGCTTTGGCCATCACGAGCACAGGCCCACTTCGAATCGAGCCTGTAAAGCCTGGCGCGGTTTCTTTTTTTTTTTTTTTTTTGGCGAGGAAAAGCCCACTGCGGTTCTTCTCCCAAGCGGCAAGAACCAAATCTGCTACCGCGACCGCCGCCGAGAAGCGAAAAGGCCACGGCAAAGGCTTTCGAGGCTTCTTCTATGAGTGTTGCCTCCCACACGGGACGGACACACCACGGGTCCACATCTCCTACTCCGGGTATGGCGGAAGGAGGAGCTTGCGGCTCTGGTTGCAGTTCAGTGGTCGAGCTTTCTGCTCCCTCAGGCTGCTGCACACACTTGTTCGTCGCACACCGTCTTGATGGCCAGCGCGCGATAGATCGGCGGAGCAGGAGATCCAATACTACGAATCGATGGATTTGGACCTCGCCATACTTGAAATTGGGGGTAGAGTATGTACTTTTTATTGTCATTATTGTCATTGCAGCAGCTAGTTTTTTTTGTGATTAGGACAGATGAGTGTTTTGTTTTCATTCTTGGATTGAATATTGATCTGATTTTTTAGGAATAATATTGATCTGATTTTTATCGTACATCACTATGCAGTAGACTGCCTTGTGTTGTGGTTGTGGGTAAAGGTTACACAACGGATTACTTGTATTTTTAGTAGTACTCCACGGCCACGCCCAAAGGATTTTTGTGCAAATTTTAGTAGTAATCCGTTGTGTTGACAGTTTTGTGCAAATTTTTTGAATAAGACGAGTGGTCAAACTTAAAGTTAAAAAAGTCAAACGAACTACAATTTGAAACGGATTTAGTATTAGTTTTGAATAAGATGGTAACTTTGGGAGAGTTCAATTAACCTGTCAGTAAACCTTGTTTGATAGCAGCAACTTTGGTGATCAGTAACTTTTGCTCTGCTGTTTCAGAATATGCTTGATAGCTACACATTGTAGAGGAAGAAAGTATCCAGCAGGAAGAATGGATGACACAGGGGATGCTCTGAGGTCCTGCATGGAGCAGCTGCTCCTTGTGAGGGACGAGAAAGAGCGGCTTTTAATTGAAGCAACCAGTAAGATCTCTTCTGAGCAGAAGAAGATGCTACATTTACAGCAGAAGTTTGAAGATGCAAACAAACAGTTTGAGAAGGTCATTACAGAAAACCACAATCTTTGCAACATTGTTGCGTCAAAGGAGAAGCTAATCAATGAGCTGAAAGAATCCAAAGCACATTCAGACCAAAAGTTGACCGATGCAACTGCAAGGCTTGAACTTTCACAGAAACAGTGCGCCTCCCTTCAGTACGAGGTGCGCGTGCTTCAGGAGGAGCTTGAGATTCGGAGCAAAGAGCGAGAGTATGATCTCAAATCAATAGATGCTGCTCGAAGGAAGCAGCAGGGAGAGCACGAAGAAGATCACTGCACTAGAAGCAGAATGCCAGAGGCTGCGGACCATGGTTCAGAAGCGTCTGCCAGGTCCTGCAGCGTTGGCAAAAATGAAAGATGAGGTCAAGCGACAAGGTTCTAGTTCTAGTGCTGCTGAGAATGGAACAAGAAGGCCTTGTGCAGCACAGCCACAGCAGTCCAGGCATCCCATGTCTGAAGGTCACCTAGTCAAGCTGCAGGAACTGGGTGATGAAAACAGGCAGCTCAGGCAGCTGCTGGCCCAGAAGGAGAGCGACCTGCACTTTGTGCTGTCCAAGTATGCAGACGAGGCATGCAAGCTGTCAATACTGCAAAGGCAGAATGAAGAGTTGTCTGCTAACCATCAAAAACCAATGGTGAGTACATTTGCCAAGCCGGAACCCAGAATATCTGGGAAGCAACAGGTGTCCAAGGCTAGGGGTAGGAATAGAAGGATCACAGGATCTGACATGCTATTGCTTGTTGATCCTCTGGATATTGAGAAGCCAGAGTGGGCATCCAGACCTTCAAGTGCCCCACATCAATGTCTGGATTCACCTGAGAAAGACTCAAAAATGATTGCAGACACATGTCACAGAGAGTATCCTGACTGGATTCAGGACGTTTTGAATGTAATCAGACATAAGCATCAAGGCAGTAAGATAAGTGTTGATGTCGATTTCTTGATGAAGTAACACATGCACTGAAGAATGCCAAAAGAAAATGATGGTGAACACTTTTCCTATGTCAGGGCAGAAATACACAGAATGGTGGCTACTCTGATAGAAAGAATCAGCAGCATGGCTGAAAGATCTACCAAAAACAATGTTATGAATTTTCGATCACTTTCTCATGAAAAGTGTGAACTCACTCTGCGACTTGAGCATTTAGTTCATGTCTGCAGTGACGTATTAGATGGAAAGGCTAATCTTGAAAGGCTTGCTGATGAAGTTTGCTTGATCCTAGAGTGGATAGTGAGCCAATGCCTTCTATGTTCTGATGGACTAGACATCGTGGACTGCATAACAAATAATTCTGATGGAAACGAGTCCCAAAGGACATTAAGCATTCATGAAAAAGATATAATGCAGAGTAGAAAATCAATAGTGGTTTTAGGGACCCAACATGAGAGAAGAAGATCGGTGGAAACAGCTGAAGACTTGATCCCTGATGTAATATTAGAAAACCATTCTCAGATTGGGTTGATCACTTCTAAGCTTGTTGAAGACTTGATGGCTCTTAGACAAGAGCAGGGTGATAGTTGTCAGGAACAACATCTGGTATGCTGTGAAGCAAAAAGGTATTCATTTAATTTACTATTTTTGTTTCATGTTGTCATCTGCAGAAGTATAGCGTCTGTAAGCAATTCCTATTATTTGTGATATTTGAAAATTTATTTCCAATGCAGTGCTGCTTCTGACGGGAGCAAAGACAAGTTAGCAAAAGAAGAGGGAAACCAATTCCCGACGGTAATCTCGAATGTCCTTATCCTGAACTCTTTCCTTTCTGCAAGCACAGAGTCTATCTGTAACAAACATATCTTGTCTATGAGAATTTAGCATAGAGAATTCCCATGACATTTCCGATGATTCCCTAGACATTCCATCTTTAACTGAAAATTTTATGATTTTTTGCTCTTGCAGACCTCAGCAATTTCTGTAGCGGCCAGGAAACTTGCAGAATGCCAAGAAACAATGGCAAATCTCAGTAAGCAGTTACATGCTCTAGAAAGTCCGGTAAATACAGAACCATCAGATAAAGAAAAATGTGGTACCCTATTCCCGTCAGGTGAGCCTGATGCAACTGAGAAGAAAGAACACGGCAAGCCTGATGCAAATGCAACTGAGAAGAAAGAACACGAGCAAGATTCCGGCCGAAGTCTACAGTCTGCTAATAAAAGTGCTCCGACCCTGGCCATTGTTCGTCCGACGGTCCCGAAGTCACCCCGACCACCCGTTTCCGTTGACGTAAAAAGAAGCGACGTGCTAACCTTCTGAGCAGGCTGGTCTTCAGAAAGAAAGCATAAAACTCGGACTGCAAATCTCACCGTCGACGTCAAAACCAAGTCATCAATACAGTTTGTTCAGCACTTGGGAGGTCGATCGTTCTTGCATTTTAAGTTATATACCTCGACTGGTCTTAAGTTTGTTTTCAATTCCAATAAAAACGAGCATACTGCGTATATAGTGTGTAATTTATTGGGTATTTATTTGGATATATGCAATGCTGTACTTGAGAAATTTCTGGAAACCTGTTCAATCCCTAAGCATTTTCCCCACAACGTGAGCAGTTCATGAAATAATTTTTTATTCCTTTGAGCACCAATGCATCTACATGCCACGTTTTGAGTTTTTTTTCCTGTACCTTCTGCAGTGGATGTAATCGAGAGAAAGAACAAATGATTCAAACTTCTGTTTCCATTGATGATCTCCGGAATTTACGCACGGGAAGCGACGCCACGGTAATTGCGAGGCGTCTGTTCGGGGACGCGGATACGCGGTCGCCCAACGGATAGACTCCTGTTGATGTCGGTTCCGGAAGTGGAGGAGTAGGCCGTATAGAAGGCCGTACGGAACTACCGTTTACATGAGATGTTTACATATGATCTGTTAGATCGATCTAAGGCTAGAATCTAAGACATGTCACTAATCCTGCTGGGTGTGATCTCTCTAATTCTATAGGTCCATCTCCTGATCAGGGATCCAATCGACATTATGGTACAGGTTTCTCTAATTCTATTTCGCCAAATTAGAAACTACCAAATCAGTAGCCATCTACTGAAACCATTATGCGTCATTGGTCAATAACAGTCTACTCAAATTAGAAACTACCAAATCAGTAGCCATCTACTGAAATCATCGAACTAATCTAGATTCTAAAAATCTCTTACCTCCTGTACCTCTGCCGTCGGGGAGCTGCTCGCCGATGGCGAGCTAGAGCCGGTGTGAAGCCCAGGGGAGCTGACGACACGGGGGGAGTGCGCCGCGTGCACAAGTCCGTGTCGCTTTTCGAAGCACTCCTGCGCATATGAGTAACATGTCCGGCGGCGGCGGCGAGTCCTCCATGCTCGCCTTGGCCTTGGCCTTGCTCCGCGGAAGCAGCGTCGGTGCCCTTGCCCTTGCGGAAGCGGCGCCCGGTTACCCTTGCTCGGCGGAAGTCGCCCTTGCCCTTCTTCTTGCTCCGGCGGCGCCGTTTTTTTTTCTTGCTTTCGGCGCCATTGGCCCTCTCCCTCGCTTTCGACTCCGCCGGGGTTTTACCCCCCCACGGAATCGCCGCTTTGGCGTGCACGCCGCTTGCACGGCTACAGCCATGGCCTCGGCTTGCCCAGTGCGCCACACCGCGGCGCCTTCTCGGAGGAGTCGTCGGCTTCTTGGAGGTGGAAGCCATGGTAGGCGGATGTCCGTGGTGGCGGGGTCTGGCAAACCACTTCCCGTCATCTCGGGGTCCCGCATGATGGACCTTCACAGGGAGCAACCATGGCCGTCGGCCCGGGGGGGCGAGTGGGCTGCGGCTGGGGAGTGGTGAGTGGTGGTAGCGGCGATGGCGGTGGAAACCTTAGGAGAGAGCGGGTGTGAATCGAGAGGGAGGGAGTGAATGTGACGTTGGGGTGAAGGGGGTGAAAAGTGACGTCGTGAATAAGGATGGGCGGCCGACAAACAGGGCCCACAGTCAACCAGATTTGGATCAAGATTTTGTAGAAATTATACTAGATTCATGTTGAATCTTTCCTCCTACCGCGATGGTGCGCTTCTCCCGTTCAGGGGCCCTAGGTTCTCGACTCCCCGCGCTTCTCGCCCTTTTTTTTTGCCATTTATCTTATGTGACAGCTCAAACATGTCACAAAACGCTTTGAAAATCGGCGTCATAAAAAACACTACTACCGCATGGTTTGCCATGCACTTACAATATATGAGCGAAAGGGGTAGTATAAAGTGGCGCATATTTTACTGCGTCATAAATAGTTGTGGCACTTGTGATATTGTGACGACAGCTGTTTTTTGTCATATTATGGTACATTATATGACTTTTTCGCCCCGTTATTAGGGATTTTGTCATAGAAAAGAGTTATTCTTGTAGCCCCCTGATCGCATCCATCCTTGAGATCAATCAATAGTTTTAGGACCTCCAAAAACCTTGTAGGAAAAATATGAGGTGATATTGTTGATATGTTATTAAACTCCTTAAAACCCGATTGGGAAAAATAAGGAGAAATGATATGACATATTTTAGATTATTGTCAATTGTAAACTTATATGAAAAAAAACCTTTTATAGAAAAAAATCCATAATTTAGTTTAGAACAATATTATGGACTTTTGGGCCATAATTAATATATCTCCCCAAAACCACGTTGGAAAATATGAGGAAGAAAAAAATGTCTTTGATATTCCTTTAAAAACCTCTTATGAGGAAAATAGAAAATATGACACATTATGAATTTGATATTGTCTCATTAAAAACCTTATTATGAGAAAGTTTATAAAAACTTGTAATAAGAAAAAGAGTGCAATATAATATTTAACACAGATGATTATTTTTTTAGAGTATCTCCCCTTGAAGCTTGCAAGTAAGTCGACGCATACCAATACTATGAACAAAATTTTGGAACGTAGTACCGGTAGTTACTTAGTAAATAAATCTACAAGATTATCACAAGTCTTTACTTACAAGATGTTGATTTCTCCATTCTTTTTGTAATTCATGAGGAAAAACAATTTAGGATAAATATGCTTAGTTATATTGCTTTTAATATAACAAGTTTCCATCAATGTAATACAAGCGCGAATTATCTTCATAGATACTTGTGGGTGATTCAATGGAACCAATTCAACTAGATTGTTGTATGTAATTAAATCACTCTAAGCCTGTACACATTCACATGATGCTTCATATATTGCAACAATTTGAGAATAATTTGCGAGAGGTTGTTACTAGAGTCTATTTAGAAGACTTCCATGATATAGCGGTTCCTCCATATAAGAATACAAAGCACATGCGAGATCGGCCATTATAGGGATCAAATAAATAACCAACATCAGTGTATCCAATCATATTTGGATCTTGATTTCTTTGGAAAAATAATCCAAGATCTTTGGTGCCATTGAGATATCTTAAGATATTTTTAGCTCCCGTCCAATGTTGTTTGGTTGGAGCAACACTATATCTAGCCATGAAAATTTCTTTGTGAATGCAATATCGAGGTCAGTTTGATTTGCTAGATATATAAGTGCTCCAATAACACGGAGACATGGAACCTTGGGTCCTAGTACCTCTTCATCATCGTCCCCTTTGGTCTAAATGGATCTTTCACCATGTCTAGAGATCAAACAATCATGGGAGTTGTAGATGGATGTGATTTATCCATATTAAATTTCTCTAATGTTTTTGGATATAGGTAGATTGATGTACTAAAATTCTGAGTGAAGGTGCTCGATTTGTAAACCCAAGCAAAATTTAGTTTGACCCAAATCCTTCATCTCAAATTCCGTCTTTAAGAGATTGCGTGTTGCATTGATATAATATGGGTTGCCGGTGATATTTAAATCATCCACATACATAGATATAATGTAGAATCTAGTTTGGGATTTTTTATGAAGACACATGGGCAATCATTATTATTGGTGTATCCTTTTTTAATTGGAATTCACTTTCGGTCGGTTGTACCACATTAAGCTAGCAGTTTTAAGCCATATAGTGAATTATTCAGTTTTACACAATATGTGCTTTAGGATTGAATTGGGATTCCAATAGGAACCTTCATGTAAATATCGAATCAAGTGACCCATATAAATATGTTGTCACTACATCCATCAATTGCATAGATAGATGATTTTTGAGCGCCAATGCTATTAAATATCATAAGGTTATTCCACTCATAAGCTGGAGAGTATGTTTCATTGAAGTCAATGTCGGGTCTCTGCGTGAACCCTTGTGCTACAAGTCTGCTTTATATCTCACCACTTCGTTATTTTCATTCCTTTTTACAGACGAAAACCCATTTTAAATCCCACGGGGAAGATTTTTGAAGGTGTAGGTATTCTTGATGAGAATACCTTTCTTTTTGTGCGAGTCTAACTTCTGCTTCAATTGCTTCTTTCCATTTGTTCGGTCAGAGCACTTTTGCACTCTCGCCATGGTCTTGGGATGCGGATCACTTTGGATGATTTTGGCAATTGTTTTGGCAAAGTATCGTCGACAATTGTAGTCATGTTGGTCATATGATTCTCGAGAATCAATATAGTTTATGGAAGTTTCTAGTACCCCTTGTGCGGTTCGTTATTTCCCAATACGATAGCGTCGGGGTGTTCGATGTCCCAACATCGGATATTGAGTGCTTTGTTGATGTGGGATGTGAATTTTGTATATTCACTTGGTGTTTCACAACTTGTTGTTGTGTCACTAATTTTTGAATTTATGTTATTATGTTTCCTTTGGTGTTTAGGAGCCACATCGATTAGGGACCTTAGTTCTCCCCTCTTACCTTGAACCGGTTTCGAGGTGGAAATTTGAATAGTATTGTTTGGTACCTCTTTTCTTTCAGGCACATTTCTAGCGAGGATGGTAGGATTTAGTAACACCTTTATAATCGATAAATGCATCTGGCGGGTTATTTGCAATATTTTGCAAATTTATAGCTTTCTAAACTTGTGGAGTTCGAGGAGTCTTGTGTACGTGGATCATGAGTTGAGATGTCTTTGGCATCCCAATTTATTTCTGGCATTCTTTTGATTACTTGTAATCTCCCTAATGCCGGAAATGATCTTCATTGAAGATACGGTCGTGTCGGGCGTAAAATAGGTCACACTGTAAGGGGCTCGGTATTTAATGATTGGCGATGATTGGGCGGTGAGATCGTCATTATACAACGCAACCGAAAGAATTTTTCGCGAGATGGGAAATACTTGGTGGATCTCATTATGTCGTTCATCGATGTAAAGTATTAATTAACTCAAAATAAACTTGAAAATTTCTCTCCACGGTATTGTTGGTGAAGGATCCTATCTGCGAGGCATCATAGTAGACGGAGTCTTCTCTATTTTATGCATTAATAGGTTTTTTTCACAAAATTTGAGTTTAGAACAAAGCTTGTGAATTGCATGATTGTATTCCCGACGGACAGACTTAAAGTCCTGTGTAGGCGGAGATGGTTCCATTCATGCAAGGCTTCAAGCAAGACAATTGTCTTTTGCTGTTCATAACATTGTTGAGAGCGTTCCATAAGACACATGGATCTTCTTCCATCAAATATTCAGACTTGAGGTCCGGATGTATATGAGCCCTTATAATGTATAAGGCACTATACTTAGTTTTGTCGTCAGGTGCCGATGTGCCTTCTTGTGGTGGAACAATTGTATGATAAAAACCCTATAAAGAGAGGCTAACTTTAAGGTCCATTGCCCCGTTGGAAAATTATGTCCATCAAGAGGCGAGTAGCTCGAATTCTTTATCTTTTATCTTGTCAAGTTTTGACATTGTGCCTTCTCGGCGGAGTCGATCTCCTTCTTGATACGGGCGTGATGATAGCGTGTTTTGATTGGAGTTAATCGAGAGAAAGAACAAATGATTCGAACTTCTATTTCCATTGACTTGTGTCGATGTTGAGTTCTTCTCTCTCTTCATTTCAGCGTTCTCTCTCCTTGTGTGAGCATCAATATTTGATACACTATGGGAACTCTTAGGCCTTCCATAGTGTGCAGCGATGGCTGAAAAAAATCTGGGCCCCATGGATAAGAAATTGGCATCACCATTGGTAGTAGTATGGAGCATCACCCATTCAACTTTTGTCAGGCTCCCCCGGTCAATAAAAAATTGATCCAACCATTGTGCCTTATTAGACGCTCTCTCATACTCTTCCTTCTCACTTTGCTTTTATGTAGGCCTATTCCTTTTTTTTTAATCTGCATTGGTGCTTCTAGTTTCACCGCTCCCAAAAAATCTAATCCTGGCCTCAGTTCTAGTGTTATGATTGGTGTTTATATATACTCTCTCCTTAATTGGTATCACTCTTTTGCAACATTGTGGAAAGCCTTATGTTTCTCTCCTTAGTTGGCATCACTCTTTTGCAACACCGCAGAAGACCTTATGTTGCCAGCTTTCAACTCAAAGCTCCCTCAGAACCTAGTCAATGTCCGATGCTCACTTGGCCCCACTCGGGGACTTGAGACCTTAGCGACCATTTTCTCATGAGAGAACAGAATTTGAGTTGTTATTTTATAACGTGGGAGCGAGAATGGAATGTGGACGTTCCTAGAACATAGCAATGTGACTATGTTCCCGTTCCTAGGCTACTAAGTTGACTGCCCTCTGATTTTAGACACTTGTCGTCGCCGCTTACATGGCCGAGGGTACCAAAAGCCTTCCTAGGTCCGCCGCCTACTCGCCTCCCGTCTGCCTCCTACAAGCCTCTACCGTTCTTTCCCAACTACCCACTTCTGTTGTCCGGCCAAACCGGATGCCCAAGCTACCTTATGGTAGTTGCGTCGATTCTGTATGCCTCTTAGAGATTCTATAGCATTAACAATTACTAGTAAAAGCATGTGCACTTTTTCCGCGCAATGACAATCAGGTCGATATAGCATTAACAATTACATACTCCCTCTATCTTATAATATTTACATATCAAACATTTGAAAACTTTTCTCATATTAACGTTTCTCTATAGAATTACCACATCATTTGTCCATACTTGGAGGATTTTGGAAGAGTAAGCTTCTGCCGAGGCATCTAGTCACGTAAGGTTGCAACAAAGGATGACATTGTATCGATAGAGGATTATTACTATCGAGAATGTGAGTTAAATTCTTCCTTCCTCTGTTGTCAACTAATTTAATTTTGGAGTTGTTTACGGTAATTGCCATTTTCTAATGAAGAATTGGTTTAATCTTTGATAGTATTAGTTAGATATGGTGAGGTGGCCACAAAGGCATCGTTGGTATTATACGTGAGAATGCACAATGCATAAGTTTCTATGAGTGTCTCTCGGAATCTAAATTTCGATTTCATGAGATATGATTCACATACTCTAATATCTAAATTTTGGTTTTTATGAACACTTAGAATTTAACTTGCAAACTGTTCAGTGGAGTCAAGAGGCCATCATCAGCAGTGGCTACCTATAAACTATGTCCACTTCTTCAGACTGGTGTAGATTTGCCACATAACTTTCTGTTGGGAAGAGCATGTCTAGACCGGTTACGCTCTACCTTTTGCTTAATTTTCAAACATGTAAGGTAGCATGGTTACTTTCGGTTAAGTTGATTGGGATCATCAGCGGGGATGAGATTAGGGATGCCTAGATGTTATACCCCATTTTGGGGCGTGTGGAGCGTTGAAGGCGTGAACCTAAGATCTTTGCTAGATATTGAATATTCTCGCTTTGCTTTTGGTATTTACGCATTTTGCCCCTAGCCCTGGAAGGGCACGTTTGATTCATGCTTGATTTTGTTATTTGACCCAATACGAGAAAAAACATGTATTTCCACAAAGTATGTATATTTACGCACGTACTTGAAATCAATTAACTAGACTCTACTTTGAGTGCTAGCAAAAGGAGTGTTCTTAATGAAATTATTATATATCAATATTGTTTCTTGTTGGAACCTCGGGTTACGAGCAGGTTGAGGAGAAAGAGGAGGTGTGTGTGCAATTAGGGTTAGAGTGTGTGTGCAAGAGGAGAGAGGCCCTCTTATCATGGCACCCTCTATATTTATAAGCAAGACAAATTTACATGCGACCCCTCGGTGGAGGATGGATTTACAAGTCACCTCTCTAACTCCACTTGGGCCTATTCTAGTGGGTTTGTCCCATAGAAGAAAGCCAAGTCCCAACAGTAGCCCCCATCTACTAGGTTATGACCGGAACTACATGTAGTAGATGTTCAAACTAGAAGAGGAGCAACAAACTCACACCTTGGTTGCGTGAACTGCCCTTCGCAACCACACGTGCATGCCTCAAGCTAAAAACTCCATCCCAAAAACCTAGTGGGAAAAGGGGCATGGAGAAAAGAGCACATGCACGACTCTTTTTTTACACATGTTCTAAGTCATAAAGCTTCTAGCTCCATGTGTCTTCGCCTTTTGGATGTCTCCATTGTCTTCATCTCCTCCTACTCGACATGTAGGTCTTGGTCTCTAGACCTTCTCAATGCGTGGGTCTTTATCTCCATTTTCTCAGGGTATGGAGGTTTTCGTTTTTACTCTTCTTTGCGTGGAGATTTTCGTCTTTGGGCTTTCTTTGTGTGGAGGTCTTCTCCAGCTCTTCTTGGGTCGGAGGTCTTCCTCTCAGAGCCTTCTTCATCTCTTCTCATGGAGGTCTTCTCCAACTCTTCTTGAGACGGAGGTCTTCTCCAACTCTTCTTGAGGCGGAGCTCTTCTCCAACTCTTCTTGAGGTAGAGGTATTCTCCAACTCTTCTTGTTGAGGTCTTACGCAGCTCTTCTTGAGTCGGAGGTCTTCTCCAACTCTTCTTGAGGCGTAGGTCTTTGTCTTGAGCCTTCTTGGCGTGAGGTCTTCTTCAACTCTTCTCGTGGAGGTCTTCTCCAACTCTTCTTGCGGAGGTCTTCTCCAACTCTTCTTGAGACAGAGGCCTTTGTCTCTAGGACTTCTTAGTGTGGAGGTCTTCTCCGGTCATCGTGGGCCAAAGTAACCTTGGCCGAAGGTTGCTATGAGGCCTCCACATTTGGGTCTCAAGCGTTAGACAAAAAGCTTCATGCTCAGGACGATTGATCCTCCGGTGTTCTCCCTCGCCCCCTTGGGCGACGCTTGTGAAAGGATCAAGATGCCCGGGGAGGGGGGTGCTGAATTGGGCTAATCTAAAATTTTCTTGAAATTAATAAACCTACTAGTACATATTCACCCACTTGTGCCTAGAAGTGTTTCTATAATCGACCACTCAAAGTTTTGCACCCTAGGTTCCAATTCCTACTCTAGCATGGCAATTCTAGGAATGTAAAGACATGAATTGAATTGCTTGAAAGTAAATGCTCAAAGTAAAAAGAGGAAGAAGAACAGCGGCGATGTTTTCTCGAGGTATCGGAGAGTCGCCACTCCCCCACTAGTCCTCATTGGAGCACCCTCGTAAAGCGGTATTACTCCCCCTTGATCCGCGCAAAGGTTTAAGTGCTCTCTGTGGCTGAATCTTCGACACTCCGTCGTGGTGAATCGCCCACAACCGCTCACACCAAGGCTTGAGTCATCCACAAGCACCACTCGATGATCTTCAAGCTTTGAATCACCACCAAACCATCTAGGTGATGGCGATCACCAAGAGAAATAACCACAAACTCTCACTTGACCCAAACAAACCCTATTATGAGAAGAGTGGATGCACACTTGTTACTCCCTAAGCACTAAAGAGGTCCTTAGTATTGCGATTATCAAATCTCAATCACCCCACTAGGCTCTTTTCTTCCCTTGCTCTCCAATGTGTTTCTTCAGCTGAACAAATGGGCAAGAGAGAGTTGAAATGAAGGAGGGTCGGGTTGTATTTATAGGCCCAAGCCAAAAGATAACCGCTGCTCCAAACTTCAGCTTTTGTGTGGCGCGGACGTGCTAGTCGCAACTCGCCGGACGCGTCCGATGTGTAGAAGAATTCAAACCAGCAGCTAGCCGTTACAGGCAACGGACGCGTCCGAGGCCTACACGCCGGGCGTGTCAGTGATGCGCCACCGCAGGGTCTCTGGTGGCGTCAAAGGCGGCACTGGGCCTGCAACGGCGTCGGACACGTCAGTCGGTGACTGACCTGACATCCAATGCTCGCATTCTTCGTGGGCCGACACGCCACAACGGGCCAGACGCTGATGTCAGCGTCCGACGCTCTTGTAACCAGCGTCCGACGCTGCAAATGAAGCCCCGTTCACTTCCAATTCAAACACTTTGTGAACGGCTCCAACTCCAACCAATCTTAGGAACATTTTGTAGCTACCTAGTGCTAAGTTTGACAAGTGTGCACCACACTACACCATTAGACTCATCTAGATCAAGCTACATGTTCGCACCCCCCTTAATAATACGGTCAAAGGAAAAACAAAGTCCTAACGGCTAATCCGATGTCACTCAACACCATCGATAATCGAACTAAATTGTCCTTAACCTTGTCGTCCATCCTTTGAAAACTAAACGATTTCCATCAACGAGGGGGCATGCAAACCATTATTGTGATTGATGACCACAATCTCGAGTATGAGAAAGATCAGAGGAGGTTTTCAACCACTTAGATTGCATGAACTTGTGACATTAAGATCACAAGGAGTTAGAACAAGTTCATATGCAAGCCAAGACCACAATAAGTACTCATAAGATATGAAATAAGCACAAGTACTATAATGTAATGCTCATATGAATCGGAGTGAAACGCAGAAGCAAAAGCAAGTTAGATGGTCCTTAGGATCAAGAGCTTTCAATAGTATGCCAAAAGGATCTCCATTGGGAAACTTCTGATAAATGGAA